>NC_046111.1:10728136-10948136 GCF_010993605.1 Petromyzon marinus
CGTCCTTGTTCACGCTTCGTCCTTGTTCACGCTTTGTCGTTGTTCACACTTTATCATTCTTCACGCTTTGTCATTGTTCACGCTTTGTTGTTGTTCACGCTTCGTCATTGTTCACGCTTCGTCCTTGTTCACGCGTACAGCAGCAGCCCCTTTGGTCGATAGACTGCTGGAACAGGGCCCCGCCACACCAAGTGGGCCATAGAGGTGATCTGACCGTATATCGCTGCGCTGGTCAGCAGCCGTGGGGGGGGGGGGGGGGAGTGACCAGCGGTGTCAAGATCGGCCTCTGTGGAGGAGGCTCGTGAAGGACGCTACTGGGCAGTTGGAGGCAGTCGCCCTCCAACAACAACGGAGGGCGGAGGAGCGACGCTCACAACAACGAGCGGAGCGCCGGGTGGCTAAAGCACAGCAGGTTGGCACAGTAGGGGGCACAGGTGGTGCATCAGCCAGTCATCTCAGTCAGTCGACCCGTGGCACTTGGGTCTGCCCCGTGACCTCCTGCCAGCGGGCGTTCGGCACTTCACGTGGCCTCAGGGTGCACATGGCCTGGCACAAGCGTCGTGGTGACGTCACCGCCACTTACTGGCGAATGGCGGTTGTTGTTGTTGTTTTAACAAATAGCATGCTGCGCTATGAACCCGGCGACCCGGGTTCGATTTCCGTTCACGAACACCGGTGACGATAGTCTTGACGGTCCTGGGCCTCGCCTAGGTCGACTCGGCCTCGATTGAGTACCTGGTGCGGTGTGTAAACATCGCCACTGGGGAGACAAAGGTGGCCAGGCGTGGTGCGGGCCACCCATCCCCTCGTGTGCCCCGCCGGCCTTCATCAGTGCTACTCGCCAACAGCACTTGCCCCAAAAGTCTATTAAAGGCTACACGGGGGATCTTTGTTTGTGTGGTGTTTGTGGGGAACGGCAGTGCAGTGGTTAAGAATGCTGTGCTACAAACCGGTAACCCAAGTTCGATTCCTGCTCACCGGTTCAGATAAGAGTAACCGATGTTGCTTGTGAGTGGGAATCGACCTCGGGTCGCTGGGCTCGTCGCACAGAACGCTCAATCGCTGCACCAACAGTCTAAACCACTCGCACAAACTCTCTACACACACACACTACACACACACACTCTACACACACACACACACTCTACACACATACACTCTGCACACACACACACACTCTCTACACACACAGTCTGCACACACACACTCTGCACACACACACACACTCGACACAGAAACAATCTTCACACACACACACTCTACACACACACTCTATATACACACAAACTCTCTACACACACACACACTCTACACTCACACACACAGTCTGCACACACACACACTCTGCACACACACACACACACTCTGCACACACACACACTACACACACACACACTCTGCACACACACACACAGTCAGCACACACACACACTCTACACACACACTCTGTACACACACAGTCTGCACACACACACTCTCTGCACACACACACACACACACTCTCTGCACACACTGCACACGCATACTCTACACATGGCCATATTCTCTCTGCGGACACACACACACACACTCTCTCTCTGCCCAACACACTCACTCTCTCTGTACACACTCACTCTCTCTCTGCCCAACACACTCACTCTCTCTGCACACAACACACTCACTCACTATCTGTGCCCAACACACACTCACTCTCTCTCTGTACACACTCACTCACTCTCTGTGCCCAACACACACACTCTCTGTACACAACACACTCACTCTCTCTCTGTGCACACAACACACTCACTCTCTGCACACAACACACACTCACTCACTCTCTGTGCCCAACACACTCACTCACTCTCTGTACACAACACACTCACTCACTCTCTGTACACACTCACTCACTCTCTACACACAACACACTCACTCACTCTCTACACACAACACACTCACTCACTCTCTGTACACAACACACTCACTCACTCTCTGTACACAACACACTCACTCACTCTCTACACACACACACTCACTCACTCTCTGTACACAACACACTCACTCACTCTCTGTACACAACACACACACTCACTCTCTACACACAACACACTCACTCACTCTCTGTACACAACACACTCATTCACTCTCTGTACACAACACACACACGCATTCTCTGCACACACACACACTCACTCTCTGCACACACACACTCACTCACTCTCTGTACACAACACACTCATTCACTCTCTACACACAACACACTCACTCTCTGTGCCTAACACACTCACTCACTCTCTGCGCCCAACACACACTCACTCTCTGTACACAACACACTCACTCTCTGCACACAAGACACTCACTCACTCTCTGCACACACACACGCATTCTCTGCACACAACACACTCACTCTCTGTACACAACACACACACAAACACACACTCTACACACACATTCACTCACTCACTCTCTGCACACACGCTGGCGAAGTTCGCCAGCGAGGCCCTGGGCTTACCTGTCGAGGGCCGAAAAGGTGAGGTATCTCTCCAGGGAAGCCGGAGCCCCCAGGGCTCGGCGGGACACGGAGTGTGTGAGCTCCCCCAGCGAGAGCAGGCTGTAGTGGTGCAGCATGCGCGACAGGTCCTTCTCTACGGACGCCACGGCAGCACCAACAGCGACATCATTAGCATCGTCGTCGTCATCGTCATTAATACAAGTACCGCCATCGTCAACAATGCCGTCACCATTATCGTTAACGACAGAGACGCACACAGAGAGAGACACACACACACACAGGCACACAGAGAAAACAATGCCTACGCCTTTGTGTCTGCCTGTGCGTGCACGGTTCTGTGTTTTATCCCTCTCTTAAATTTAGCATTCTTTGGAAGAACGTTAATCAACCAGGTGGGGTGTTGACTGCTGTTGTGTTGGCCGACTCTCTGTGTTGTATCGCATTTTATTTCTAAGTTCACTAGGTTTGTTTTCTCTTTTCATTTGTACCTGATGATGATTGCTAGTGTTGCAAATCCAAACGTCGTCCGCTATTATTTGATTTATTATTTTCTCTTTCTCCGTGACTTTACCGGAGGAACCAAAGAGGAATTCCTGCAGTCACGAAAGCGACGAATCAAGTAACAACATCATCACTTTCACCGTTATGATCGTCGTCATTGATACCACTACCGCTATCTTCACCATCATTATCATCACGATCCTCATCAACAACATCACCACTGACATCATCATCGTCGCCATTAACACCAGCACCGCTATCTTCACCATCATCATCACGATCCTCATCAACAACATCACCACCATCATCATCGTCGCCATTAACACCAGCACCGCTATCTTCACCATCACCATCATCATCACGATCCTCATCAACAACATCACCACTGACATCATCACAATTACCACCTACAACACCAAAGTCAAACATACCCTATATAACCTATTGGGGAAAGTGCTGTTAGCGAGCATCAATGAAGGCCGGAATGGCACAGAAGGAGGTGGGTGGCCACTGTTATTGTTCGTGAGCAGCAATTGACTTCAGGTCGCCGGGTTCGTAGCACAGTGCGCTAACCACTGCGCCACCACTCCCCAAAGACAAAGATCCGCCCCTATAGCCTTAACAGACTGTTGGGGTAAGTGCTGTTAGCGAGCATCAATGAAGGCCGGCACAACACACGAAGGAGGTGGGTGGCCAGCACCACGCCCGACCACCTTTGTCTCCCCAGTGGAGATGTTTACACATGAGACCAGGTACTCATTTGAGGCTGAGTCGACCTACAATGCCATCACCACCAACACCAACATACACATAACGACATCGCCATCGCCGACCTACAGATGACGATATCGTCATCACCGACATCACCACAAATGAAATCGGTTGACAGAAGTGTGAACAACAACAACAACGATCTGAACTTGCCTACATTCTAGATGAGACTGCACCTCCACCACCACCACCATCGAGTTTCATTCCCGCTCACGGCCACCACCGGTGACGATTATTTGAACCGGTCCTGGGCCTCCCCTAGGTCGACTCAGCCTCAAACGAGTAAGTGGTGTGTCAACATCGCCACTGGGGAGACAAAGGCGGCCGGCCGTGGTGAATCCAAGTCCCGGGCGAAGCCGGGTAGTAAAGCTAGTGTGAGTATATAGGGCTACATGCGAGTCTGTGGGTCTCTCCGTGAGTCCATGAGTCACTCAGTGAGACGACACACGAGTTGAACCACTGTGAAATCTCTGTGACTCTATGAATCCCAATGTGAGGATGTAGGACTCCATTGCGAGTCTGTGGGTCTCTCCGTGTGTCCATGAGTCACTATGCGAGACCACTACGGGGTAATGAACCCATTGCCAACTCCAAAAACTTGACGTAACATCAACAGAGCCATTTCCTGGCAAGACTCATCTCTGGACGTTACAGCCTTATGAGTCACTCACTTCCGATTATCACGGTTTGCTACGTGCGGTGCGTAAGAAGTTAAATCAGCCATGAACCAGAGACACTAACAGCGAAATTGGCCATACACCCCAATGCTGAAATATGACCTGCAAATTAAATAAAGAAGCGACCTGGCTATCAGAAAAGATAGCTCAAACGGAAGTGGCTTATCACGTGGAAATCTATAGCAGCCAAATACTTCGAAGCACGTGATGTTGATTTTAAATGTGGAGGGGAAAACCGGAGGATCCAGAGACAAATCCACGCCCCCACGGGGAGCGAGAGAGAGAGACACCGCAAACTCCAAATATACAACATTCATCAGGGGCCGGGGTTGAACCCATGACTCGTGTATACCCGGCGAGGTAGTTAACATCTCCAAACCACCGTGGCGTCCCAGATTCCTTAACTGGATTCACACACAGCAGCAGTGGCAATTGTCCCCTACTGCGTCTCGAGACTCAGACTTTCCCGGGTAAACAAATAACCCAGCACCACCACCATCATTATTATTATTACCATCATCACGATGATGTTAATAAGATCCCCCAACGCCATCACCACCAACACCACGCCTAAACACCACCGTTACGACAACTTGAATATCACCATCATCATCATCAATAGTGGCATCATCACCACCCGTCATAACATAGTGGTATCATCATTGTTAGTACTGTATCACATCACAACAATCATCATCACATCGTTAGGACTACACCAACATCATCAACAGCACCTTCGATGAGCACAGTTGGTTGGCTACATGCGGCGCGGGAAGAAGTTCAAACATACGTTACATCAAACCATAACACCAACACCATCATCTTCATTGACACGAAAACGCCACCATCACTGCGTCGTCATCACAATTATCAATACCACGCCACCATCACCACATCATCATTACATCATTCATACCACAGCACCATCCTTACCATAATTACAATAATCGCCAATGTAACCACAACAATACCATGCTGTCATTACACTATCAAAAACGGCAACATATACACACCATTACCACAGCGCAGCCAACACCATCATTAACACCTACATCATAACTTGCAGAACATCACAATTAGCACAATTACACCATTAACATCACCATCAACACAAAACTGTCATCCCAATCATCACCATCACAACCGTCACCATCCCTGACAGCAGAACACCATCACCAATGACATAAAGAAAAACACAATCACATCAAATGCCATAATTCTATCACTTTCACTACAACACCATCATCACGAACAATACATCAACCTCCACCACCATCGATCACCATCACATCACCACGGCAGCAACACCACACCATCACAACACCACCACATCACCATCACAACACCACACCAAGATGAGCACACCACCATCTCCACAACACCACCACCATACCATCATGACCACAACACTACCACCATACCACAACACCACCACCATACCATCACCACCACAACACTACCACCACGACAACACCACTACCATCACACCACCACCATCACACCATCACCACCATACCACCACAACACCATCACACCACAACAGCACCATCACTACCACCACCACACCACCACTACCACCACCACCACACCACCACCATCACCACCACTACCACAACAACACCACCACCACTACCACCACCATCACCACTACCACCACCATAACACCACCACACCACAACACCACCATCACTACCACCACACCACCACCACCACAACAACACCACCACCACCATCACCACCACTACCACAACAACACCACCACCACTACCACCATCACCACTACCACCACCACCATAACACCACCACACCACAACACCACCACCACCATCACCACCACTACCACAACAACACCACCACCACTACCACCACCATCACCACTACCACCACCACCATCAACACTACCACCACCACCATACCACCACACCACCACCATCAACACTACCACCACCACCATACCACCACACCACAACACCACCACTACCACCACCACCACCACCACACCACCACCACCACAACAACACCATCACAACAACACCACCATCACTACCACCACCATACCACCACCACAACATCACCACCACAACACCACAATCACTACCACCACCACAACAACAACAACAACACCACAACAACACAACAACACCACAACAACACCACCACAACAACACAACAACACCACAACAACACCACAACACCACAACAACACAACAACACAACAACAACACAACAACAACACAACAACAACAACACCACAACAACAACACCACAACAACAACACCACAACAACACAACAACAACACAACAACAACACAACAACACCACAACAACACAACAACACCACAACAACACCACAACAACACCACAACACAACAACACCACAACAACACCACACCAACAACACCACAACAACACCACAACAACAACACCACAACAACACCACAACAACACAACAACACCACAACAACAACACCACAACAACAACAACACAACACCACCACCACAACAACACCACCACAACAACAACACCACCACAACAACACCACCACACCACCATCACCACCACTACCACAACAACACCACCACCACCACACCACCACCACTACCACCACCACCACCACACCACCACCACAACAACACCATCACAACAACACCACCATCACTACCACCACCATACCACCACCACTACATCACCACCACCATACCACCACAACACCACAATCACTACCACCACCACACCACCACCACAACAACAACAACAACAACACCACAACAACACAACAACAACACCACAACAACACCACAACAACACCACAACAACACCACCACAACAACACCACCACAACAACACCACAACAACAACACAACAACAACACAACAACAACACAACACCACAACACAACACCACAACAACAACACCACAACAACAACACCACAACAACACAACAACACCACAACACAACAACACCACAACAACACCACAACAACACCACAACACAACAACACCACAACAACACCACAACACAACAACACCACAACAACACCACACCAACAACACCACAACAACACCACAACAACAACACCACAACAACACCACAACAACACAACAACACCACAACAACACCACAACAACAACACCACAACACCACAACACCACCACCACAACAACACCACCACAACAACACCACAACAACAACACCACAACAACACCACCACCACTACCACAACAACACCACCACCAACACCATCACCACTACCACCACCACCACCATAACACCACCACACCACAACACCACCATCACTACCACCACCACACCACCACCACCACCACACCACCACCACACCACCACCACAAGAACACCATCACAACAACACCACCATCACTACCACCACCATACCACCACCACTACATCACCACCACCATACCACCACAACACCACAATAATTACCACCACCACACCACCACAACAACAACACAACAACAACAACACCACCACAGCACCACAACAACACCACAACAACACCACAACAACAACACCACAACAACACCACAACAACAACACAACAACACCACCACAACAACAACACCACAACAACACCACAACAACACCACAACAACAACACCACAACAACACCACCACAGCAACACCACAACAACACCACAACAACAACACCACAACAACACCACAACACAACAACAACACCACAACAACACCACAACACCACCACAACAACACCACAACAACACCACAACAACACCACAACACCACCACTACAACAACACCACAACAACAACACCACAACAACACCACCACAACAACAACACCACAACAACACCACAACAACAACACCACAACAACACCACAACAACACCACCACAACAACAACACCACAACAACACAACAACACCGCCTCTCTCACCTGCTCGGGACCCCAGCGAGTGTGGGATCACGACCAGCAGCAGCAGCAGCAGCACCACAACAACACCACAACAACAACACCACAACACCACAACAACAACACCACAACAACAACACCACAACAACAACACCACAACAACAACACAACAACACCACCACAACAACACAACCACAACCACAACAACACAACACAACAACAACACCACAACAACTACACAACAACACCACAACAACAACACCACAACAACACAACACCACAACAACACCAGCACAACACCACAACAACACAACAACACCACAACAACACCACCACAGCAACACCACAACAACACCACAACAACAACACCACCACAACACAACAACAACACCACAACAACACCACAACACCACCACCACAACAACACCACAACAACAACACCACAACAACACCACAACACCACAATACCACCACTACAACACCACCACAACAACAACACCACAACAACAACACCACAACAACACCACCACAACAACAACACCACAACAACACCGCCTCTCTCACCTGCTCGGGACCCCAGCGAGTGTGGGATCACGACCAGCAGCAGCAGCACAACAACAACACCACAACAACACCACAACAACAACACCACAACAACACCACAACAACAACACCACAACAACAACACCACAACAACAACACCACAACAACAACACCACAACACCACAACAACAACAACACCACCACAACAACACCACAACAACACCACCACAACAACACAACACCACAACAACAACACCACAACAACACCACCACAACAACACAACAACACCACAACAACACAACACCACAACAACAACACCACCACAACAACACCACAACAACAACACCACAACAACACAACCACAACAACACAACACCACAACAACACAACAACACCACAACAACACCACAACAACAACACCACAACAACAACACCACAACAACACCACAACACCACCACAACAACACCACAACAACACAACAACACCACCACAACAACACCACAACAACACCACCACAACAACACAACACCACAACAACACCACAACAACATCACAACAACACCACAACAACACCACCACAACAACACAACACCACAACAACACCACCACCACAACAACAACACCACAACAACACCACAACAACACAACACCACAACAACAACACCACCACAACAACACCACAACACCACAACAACAACACCACCACAACAACACAACACCACAACACCAGCACAACACCACAACAACACCACAACACAACAACAACACCACAACACAACACCACAACAACACAACACCACAACAACACCACCACCACAACAACAACACCACAACAACACCACAACAACACAACACCACAACAACAACACCACCACAACAACACCACAACACCACAACAACAACACCACCACAACAACACAACACCAGCACAACACCACAACAACACCACAACACAACAACAACACCACAACACAACACCACAACAACACAACACCACAACACCACCACAACAACACCAAAACAACAACACCACAACAACACCACAACAACACAACACCACAACAACACCACCACAACAACACCACCACCACAACACCACAACAACGACACCACAACAACACCACCACAACACCACAACAACACCACAACAACACAACAACACCACCGCCTCTCTCACCTGCTAGGGACCCCAGCGAGTGTGGGACCAGCAGCAGCAGCAGCAGAGGGACCCAGCGAGCCCGCGGGACCCCGCAGGCCCACAGGGGTCCGTCGGGGATCCGCCTCATGGCTCCCGAGTGGGGGGGGGGGGGCCTCAGGTCCTAGGGGACCCCGGCTAACCGAAGGGGGTCTCTGTGAGTAGCACCCGGGGGTCGAGAAGCGGTCCCCCGATCTTCAAGCGATCCCCTAAGCCGGGGGGGGGGGGGTAGGAGGGAGCGAACCGGGGTCCCTAGTTTTGGGGGGTCTCTAGGATGAAAAAAAGGTCACCCCCCCCCCCTAAGCGGGGGACCATGAAGAGTCGCCGGGGCGGGGACCCCCAGAAAGGGGGAGTGGAGTCCCTCTGTAAGGGGGGAGCTGGGGGGGGGGGGGCACTCTCGCAGAGGTCCCCGAGGGGGCGAGGGGGCCCTGGGGGTCCCTCCGAGGGAGCGAGGGGGCGAGTGCTGTGAGCAGCAGGGGGGGGGGGGGGGTAGACGAGGTTGGAGTTGGAGTCGACGAGGAAGGCTGCGGACGAGGTCGGAGGTCGGACTTAGCTGCAACGAGGTGGAGGTGGAGTTGACGTGGACGCGCTAGGGGGTGACGCTGGACGATGATGATGGTGGTGGTGGTGGTCAACTAATGAGGAGAACGAGGTGGACGTAGACGAGGCGGCGGCGGCGGCGGCGGTGGAGGCTGAAGAAGTGCAGGAGGAGGTTGGACGAGGAGCCGAGACCAGGAAACTCGGCCTGGGGATGGTCGCGGAGAGCCGGGGCCCTGTGGCCTCGGCGGGAGGCGGAGTCAGGGACAGCCCCTCCCCCCCTGACTCCGCCTCCTCCCTGACTCCGCCTCCCCCCCCTGACTCCGCCTCCCCCCCCTGACTCCGCCTCCCCCCCCTGACTCCGCCTCCCCCCTCACCCCTCCCCCCCCTCCCCCCTGACTCTTTGGTTGTTTGGGTAAAGTGGCGTCGTCGGTATAAAAAGATCAAACAAATACCGCCGTGACTTTACACGAGCGAACCAAAGAATACATCGGGGCAGCTCAGGGTTATTTAACGCACTTTAGCAATGGCATGAAAACATTCTTAATTGTTAATCATTTAAAGTACAGTATGTATAGTTATTTATTTTGTCCTCTTCCTACGGCGTCGCCTCAAATCCACCGTTTACGAAACTCGGAAAGAATTTACCCCAAACCATAATTGGCGAACGTTAAAACTAATACATCTGTACGGTACACAACAAAAAAAAATCCCTGAAAAATTGTCTTTAAAAAAAAGGAGAATTAATTGCAGCGTGCGCTCGCGTTAATTGTGAACGTTTTGGTAAAGTAAAAAGTACATTAAATAACCCTGCGCTATGTTAGTATAAATACAATAACACTGTGTGATGTTAGTATAAATACAATAACACTGTGTGATGTTAGTATAAATACAATAACACTGTGTGATGTTAGTATAAATACAATAACACTGTGTGATGTTAGTATAAATACAATAACGTTGTGTGATGTTAGTATAAATACAATAACACTGTGTGATGTTAGTATAAATACAATAACGTTGTGTGATGTTAGTATAAATACAATAACACTCTGTGATGTTAGTATAAATACAATAACCTTGTGTGATGTTAGTATAAATACAATAACACTGTGTGATGTTAGTATAAATACAATAACACTGTGTGATGTTAATATAAATACAATAACGTTGTGTGATGTTAGTATAAATACAAGAACACTGTGTGATGTTAGTATAAATACAATACCACTGTGTGATGTTAGTATAAATACAATAACACTGTGTGATGTTAGTCTAAATACAATAACCCTGTGTGATGTTAGTATAAATACAATACCACTGTGTGATGTTAGTATAAATACAATACCACTGTGTGATGTTAGTATAAATACAATAACCCTGTGTGATGTTAGTCTAAATACAATAACACTGTGTGATGTTAGTATAAATACAATAACACTGTGTGATGTTAGTATAAATACAATAACACTGTGTGATGTTAGTATAAATACAATAACACTCTGTGATGTTAGTATAAATACAATACCACTGTGTGATGTTAGTATAAATACAATAACACTGCGCTATGTTAGTATAAATACAATAACACTGTGTGATGTTAGTATAAATACAATAACACTGAGTGATGTTAGTATAAATACATTAACACTGTGTGATGTTAGTATAAATACAATAACCCTGTGTGATGTTAGTATAAATACAATAACACTGTGTGATGTTAGTATAAATACAATAACCTTGTGTGATGTTAGTATAAATACAATAACCTTGTGTGATGTTAGTATAAATACAATAACACTTTGTGATGTTAGTATACATACAATAACCTTGTGTGATGTTAGTATAAATACAATAACACTGTGTGATGTTAGTATAAATACAATAACACTGTGTGATGTTAGTATAAATACAATAACCTTGTGTGATGTTAGTATAAATACAATAACCTTGTGTGATGTTAGTATAAATACAATAACACTTTGTGATGTTAGTATAAATACAATAACCTTGTGTGATGTTAGTATAAATACAATAACACTGTGTGATGTTAGTATAAATACAACAACCCTGAGTGATGTTAGTATAAATACAATAACCCTGTGTGATGTTAGTATAAATATAATAACACTGTGATGTTAGTATAAATACAATAACACTGTGTGATGTTAGTATAAATACAATGACACTGTGTGATGTTAGTATAAATACAATAACACTGTGTGATGTTAGTATAAATACAATAACACTGTGTGATGTTAGTATAAATACAATACCACTATGTGTTGTTAGTATAAATACAATAACACTGTGTGATGTTAGTATAAATACAATAACACTGTGTGATGTTAGTATAAATACAATACCACTGTGTGATGTTAGTATAAATACAATACCACTGTGTGATGTTAGTATAAATACAATAACCCTGTGTGATGTTAGTCTAAATACAATAACACTGTGTGATGTTAGTATAAATACAATAACACTGTGTGATGTTAGTATAAATACAATAACACTGTGTGATGTTAGTATAAATACAATAACACTCTGTGATGTTAGTATAAATACAATAACACTGTGTGATGTTAGTATAAATACAATAACACTGCGCTATGTTAGTATAAATACAATAACACTGTGTGATGTTAGTATAAATACAATAACACTGAGTGATGTTAGTATAAATACATTAACACTGTGTGATGTTAGTATAAATACAATAACCCTGTGTGATGTTAGTATAAATACAATAACACTGTGTGATGTTAGTATAAATACAATAACCTTGTGTGATGTTAGTATAAATACAATAACCTTGTGTGATGTTAGTATAAATACAATAACACTTTGTGATGTTAGTATAAATACAATAACCTTGTGTGATGTTAGTATAAATACAATAACACTGTGTGATGTTAGTATAAATACAATAACACTGTGTGATGTTAGTATAAATACAATAACCTTGTGTGATGTTAGTATAAATACAATAACCTTGTGTGATGTTAGTATAAATACAATAACACTTTGTGATGTTAGTATAAATACAATAACCTTGTGTGATGTTAGTATAAATACAATAACACTGTGTGATGTTAGTATAAATACAATAACCCTGAGTGATGTTAGTATAAATACAATAACCCTGTGTGATGTTAGTATAAATATAATAACACTGTGATGTTAGTATAAATACAATAACACTGTGTGATGTTAGTATAAATACAATGACACTGTGTGATGTTAGTATAAATACAATAACACTGTGTGATGTTAGTATAAATACAATAACACTGTGTGATGTTAGTATAAATACAATACCACTATGTGTTGTTAGTATAAATACAATAACACCGTGTGATGTTAGTATAAATACAATAACACTGTGTGATGTTAGTATAAATACAATAACACTGTGATGTTAGTATAAATACAATAACACTATGTGTTGTTAGTATAAATACAATAACACTGTGTGATGTTAGTATAAATACAATAACACTGTGTGATGTTAGTATAAATACAATAACACTGTGTGATGTTAGTATAAATACAATAACACTGTGTGATGTTAGTATAAATACAATAACACTGTGATGTTAGTAAAGAATACAATAACACTGTGTGATGTTAGTATAAATACAATAACACTGTGTGATGTTAGTATAAATACAATAACACTGTGTGATGTTAGTATAAATACAAGAACCCTGCACTATGTTAGTATAAATACAATAACATTGTGTGATGTTAGTATAAATACAATAACACTGCGTGATGTTAGTATAAATACAATAACACTGTGTGATGTTAGTATAAATACAATAACCCTGTGTGATGTTAGTATAAACACAATAACCCTGTGTGATGTTAGTATAAATACAATAACACTGTGTGATGTTAGTATAAATACAGTAACACTGTGTGATGTTAGTATAAATACAATAACCCTGCACTATGTTAGTATAAATACAATAACCCTGTGTGATGTTAGTATAAATACAATAACACTGTGTGATGTTAGTATAAATACAATAACACTGTGTGATGTTAGTATAAATACAATAACCCTGTGTGATGTTAGTATGAATACAATAACCCTGTGTGATGTTAGTATAAATACAATAACACTGAGTGATGTTAGTATAAATACAATAACACTGTGTGATGTTAGTATAAATACAATAACACTGTGTAATGTTAGTATAAACACAATAACCCTGTGTGATGTTAGTATAAATACAAGAACACTGTGTGATGTTAGTATAAATACAATAACACTGTGTGATGTTAGTATAAATACAATAACACTGTGTGATGTTAGTATAAATACAATAACACTGTGTGATGTTAGTATAAATACAATAACACTGTGTGATGTTAGTATAAATACAATAACACTGTGTGATGTTAGTATAAATACAATAACACTGTGTGATGTTAGTATATAATACAATAACCCTGTGTGATGTTAGTATAAATACAATAACCCTGTGTGATGTTAGTATAAATACAAGAACACTGTGTGATGTTAGTATAAATACAATAACACTGTGTGATGTTAGTATAAATACAATAACACTGTGTGATGTTAGTATAAATACAATAACCCTGTGTGATGTTAGTATAAATACAATAACCCTGTGTGATGTTAGTATAAATACAATAACACTGTGTGATGTTAGTATAAATACAATAACCCTGTGTGATGTTCGTATAAATACAATAACACTGTGTGATGTTAGTATAAACACAATAACCCTGTGTGATGTTAGTATAAATACAAGAACACTGTGTGATGTTAGTATAAATACAATAACCCTGTGTGATGTTAGTATAAATACAATAACACTGTGTGATGTTAGTATAAATACAATAACCCTGTGTGATGTTAGTATAAATACAGTAACCCTGTGTGATGTTAGTATAAACACAATAACCCTATGTGATGTTAGTATAAATACAATAACACTGTGTGATGTTAGTATAAATACAATAACACTGTGTGATGTTAGTATAAATACAATAACCCTGTGTGATGTTAGTATAAATACAATAACCCTGTGTGATGTTAGTATAAATACAATAACACTGTGTGATGTTAGTATAAATACAATAACACTGTGTGATGTTAGTATAAATACAATAACCCTGTGTGATGTTAGTATAAATACAATAACCCTGTGTGATGTTAGTATAAATACAATAACACTGTGTGATGTTAGTATAAATACAATAACACTGTGTGATGTTAGTATAAATACAATAACCCTGTGTGATGTTCGTATAAATACAATAACACTGTGTGATGTTAGTATAAATACAATAACACTGTGTGATGTTAGTATAAATACAATAACCCTGTGTGATGTTAGTATAAATACAATAACACTGTGTGATGTTAGTATAAATACAATAACACTGTGTGATGTTAGTATAAATACAATAACACTGTGTGATGTTAGTATAAATACAATAACCCTGTGTGATGTTAGTATAAATACAATAACCCACCGTGTGTATAATTCAGGGTTTGATACAAGGCCGTGATTATAATATTCATGTCTATATGATTGTGGTTATGGTTGTATTTAATTAATCCCTAATCTCTGCCATTACATACAATGAAACATGGAAAGGTAAACAAAATAAACAAAAACAAAGCAATGTAATACAATAACACTATTAGACATTATTGTAAAAAAAAAAGCCCATCCTTTGTGTTAGCGAATTTTTTAATATTTTAGGCAGGAAATGAGTTTTCAAATTTATATATTTTTTCTGGGGGGGGGGGGGGGGACGGGACCCCCAGACCCCCTGGAAGATTTGGTCCCCCCCCCAATATTTACTCCATGGCTACGGCCTTTGTTTGAGAACCAAGTTTAGTCACAGTGGGAGGACAGTGACTCACGTGGCCTGTGTATTGTGCTCAGGGTTCCGCGAATTTCAGGATCATCAGCTCTGAGTCACGACACATTGTTTGTGGAGGATGAGGCCACTTCAGAGGTTTGGAATGGAAAAGTGCTTCCAGAGCACTGAGACTACAACCGCTCAGGGGGGGGTCAGACATTTGTGACGATGTGTGACGAGGGGGGGGAGAGGGGGGGGGGGGTTTGAGAAATGTGACGTCACATCAAAATGCGCAACTTAAAATAAATATAGAATTGTTATAACAACACTAATTGTGTTATAACAACACTCCTACAACATCAGAGTGCAGCGCCACATTAAATACAAACTACAAAGACAATAGTTTAAAGCGATTTGAAGTGTGTTTTATTTTCAAAATGGAAATATGGTTTTGGGGGGGGGGGAGGGGCAGAGCTTTGTGACGTCATATTTGAGGGGGGGGGTCTGACTTTTTGTGACGTCGTGTGACGAGGGGGGGGGCGGTCCAAAACCGCGTGACGTCATTTATGGACGGCCCCTCACGTAAAGAACCCTGAAACTCGCGTAGAGACCCACAGACTCGCGTGTCAACTTACTGCCTCACACGCACAGATGCAGCCACACACACACACGGATACACAGACACATACAGCGATGCATACACATCAAGGCCGTAGCCATGGAGTCAACATTGGGGGTGGACCAAATCTTCCAGTGGGTCTGAGGGTCCCCCCCCCTCCCCCCCAAAAAAACACATAAAAATTTGAAAAATAATTTCCTGCCTAAAATATAGGAATAAAATCACTAACACATAGGATAGACTTTTTATTTATTTTTTATAATAATGACTAATAGTGTTATTGTATTACATTGCTCTGTTTTTTTTATTAATTTTTTACCTTTTCTTGTTTCATTGCATGTAATGGCAGAGATTAGGGATTCATAAAGTACAACCATAACCACAATCATATAAACATTAATCTATTTCATAGCAATACATGGCGGGGGGGGCATTTTGAGCATATTTGAATATTGGGGGGGGGGGTGATTTAATGTGCCCCCCCCCCAATATATATTATAATCACGGCCTTGATACACGTAGATATACACACAAAAGATCCCCCATATAGCCTTAACAGACTGTAGGGGCAAGTGCTGTTAGCGAGCACCTATGAAGGCCGGAACGGTGCACGAGGGGGTGGGTGGCCAGCACCACGCCCGACCGCCTTTGTCTCCTTAGTGGCAATGTTTACTGCACACCGCACCAGGTACTCATTTGAGGCTGAGTCGACCTAGGGGAGGCCCGGGACCGGTTCAGATAATCGTCACTGGTGTTGGCCGTGAGCGGGAATCGAACCCGGGACGCCAGGTTCATAGCGCAGCGTAGCGCTAACCGCTACACCACCGCTCCCCACACACAGGCACACACAGACACACCACTGTGTGTACGACTGTGGGCTACTTGGCAGGCAGGCAGCCGTCTCCGCATGCGGATTCGCTTCGTGGGGCACCATTTGTCTGTAACGCACCCGCTGCTACTACCGCAGACAGCGATTGAAAACCGTGCTGCGTTGGCTGCGGTGCAACTGAACAATACACAGAGGGACTATCGTTTGTAATGGGGAAAAGAACGGATAACACTGCAACGTAGATGATGGACTCGTCCATCTGAACAAACTGTCAAATCGCTCTCCGTGGTGCTAACGTTAAAAATAAAATTAAAAATAAACAACGCCACTTTTTTTCAAATTTTCTTGCTGTGGTTTTCACACCTGATGATGATGATTGCTCGTGTTGCGGTCGAAACGTCGTGAGAATTTTATTGTTTTATATATTTTTTTTATCATTTTATTGTTTCCCTTCTACGCGGTGGTGACTTTACCGAAAGAACCAAGAATATGAAATCCCCTGCAGTCACGAAAAAGCTTTAAATCAAAACTTAAGTAGAACGTGTTTGTCTATATTTATTTAAAGGTTGCGCATCTTGATGTGACGTCACATTTCTCAACACCCCCCCGCCGCCGTCCTCGTCACACATCGTCACAAATATCTGACCCCCCACCCCCGCCCCCGCTTGCCAACATTAGCAGACGAGATGATGCATCTGGAGCAGCGTTCTTCACTCATCATCAGCTCGGGGGGGGGGGGGGGCCCAAATATTGCGATTTGTCAAAGCGCGCTCGCCAAGCCAAACGTTGCCGCTCGAATTAAATTCAAGATAAAAACGTTGGGACGTGAATGGGAGCATTTTCATCGGGGGGGAACCCGACATCAAACCACCGCGTTTTAGAACAACCGTCGAAGAGAGATCTCACGCGGTGGTTGTCAAGAGGGGTGCCCCCCCCCCAACTCGTAGCTTCGGCCACCACGGGGTGGGTGGGTGGGTGGGCAAGGCACCGCCTGTTGCCTGCCTGCCGGCCCCACGCCACTGGATTTTAAACCATTGACAGCGGCACGGCGACCAATATGACGATGACGGGAAAGGGGAGAGAGGGGGGGGGGGTGTTTTCACTTATTGTGTATTGGCGTGGGCCACACTAAAGGTCACACCGGAGCGCCACGTGCGCCTCGCAATGAAAGAACACTGGGACGGAGGAATCGTCCAGCTTTGAAATATATTTTTTATTCTATTTAAAAAAAAACCCCACCCGTGATTGATCGTCGGACTTTGTCGTGTTCCCGGTGTCGATGGGTGTGCAAGTGACAAGTCTGGAAGCCGCATTCAACATCACCACGGCGGCTCGTGCCAGGCTAGGTGTTGCACGCTGAGGCCACGTCAAGTTGCCGAAGGCCCCGCTGGCAGGCCTACACGGAACAGACCCAGGTGCAATGGATTGTTGACCGGCTGAGATGGCTGGCAGATGCACCAACTCTCGCTGCTGTGAGCGTCGCTCCTCTGCCCCCCACCACCTCCCGTTGTTGCTGGAGGGCGACTGCCTCCAACTCATCAGCAGCCTCCTTCACAGGGGGCCGATCTTGACATTGCTGCTACCTACCAGTCATCAATGGACTCCACATCCTTCTGTACCGCATCAGCATCATCTCTTCTCTAGCCCCCCCCCCCAGTCTATCCGGCTGAGGCACGCGGTGGCTGGGGCATTCACAACAGACGCATCTCGGGACGAACATTTTGCTTGCCCACCGGAGCATGGACATCTGGCGGTCCCGTGACGATCCCAGCCAGCCTTCTACACCTCCCACGGGCGGCAAAGTGCACCTAGCCTGGCACGAGCGCCGTGGCGACGTCACTCGGTGGTGTTGTTGAGCGGAGTCCCACCACACCACGTTGTGTGCGGTGGTGTTGTGAGCGGAGTTCCACCACACCACGTTGTGTACGGTGGTGTTGTGAGCGGAGTCCCACCACACCACGTTGTGCGGTGGTGTTGTGAGCGGAGTCCCACCACACCACGTTGTGCGGTGGTGTTGTGACGTGGAGTCCCACCACACCCGTTGTGCTGTGGTGTTGTGACGCAGTCTCACCACACCACGTTGTGTGGTGGTGTTGTGACACGGAGTCCCACCACACCACGTTGTGTGGTGGTGTTGTGACGCAGTGAGGGGGAGGGCGGTGTCACACCAGTTCGCCACCGTTACGGCAGCATCCTGTTGTTGTTGTGGCCAGCATCCTGTTGTTGTGGCCAGCCAGTTGACTGCTACTGGCTGGCCTCCTTGTCTACCACCGCACTCTCCCTCCAACTCTCTCATCACACTCCCCTCCTCCTCCTCGTCTCCCGAGTCACACTCCCCTCCTCCTTATCTGCCTCGTCACACTCCCCTCCCTTTGCCCGTCTCCATCACACTCCCCCTCGTCTCCCTCCTATCTCTCGTCTCATTCTGCTGCCTCCTTATTCCCCGTCTCCCTCCCCTCGACTTGCCGCACCACCGTGAACAATGATTTTCCGCACAACAAACGGCGCTTGCGCTGGGTGGGACGCGCGCGTGCCGGATGGGCGTGGGGCCGATTGCCAGAGGCCCGGCATTGGAGCGGGTCTCTGTGTGAGTCTATGGGGCTCTGAGTGAGTCTATGGGTCTCTGTGTGAGTCTATGGGTCTCTGTGTGAGTCTATGGGTGTCTGTGTGAGTCTATGGGTCTCTGTGTGAGTCTATGGGTCTCTGTGTGAGTCTATGGGTGTCTGTGTGAGTCTACGGGTCTGTGTGAGTCTACGGATCTCTGTGAGTCTATGGTCTCTGTGTGAGTGAGTCTGTGTGAGTCTACAGGTCTCTGTGTGAGTCTATGGGTCTCTGTGTGAGTCTGAGCCTTTGTGTGAGTCTACGGGTCTCTGTGTGAGTCTATGTGTGAGTCTATGGGTCATTGTGTGAGTCTACGGGTCTCTGTGTGAGTCTATGGGTATCTGTGCGAGTCTATGGGTCTCTGTGTGAGTCTATGAGTCTTTGTGAGTCTACGGGTCTCTGTGTGAGTCTATGGGTATGTGTGAGTCTATGGGTATCTGTGAGTCTACGGGTCTCTGTGTGAGTCTATGGGTCTCTCCACGTTGTTAGGAGAGATCTGTGCGGCTGTAGGTGGCAAGTCTGTGGGTTTTTTGTGCGAGTCTATGGGTCTGTGCGAGCGTGGGTTTCTGTCCAAGTCTGTGGGTCTCTGAGCCTATGTAAGTCTATGGGTCTCTGTGCGAGACCCGTAGACTACTGTGTGAGTCTACGAGTCTCTTGTGTCTATGGGTCGCTGTGTGAGTCTGTGGGTATCTGTGTGAGTCTACGGGTATCTGTGTGAGTCTACGGGTCTCTGTGTGAGTCTACGGGTCTCTGTGTGTATGGGTCTCTGTGTGAGTCTATGGGTCTTTGTGCGAGTCCATAGGTCTCTGTGCGAGTCTATGGGTCTCTGTGCGAGTCTACGGGTCTTTGTGCGAGTCTATGGGTCTGTGTGAGTATATGGGTCTCTGTGTGAGTCTGAGTCTCTGTGTGAGTCTATGGGTCTCTGTGTGAGTCTATGGGTCTCTGTGTGAGTCTATGGGTCTCTGTGTGAGTCTATGGGTGTCTGTGTGAGTCTACGGGTCTGTGTGAGTCTACGGATCTCTGTGAGTCTATGGTCTCTGTGTGAGTGAGTCTGTGTGAGTCTACAGGTCTCTGTGTGAGTCTATGGGTCTCTGTGTGAGTCTGAGCCTTTGTGTGAGTCTACGGGTCTCTGTGTGAGTCTATGTGTGAGTCTATGGGTATCTGTGCGAGTCTATGGGTCTCTGTGAGTCTATGAGTCTTTGTGAGTCTACGGGTCTCTGTGTGAGTCTATGGGTATGTGTGAGTCTATGGGTATCTGTGAGTCTACGGGTCTCTGTGTGAGTCTATGGGTCTCTCCACGTTGTTAGGAGAGATCTGTGCGGCTGTAGGTGGCAAGTCTGTGGGTTTTTTGTGCGAGTCTATGGGTCTGTGCGAGCGTGGGTTTCTGTCCAAGTCTGTGGGTCTCTGAGCCTATGTAAGTCTATGGGTCTCTGTGCGAGTTTACAGGTCTCTGTGTGAGTCTATGGGTCACCGTGTAAGACTATGGGTCTCAATGTGAGTCTATGAGTCTCTGTGTGGGTTTCTGCGAGTCGATGGGTTTGTGACAGTCAGTGGGTCTCTGTGTGAGTCTATGGGTCTCGATGCGAGTCCAGCAGAGCAATGCATGGCGGGAGACTGTCAGCTCAGATCCTGGCAGGTCACCGTATCTCCACTGGAATCTCACGGAGTCTTCTTCTTTCATACAGCCGCTTATGGAGATGCAGAGAGCCAACAGCTACAATTTTTCCTATGCATGTGGTCAAGCCAGCAGATCACCGCGTCAGGCGCAGGAGCATAGCAGTGTATCAGGGGGGAATTGCACCGTTATACGTTGTACACGGTCCGGATAATCGCAGTCGCACCGTGTTCGCCGAAGGCAAGTGGAATTCCCGTTGGACCCTGGATAAGAAAATAGTTCTCAAACCTTTGCACTGTATGTACGAATGTGGCCGAATGAATGGTCACCTGAGCCTGAACGCGAACCCAGGCTTCTCAGCTGCGCTGGGCTCAGTGCCAGTCACACGACTCGTGAGAGTCGCCGAAGCGACGCTTCACCGGGTGGACGAAGTGAAGACACGACCCGCTGCCGCTGCCGTTCACGTTTTAAATGAAGCCAAGAAAAGCCGACAGGGTGTGAGGTTCACGCGCCCAACCTGCTTGTAAAATACGATCATCACCATCGACTCACAACACCTAACCCGGCGGACTCCCGGAAGCTTGCTGCTGTGGGTGTGCGTGCTTGTGCGTGTGCGTGCATGAGTGTGTTGTCAGTCGACACGTGGCACCTGCTGGGTCTGCCCCGTGACCTCCTGCCCGCGGGCGTTCGACACTTCACGTGGCCTCAAGATGCACATGGCCTGGCACAAGCGTCGTGGTGACGTCACCGCCACTTAGTGGCGAATGGCGGTTGTTGTTGTTTGTTGAGTGTGTGCGTGAGTGTGTGAGTGTGTGTGTTGTTGTTGTTGTGAGTGTGTATGCATGCGGGTGTGCGTGAGTTTGTTGTTGTTGTGAGTGTTGTTGTGAGTGTTGTTGTTGTTGTGAGTGTTGTTGTTGTTGTGAGTGTTGTTGTTGTTGTGAGTGTTGTTGTTGTGAGTGTTGTTGTTGTGAGTGTTGTTGTTGTGAGTGTTGTTGTTGTTGTGAGTGTTGTTGTTGAGTGTTGTTGTGAGTGTGTTGTTGTTGTGAGTGTGTTGTTGTTGTGAGTGTTGTTGTTGTGAGTGTTGTTGTTGTGAGTGTTGTTGTGAGTGTTGTTGTTGTTGTGAGTGTTGTTGTTGTTGTGAGTGTTGTTGCTGTTGTGAGTGTTGTTGTTGTTGTGAGTGTTGTTGTTGTTGTTGCTGTATGAATGGATGTGACGCCAGAGGTCCACGTCACTCCTTGTCGCTGTCACTGTCGTCACTGTCGTCGCTGCTGCTGCTGCCGCTGCTGCTGCCGCTGTCAGCCAACACCTTGTTCAGTGTCTCGCTGTTACACACACACACACAAAGACAAAGGTCCATCCCCGTATAGCCTTCACAGTGCGTTGGGTCAAGTGCTGTTAGCGAGCGGCACCTATGAAGACCGGCACGGTGCACGTGGGGGTTGGTGGCCAGAACCAAGTACTCGTTTAAGGCTGAGTTGACCTATTGAAGGTCCGGGACCGGTTCATATGAACGTCACTGATACTGCCCGAGGGTGGAACTCGGGTCGCCGGGTTTGTAGCAGAGTGCACTAACCACTGCACCACCGCTCCCCCCCACACAACAGTAACAACAACAGCCGCCATTCGCCATTAAGTGGCGGTGACGTTACCACGGTGCTTGTGCCAGGCTAGGTGCACTTTGAGGACACGGGAAGTGTCGAACGCCCGCTGGCCAGGAGGCCACGCGACAGACTCTGGTGCCATAGGTTGACCGACTGAGATGACTGCTGGTGGTTTGTGTATGTGTGGTGTGTGTGTGTATGTGGTTTGTGGTGTGTGTGTGTGTGTGCTTTGTGTGTGTGTGGTGTGTGTGTGGTGTGTGTGTGTGTGGTGTGTGTGGTGTGTGTGTGTGGTGTGTGTGTGTGTGGTGTGTGTGGTGTGTGTGTGTGGTGTATGTGTGGTGTGTGTGTGTGTGGTGTGTGTGTGGTGTGTGTGTGTGGTGTGTGTGTGTGGTGTGTGGTGTGTGTGTGTGTGGTGTGTGTGGTGTGTGTGTGTGTGGTGTGTGTGGTGTGTGTGTGGTGTGGTGTATGTGTGTGGTGTGTGTGTCTGTGGTGTGTGTGTGTGTGGTGTATGTGTGTGGTGTGTGGTGTGTGTGGTGTGTGTGTAGTGTATGTGTGTGGTGCATGTGTGTGTGGTGTGTGTGTGTGGTGTGTGTGTGTGGTGTGTGTGTGTGGTGTGTGTGTGGTGTGTGTGTGTGGTGTGTGTGTGTGTGGTGTGTGTGGTGTGTGTGTGGTGTGTGTGGTGTGTGTGTGGTGTATGTGTGTGTGTGTGGTGTGTGTGTGTATGGTGTGTGTGTGTGTGGTGTGTGTGTGTGTGTGGTGTGTGTGTGGTGTGTGTGGTGTGTGTGTGGTGTGTGTGTCTGTGGTGTGTGTGTGGTGTATGTGTGTGTGGTGTGTGTGGTGTATGTGTGTGTGGCGTGTGTGGTGTGTGTGTGGTGTGTGTGGTGTGTGTGTGTGGCGTGTGTGGTGTGTGTGGTGTATGTGATGTGTGGCGTGTGTGGTGTGTGTCTGTGTGGCGTGTGTGGTGTGTGTGGTGTATGTGTGTGTGGCGTGTGTGGTGTGTGTGGTGTATGTGTGTGTGGCGTGTGTGGTGTGTGTGGTGTGTGTGGTGTGTGTGGTGTGTGTGTTATGTTTGTGGTGTGTGGTGTGTGTGTGGTGTGTGTGTGTGTGTGGTGTGTGTGTGGAGTGATGGGTGAGCGAGGGACGATGGGCGGGTGGTGAGCAGGGTGAGTGGTGGTGGTGGTGAGCAGGGCGAGTGGCGGTGGTGAGCAGGGTGAGTGGCGGTTGCGGTTGCGGTGAGGAGGAGGAGGAGGAGGAGGTGGGGGGGGTCCCACCTCTGCGCGGGAGAGAGCTGCAGGCCGGCGAGGGCCGTGTGTGCCAGCGACCCTGCGCAGGCCAGCCCCAGGGCGGACGCAGCCTCCACCAGCGCCACTGCCTCCGCGTTCCAGCGCCCGCTCACCAGGTGAGCGAGCGCCTCCCGCAGCACGGCCTCACTGCGGAGGCAACGTCGGACGTCGATCGCCGCTCACCGGGTGCGAGGAGAGGGAGGGTCTCCGTGGCAACGGCGCCATTACCACCACCGCTGTTGACGTCGCCATCAATTACCGCTCGCCAGGCGAGAGCGGGTCTTCTCCATGGCAACAACATCATCGCTAACGTCATTAATCGCGCGCCTGATGTGCAACGCGGGCTCGCACATATACAAAGGCACGCAAAGGGGGCGGGTGGCCAGCACCACGCCCGGCCGCCTTTGTCTCCCCAGTGCTAGCGATGTTTACTACACACCGCAACCAGGGTACTCATTTGAGGCCGAGTCGACCTAGGGGAGCCCCGGGACCGGTTCAGATAATCGCCACCGACGTTGGTCGTGGGCGGGAGTCGAACTCGGGTTGCCGGGTTCGCAGCGCAGCTTGGCGCTAACCGCTGCGCCACCGCTCCCCGCGCACACGCAGGAGCGAGTGTGTGTCTCCCCGCGTGGGTGATCACTCACGTGGGTGCCAGGTTCCTCTGTTGGAAGAGCTGCAGGTGCTTCCTGAGGACCGAGACAGAGAGAGGGACGGGGGAGAGAGGGGAGAAGGAGAGGGAGTTGGGAGAGGGAAGGATGATAAGTGAGATTTAGATGTGGAGGGAGGATCAAAACCCGGGCTTGTAGCTTCAAGGGAGCCACCACCACGTGTTAGGGTGCCAGCGTAAATGTTAGCGAGTGAGTGCGTTAGTGAGTGAGTGTGTTAGTGAGCGTGTCAGTGAGTGTGTTAGCGAGTGTGTGTGTTAGTGAGTGTGTTAGTGAGTGTGTTAGTGTGTCAGTGAGTGTGTTAGCGAGTGTGTTAGTGTGTTAGTGAGTGTGTTAGTGAGTGTGTCAGTGAGTGAGCGTGTTAGTGAGTGTGTTAGTGAGTGAGTGTGTTAGTGAGTGTGTTAGCGAGTGAGCGTGTTAGTGAGTGTGTTAGTGAGTCAGTGTGTTAGTGAGTGAGTGTGTTAGCGAGTGAGTGTGTTAGCGAGCGAGTGTGTTAGCGAGTGAGTGTGTTAGCGAGTGAGTGTGTTAGTGAGTGTGTTAGTGAGTGAGTGTGTTAGTGAGTGTGTTAGTGAGTGAGCGTGTTAGTGATTGTGTTAGTGAGTGAGCGTGTTAGTGAGTGAGCATGTTAGTGCGTTAGTGAGTGAGTGTGTTCGTGAGTGAGTGTGTTAGTGAGTGTGTTAGCAAGTGAGTGTGTTAGTGAGTGAGTGTGTTAGCCAGTGAGTTAGCGAGTGAGTAAGTGAGTGTGTTAGTGAGTGAGTGTGTTAGTGAGTGTGTTAGCGAGTGAGTGTGTGAGTGAGTGAGCGTGTTAATGAGTGAGAGTGTTAGCGAGTGAGCGTGTTAGCGTGTGTTCTCGTGTGTTAGCGTGTTAGCGTGTGTTAGCGCGTGAGATAGCAGGCTTTCTCCGTGAGCGTGTGTGTGAGCGCGTGCGTGCATGTGTTAGCGCGTGCGTAAGTGTGTGTTAGCGCGTGCGTAAGTGTGTGTTAGCGCGTGCGTAAGTGTGTGTTAGCGCGTGCGTAAGTGTGTGTTAGCGCGTGCGTAAGTGTGTGTTAGCGCGTGCGTAAGTGTGTGTTAGCGCGTGCGTAAGTGTGTGTTAGGGCGTGCGTAAGTGTGTGTTAGCGCGTGCGTAAGTGTGTGTTAGGGCGTGCGTAAGTGTGTGTTAGCGCGTGCGTAAGTGTGTGCTAGGGCGTGCGTAAGTGTGTGTTAGGTCGTGCGTAAGTGTGTGTTAGCGCGTGCGTAAGTGTGTGTTAGCGCGTGCGTAAGTGTGTGTTAGGGCGTGCGTAAGTGTGTGTTAGCGCGTGCGTAAGTGTGTGTTAGGGCGTGCGTAAGTGTGTGTTAGGGCGTGCGTAAGTGTGTGTTAGCGCGTGCGTAAGTGTGTGTTAGGGCGTGCGTAAGTGTGTGTTAGCGCATGCGTAAGTGTGTGTTAGGGCGTGCGTGCGTGTGTTGGCGCGTGCGTGAGTGTGTGTTAGCGCGTGCGTGCGTGTGTTGGCGCGTGCGTGAGTGTGTGTTAGCGCGTGCATGTGTGTGTGTTGGCGCGTGCTTGAGTGTGTGTTGGCACGTGTGTGTGTGTTAACGCGTGCATGAGTGTGTGTTGGCGCGTGCGTGAGCGTGTGTTAACGTGTGCGTGACTGTGTGTTGGCGCGTGCGTGACTGTGTGTTAACGCGTGCGTGAGTGTGTTAACGCGTGCGTGAGTGTGTGTTAACGCGTGCGTGACTGTGTGTTGGCGCGTGCGTGACTGTGTGTTAACGCGTGCGTGAGTGTGTGTTGGCACGTGCGAGTGTGTGTGAGCGCGTGCGTGAGTGTGTGTTAGCGCGTGCGTGCGTGTGTAAGCGCGTGCGTGAGTGTGTGTTAGCGCGTGCGTGAGTGTGTGTTAGGGCGTGCATGTGTGTGTGTTGGCACGTGTGTGTGTGTTAACGCGTGCATGAGTGTGTGTTGGCGCGTGCGTGAGCGTGTGTTAACGCGTGCATGACTGTGTGTTAGCGCGTGCGAGTGTGTTGGCGAGTGCGTGTGTGTTGGCGCGTGCGTGAGTGTGTTAACGCGTGCGTGACTGTGTGTTGGCGCGTGCGTGTGTGTTAACGCGTGCGTGACTGTGTGTTGGCGCGTGCGTGAGTGTGTGTTAACGCGTGCGTGACTGTGTGTTGGCACGTGCGTTACTGTGTGTTGGCACGTGCGAGTGTGTTGGCATGTGCGAGTGTGTTGGCACGTGCGTTACTGTGTGTTGGTACCTGTGTGTGTGTGTGTGTTGGCACGTGACTGTGTGTTGGCACGTGCGTTACTGTGTGTTGGCACGTGTGTGTGTGTTGGCACGTGCGTTACCAGGCTTTCTCCGTGAGGCCCGCACGGACCAGCAGCTGTGTGGCCTGCTCCAGGGACCGGGCCGTCCACCGGAGGCCCAGAGGCCTACGCGCCTCCTCCTGCGGCTGGGGTGACATTCGCTGGGACACCTCTAGCACCACGGCGGAAAGAGCAGCCTGCACCTGCACGCACGCAGAGACAAAGGTCCCCCAGGTGGCCCACGCAGACCGGTCAGGGCAAGAGCTCCGTGTTTACATACCGCGCCGGGTTCTCGTTCAAGGCTGAGTCGACCTAGGGGAGGCCCGAGGTTGGTTCAAATATTTTGCCCCGACAGTCTGTCAAGGCTATATCTGTGTGTGTGTGGTTGACACTGTAGTTGTGTGTGTGTGGTTGACACTGTGGTTGTGTGTGTGTGGTTGACAATGTAGTTGTGTGTGTGTGGTTGACAATGTAGTTGTGTGTGTGTGGTTGACACTAGTTGTGTGTGGTTGACACTGTAGTTGTGTGTGTGTGGTTGACACTGTAGTTGTGTGTGTGTGGTTGACACTGTAGTTGTGTGTGTGTGGTTGACACTGTAGTTGTGTGTGTGGTTGACACTGTGGTTGTGTGTGTGTGGTTGACACTGTAGTTGTGTGTGTGTGGTTGACACTGTAGTTGTGTGTGTGTGGTTGACACTGTAGTTGTGTGTGTGTGGTTGACACTGTAGATGTGTGTGTGTGGTTGACACTGTGGTTGTGTGTGTGGTTGACACTGGTTGTGTGTGTGTGGTTGACACTGTAGTTGTGTGTGGTTGACACTGTAGTTGTGTGTGTGTGGTTGACACTGTAGTTGTGTGTGTGTGGTTGACACTGTAGTTGTGTGTGTGGTTGACACTGTAGTTGTGTGTGTGTGGTTGACACTGTAGTTGTGTGTGTGTGGTTGACACTGTGGTTGTGTGTGTGTGGTTGACAGTGTAGTTGTGTGTGTGTGGTTGACACTGTAGTTGTGTGTGGTTGACACTGTAGTTGTGTGTGTGGTTGACACTGTAGTTGTGTGTGGTTGACACTGTAGTTGTGTGTGTGTGGTTGACACTGTAGTTGTGTGTGGTTGACACTGTAGTTGTGTGTGTGTGGTTGACACTGTAGTTGTGTGTGTGTGGTTGACACTGTGGTTGTGTGGTTGACACTATAGTTGCGTGTGTGTGGTTGACACTGTAGTTGTGTGTGTGGTTGACACTGTGGTTGTGTGTGGTTGACACTGTAGTTGTGTGTGTGTGGTTGATACTGTAGTTGTGTGTGTGTGGTTGTTGTGCGTGCATGTGGTTGGTGATTACCGTTGGGCTGTGTTTTTCTCGTGCCATCACAGCCAAAGCTTCCTCCACCACATCCTTCCGCTCAGAGTGACCAAACATCTTGACATCTGTACACACGCACGCACACACACACACGCACGCACACGCACGCATGCACACACACGCATGCATGCACGCACACACACGCACGCACTCGCATGCAAGCACAAACGCACGCACGCACACATGCACGCACGCACTCGCACACACGCACGTACACACGCACGTACACACGCACGTACACACGCACACACACGCCCGCACGCACACACGTACGCGCGCATACACGCACGCATGCACGCACACACACACACGCGCATACACGCACGCACACGCACGCACACACACGCAAACGTGCACCACCACACGTGCATTATACAACAACAGCCGCTGCCATTCGCCACTAAGCGGCGGTGGAAATCACCACGATGCTTGTGCCAGGCTGGGTGCATTTTGAGGCAGTCGTGTGAAGTGCGGACGGCTCTCGCTGCTGGCAGGTGGCTGGTGGTGTGTGCGCATAATTCACAGAGACCACCGCACAGCACACGTGTGTGTGTGTGTGGGGAGCGGTAGAGGAGGCTCATGAAGGATGCTACAGGGCAATTGGAGGAACAACCGAGGGCAGAGGAGCGATGATCACAGCAACGAGCGGAGCGCCGGGGTACAGCCGGGTGCATCTACCAGTCATCTGCGTAAGCCAACCCATGGCACCCGGGTCTATCCCGTGACCTCCTGTTGGCGAGCCTTCGACATTTCACGCGGCCTCAAAGTGCACGTAGCCTGTCACCCAGCGGCGAATGTCGGGTATTAGTCTTGGTATTGGAGCGGTGGTGCAGCGGTTAGCGCTACGCTGCGCTCCGAACCCAACCACCCGAGTGACGATTGCCTGGACCAGTCCTGGGCTTCCCCTAGGTCGACTCAGCCTCAAATGAGTAACTGGTGCGGTGTGTCAACATTAGTCTTGGTATTGGAGCGGTGGTGCAGCGGTTAGCGCTACGCTGCGCTCCGAACCCAACCACCCGAGTGACGATTGCCTGGACCAGTCCTGGGCTTCCCCTAGGTCGACTCAGCCTCAAATGAGTAACTGGTGCGGTGTGTCAACATTAGTCTTGGTATTGGAGCGGTGGTGCAGCGGTTAGCGCTACGCTGCGCTCCGAACCCAACCACCCGAGTGACGATTGCCTGGACCAGTCCTGGGCCTCCCCTAGGTCGACTCAGCCTCAAATTGAGCACCTGGTGCGGTGTGTCAACATCGCCACTGGGGAGACAAAGGTGGCCGGGCGTGGCGCTGGCAACCCGCCCCCTCGTGCGCTGTTCCCGGCCTTCATAGGTGCTACTTGCCAACAGCACTTGCTCCAAGTCATGTTAAAGGCTACACGGGGGATCTTTGTCTTTGTGTGTGTGTGTGTGCCGCACCCTGCCACACAGAGGGAATGAGGTCGACTCTGGAGTTCATGTCCAGTGCCTGGATCAGCTCCACCATGATGCGCGAGCTGGGGAAGCTGCTCTGTGCGCGGCACAACAACATCAACAACAACATCAACAACATCAACAACATCAACAACAACATCAACAACATCAACAACATCAACAACATCAACAACAACATCAACAACATCAACAACATCAACAACACCATCAACACAGCATCAACACACCATCATCACAACATCGGCAACAACATAATCGCATCACAATATTAGCAACAACAATATGAAAACATCATCACACCAACAACATGAACAACGTCACAACATCAACAACGTCGTAACATCATCACATCAACAAAGCATCAACCCCACGATGGCATCAACATAACGTCAGCGTGACAACACAAACACGACAGCATCAACGCAACAGCATCTGCACAATGTCAACACGAACGTCAGCACGACAACATCAACACGCGCACGTGTTCATGACAAGGTGGACCAGGTGCGGTTGTAACAACAGCCAAACCCTCGATTACCCGTGGTGACGAACGTTGTGACGGTTGTTGTTGTTGCTGCACGTGAGAAACCACTCGTTTAAAACCATCACCTACTTTCGTTATTTTACCAGGGTAAGGCCCCAGTTGAGGTGCGTAGCGGCGACGGTGAGCGCCAGGCACGTGTGCCGTGGGTGGCCCTGCTGTTATCATTAACGTCACAATGACGCTCGCTTGACCCAGCAAGGCCTCGCCGAGACTCGTCGTTCTGGGGGCTCCTGCGAGGTGTTGCGCAGGAGGGGGCAGGCGATGATGCTGCTGCTGCTGATGCTTGGTCCCTACTGGACATCTGTGAATTTGGGGTTCATCGCTCATCGGATTTCTCCCGCGTAAAGATTCTGCTTCTGAGTGACTTGCGGGGTAAATCTTACAGCCTTGAAACTCAACTATTTTTTTATTTTTATTTTACCACGCAAGGTAACCACTTGAGCGATGGAGCTCTCTTTCAGAAGCGACCTGACATGGGGAGAGAGAGACACGCAAACTCCAAATATACAGCAGCAGCAGGCGTCAGGGTCGGGATTGAACCCACGACCTCCTGCACACCAGGCGGGGTAGTTAACATCTCCTAGCCACAGTGATGATGATGAGAGAGACACGCAGACTCGGTCTTGTTGTGGTGGTTGTGGTGTTTGTTGTGGTTATGGTGTGTGGTGTGGTTGTGGTTAGTGTTTGTAGCAGTTGTGGTTGGTGTGGTAGTCGTATGGTTGTGGTGTGGTTGTGGTGTCGTTATGGTATGATTGTGTTGTGGTTGTGCGTGTGGTTGCTCTTTGCAGAGGCTGTGGAGTGGTTGTGTGTGGTGTGGTTGTATGTGGTGCGGTTGTGGTGTGGTTGGTGTTTGTAGTGGTTGTGGTGTGGTTGTGTGTAGTGTGGTGTGGTTGTGGTGTGGTTGGTGTGTGTAGTGGTTGTGGTGTGGTTGTGGTGTGGTTGTGGTGTCGTTGTGGTGTGGTTGGTGTTTGTAGTGGTTGTGGTGTGGTTGTATGTGGTGTGGTTGTGGTGTGGTTGGTGTTTGTAGTGGTTGTGGTGTGGTTGCATGTGGTGTGGTTGTATGTGGCGTGGTTGTGTGTGGTGTGGTTGTGGTGTTTGTAGTGATTGTGGTGTGGTTGTGTGTGGTGTGGTTGTATGTGGTGTGGTTGTGTGTGGTGTGGTTGTGTGTGGTGTGGTTGGTGTTTGTAGTGGTTGTGGTGTGGTTGTATGTGGTGTGGTTGTGGTGTGGTTGTGGTGTGGTTGGTGTTTGTAGTGGTTGTGGTGTGGTTGTGTGTGGTGTGGTTGTATGTGGTGTGGTTGTGGTGTGGTTGTGGTGTGGTTGGTGTTTGTAGTGGTTGTGGTGTCGTTGTGTGTGGTGTGGTTGTGTGTGGTGTGGCTGTATGTGGTGTGGTTGTGTGTGGTGTGGTTGCATGTGGTGTGGTTGTGTGTGGTGTGGTTGTGGTGTTTGTAGTGCGGTTGCGGTGCGGTTGCGTGGTTCACCGAGGGGATGAAGTATCGCTTGTAGAACTCCATGATGGTCTCCATGCTCTCCAGCTGACACAGCAGAGTGAAGAACCGGGAACTGCACACGGGGACACAAAGACACGGGGATTGAGAGACACGGGGATTGAGAGACACGGGGATTGAAAGACACGGGGACACACAGACACGGGGATTGAGAGACACGGGGATTGAGAGACACAGGGATTGAGAGACACGGGGACACAAAGACACGGGGATTGAGAGACATGGGGACACAAAGACACGGGGACACACAGACACGGGGATTGAGAGACACGGGGATTGAGAGACACGGGGACACACAGACACGGGGATTGAGAGACATGGGGACACAAAGACACGGGGATTGAGAGACACGGGGATTGAGAGACACGGGGACACAGAGACACGGGGGACACAGAGCCACAGAGACATGGGGACACGGGGATATGGGAACACGGAGACACAGGGCCATCGGGACACAGGGATATGGAGATATAGAGTCACGAGCACACGGGAATTTATAGACGCGGAGACACGGAGACACAGGGACACGGAGACATGGGAATTTAGAGACATAGAGACACAGGAATGTAGAGACATAGAGACACAGGAACAGGAATGTAGAGACATAGAGACACAGGAATGTAGAGACATAGAGACACAGGAATGTAGAGACAGAGACACAGGAATGTAGAGACATAGAGACACAGGAATGTAGAGACATAGAGACACAGGAATGTAGAGACATAGAGACACAGGAATGTAGAGACATAGAGACACAGGAATGTAGAGACATAGAGACACAGGAATGTAGAGACATAGAGACACAGGAATGTAGAGACATAGAGACACAGGAATGTAGAGACATAGAGACACAGAAATGTAGAGACATAGAGACACAGAAATGTAGAGACATAGAGACACAGGAATGTAGAGACATAGAGACACAGGAATGTAGAGACATAGAGACACAGGAATGTAGAGACATAGAGACACAGGAATGTAGAGACATAGAGACACGGGGACACAGAGACACAGGAATGTAGAGACATAGAGACACAGGAATGTAGAGACATAGAGACACAGGAATGTAGAGACATAGAGACACAGGAATGTAGAGACATAGAGACACAGGAATGTAGAGACATAGAGACACAGGAATGTAGAGACATAGAGACACAGGAATGTAGAGACATAGAGACACAGGAATGTAGAGACATAGAGACACAGGAATGTAGAGACATAGAGACACAGGAATGTAGAGACATAGAGACACAGGAATGTAGAGACATAGAGACATAGGAATGTAGAGACATAGAGACACGGGGACACAGAGACACAGGAATGTAGAGACATAGAGACACAGGAATGTAGAGACATAGAGACACAGGAATGTAGAGACATAGAGACACAGGAATGTAGAGACATAGAGACACAGGAATGTAGAGACATAGAGACACAGGAATGTAGAGACATAGAGACACAGGAATGTAGAGACATAGAGACACAGGAATGTAGAGACATAGAGACACAGGAATGTAGAGACATAGAGACACAGGAATGTAGAGACATAGAGACACAGGAATGTAGAGACATAGAGACACAGGAATGTAGAGACATAGAGACACAGGAATGTAGAGACATAGAGACACGGGGACACAGAGACACAGGAATGTAGAGACATAGAGACACAGGAATGTAGAGACATAGAGACACAGGAATGTAGAGACATAGAGACACAGGAATGTAGAGACATAGAGACACAGGAATGTAGAGACATAGAGACACAGGAATGTAGAGACATAGAGGACACAGGAATGTAGAGACATAGAGACACAGGAATGTAGAGACATAGAGACACAGGAATGTAGAGACATAGAGACACAGGAATGTAGAGACATAGAGACACAGGAATGTAGAGGACATAGAGACACAGGAATGTAGAGACATAGAGGACACAGGAATGTAGAGACATAGAGACACAGGAATGTAGAGACATAGAGACACAGGAATGTAGAGACATAGAGACACAGGAATGTAGAGACATAGAGACACAGGAATGTAGAGACATAGAGACACAGGAATGTAGAGACATAGAGACATAGGAATGTAGAGACATAGAGACACAGGAATGTAGAGACATAGAGACACAGGAATGTAGAGACATAGAGACACAGGAATGTAGAGACATAGAGACACAGGAATGTAGAGACATAGAGACACAGGAATGTAGAGACATAGAGACACAGGAATGTAGAGACATAGAGACACAGGAATGTAGAGACATAGAGACATAGGAATGTAGAGACATAGAGACACAGGAATGTAGAGACATAGAGACACAGGAATGTAGAGACATAGAGACACAGGAATGTAGAGACATAGAGACACAGGAATGTAGAGACATAGAGGACATAGGAATGTAGAGACATAGAGACACAGGAATGTAGAGACATAGATACACAGGAATGTAGAGACATAGAGACACAGGAATGTAGAGACATAGAGACACAGGAATGTAGAGACATAGAGACATAGGAATGTAGAGACATAGAGACACAGGAATGTAGAGACATAGAGACACAGGAATGTAGAGACATAGAGACACAGGAATGTAGAGACATAGAGACACGGGGACACAGAGACACAGGAATGTAGAGACATAGAGACACAGGAATGTAGAGACATAGAGACACAGGAATGTAGAGACATAGAGACATAGGAATGTAGAGACATAGAGACACAGGAATGTAGAGACATAGAGACACAGGGACAGGGAGACACAGGGAGACACAGAGATAAGGGCACATGGAGGACATAGGGACACAGGGATATGGGGACACAGAGACATGGGAATTTACCTACACAAAGACACGGGGACGCAGGGATATGTGGACACGGAGACACGGGGAAACGGGCATATGCGGACACGGGGACATGGAGACATGGGGGAGACGCGGACACAAAGACACGGAGACACGGAGACTCTGCCTTACTAGTAAGCCGAGTGTTGTTGGGGGCTGAGGAACCGCCAGTTGTCGCCAGTCTCCAGGAGCTGGTTGAGTCGGTACGCGAGGTCCACGTCCTTCAGCATCAAGCACTGCGTACACAGCAAGCACAAAGACGCCCCGTGTAGCCCACACGCCGACCGGGGGCAAGTGCCGCTGGCGTGACGTGGCCGGAGTGGCTGGTGTGTCTGGTGTGTCTGGAGTGTCTGGTGTGTCTGGTGTGGCCGGAGTGTCTGGTGTGGCCGGTGTGTCTGGAGTGTCTGGAGTGGCCGGCGTGTCTGGTGTGTCTGGTGTGTCTGGAGTGTCTGGTGTGTCTGGTGTGTCTGGAGTGTCTGGAGTGTCTGGAGTGTCTGGTGTGGCCGGAGTGTCTGGAGTGTCTGGTGTGTCTGGAGTGTCTGGAGTGTCTGGTGTGTCTGGTGTGTCTGGTGTGTCTGGAGTGTCTGGTGTGTCTGGAGTGTCTGGTGTGTCTGGTGTGTCTGGTGTGGCCGGTGTGTCTGGTGTGTCTGGTGTGTCTGGAGTGTCTGGTGTGGCCGGAGTGGCCGGTGTGTCTGGTGTGGCCGGAGTGGCTGGAGTGTCTGGTGTGTCTGGTGTGTCTGGAGTGTCTGGTGTGTCTGGAGTGTCTGGAGTGTCTGGAGTGTCTGGTGTGTCTGGTGTGTCTGGAGTGTCTGGAGTGTCTGGTGTGTCTGGAGTGTCTGGTGTGTCTGGAGTGTCTGGAGTGTCTGGTGTGTCTGGAGTGTCTGGTGTGTCTGGAGTGTCTGGTGTGTCTGGTGTGTCTGGAGTGTCTGGAGTGTCTGGTGTGTCTGGAGTGTCTGGTGTGTCTGGTGTGTCTGGAGTGTCTGGTGTGTCTGGAGTGTCTGGTGTGTCTGGTGTGTCTGGAGTGTCTGGAGTGTCTGGTGTGTCTGGAGTGTCTGGTGTGTCTGGAGTGTCTGGTGTGTCTGGTGTGTCTGGAGTGTCTGGTGTGTCTGGAGTGTCTGGTGTGTCTGGTGTGTCTGGAGTGTCTGGTGTGTCTGGTGTGTCTGGTGTGTCTGGTGTGTCTGGAGTGTCTGGAGTGTCTGGTGTGTCTGGAGTGTCTGGTGTGTCTGGTGTGTCTGGTGTGTCTGGTGTGTCTGGAGTGTCTGGTGTGTCTGGTGTGTCTGGTGTGTCTGGAGTGTCTGGAGTGTCTGGAGTGTCTGGTGTGTCTGGTGTCTGGAGTGTCTGGAGTGTCTGGTGTGTCTGGTGTGTCTGGAATGTCTGGAGTGTCTGGTGTGTCTGGTGTGTCTGGAGTGTCTGGAGTGTCTGGAGTGTCTGGTGTGTCTGGTGTGTCTGGAGTGTCTGGAGTGTCTGGTGTGTCTGGAGTGTCTGGAGTGTCTGGTGTGTCTGGTGTGTCTGGAGTGTCTGGAGTGTCTGGTGTGTCTGGTGTGTCTGGTGTGTCTGGAGTGTCTGGTGTGTCTGGAGTGTCTGGAGTGTCTGGTGTGTCTGGTGTGTCTGGAGTGTCTGGTGTGTCTGGAGTGTCTGGAGTGTCTGGAGTGTCTGGTGTGTCTGGTGTGTCTGGTGTGTCTGGTGTGTCTGGAGTGTCTGGAGTGTCTGGTGTGTCTGGAGTGTCTGGAGTGTCTGGTGTGTCTGGAGTGTCTGGAGTGTCTGGAGTGTCTGGTGTGTCTGGTGTGTCTGGTGTGTCTGGAGTGTCTGGTGTGTCTGGAGTGTCTGGAGTGTCTGGTGTGTCTGGAGTGTCTGGTGTGTCTGGTGTGTCTGGTGTGTCTGGAGTGTCTGGAGTGTCTGGAGTGTCTGGTGTGTCTGGAGTGTCTGGAGTGTCTGGTGTGTCTGGAGTGTCTGGTGTGTCTGGTGTGTCTGGAGTGTCTGGTGTGTCTGGTGTGTCTGGAGTGTCTGGAGTGTCTGGTGTGTCTGAGTGTCTGGAGTGTCTGGTGTGTCTGGAGTGTCTGGAGTGTCTGGTGTGTCTGGTGTGTCTGGAGTGTCTGGTGTGTCTGGTGTGTCTGGAGTGTCTGGTGTGTCTGGTGTGTCTGGTGTGTCTGGTGTGTCTGGTGTGTCTGGAATGTCTGGTGTGTCTGGAGTGTCTGGTGTGTCTGGAGTGTCTGGTGTGTCTGGTGTGTCTGGAGTGTCTGGTGTGTCTGGAGTGTCTGGAGTGTCTGGTGTGTCTGGTGTGTCTGGAGTGTCTGGAGTGTCTGGTGTGTCTGGTGTGTCTGGAGTGTCTGGAGTGTCTGGTGTGTCTGGAGTGTCTGGAGTGTCTGGTGTGTCTGGTGTGTCTGGAGTGTCTGGAGTGTCTGGTGTGTCTGGTGTGTCTGGTGTGTCTGGAGTGTCTGGTGTGGCCGGTGTGTCTGGTGTATCTGGTGTGTCTGGTGTGGCCGGTGTGTCTGGTGTGTCTGGTGTGTCTGGAGTGTCTGGTGTGGCCGGAGTGGCCGGTGTGTCTGGTGTGGCTGGAGTGTCTGGTGTGTCTGGTGTGTCTGGTGTGTCTGGAGTGTCTGGTGTGTCTGGAGTGTCTGGTGTGTCTGGAGTGTCTGGTGTGTCTGGTGTGTCTGGAGTGTCTGGAGTGTCTGGTGTGTCTGGAGTGTCTGGTGTGTCTGGAGTGTCTGGAGTGTCTGGTGTGTCTGGTGTGTCTGGTGTGTCTGGAGTGTCTGGTGTGTCTGGAGTGTCTGGAGTGTCTGGTGTGTCTGGTGTGTCTGGAGTGTCTGGATTGTCTGGTGTGTCTGGTGTGTCTGGTGTGTCTGGAGTGTCTGGAGTGTCTGGTGTGTCTGGAGTGTCTGGAGTGTCTGGTGTGTCTGGAGTGTCTGGAGTGTCTGGTGTGTCTGGTGTGTCTGGTGTGTCTGGTGTGTCTGGAGTGTCTGGTGTGTCTGGAGTGTCTGGAGTGTCTGGTGTGTCTGGTGTGTCTGGAGTGTCTGGAGTGTCTGGTGTGTCTGGAGTGTCTGGTGTGTCTGGTGTGTCTGGAGTGTCTGGAGTGTCTGGAGTGTCTGGTGTGTCTGGAGTGTCTGGTGTGTCTGGAGTGTCTGGTGTGTCTGGAGTGTCTGGTGTGTCTGGAGTGTCTGGTGTGTCTGGAGTGTCTGGAGTGTCTGGTGTGTCTGGTGTGTCTGGAGTGTCTGGTGTGTCTGGAGTGTCTGGTGTGTCTGGTGTGTCTGGAGTGTCTGGTGTGTCTGGTGTGTCTGGTGTGTCTGGAGTGTCTGGAGTGTCTGGTGTGTCTGGAGTGTCTGGAGTGTCTGGTGTGTCTGGTGTGTCTGGTGTGTCTGGTGTCTGGTGTGTCTGGTGTGTCTGGAGTGTCTGGAGTGTCTGGTGTGTCTGGAGTGTCTGGAGTGTCTGGTGTGTCTGGAGTGTCTGGTGTGTCTGGTGTGTCTGGAGTGTCTGGTGTGTCTGGTGTGTCTGGAGTGTCTGGTGTGTCTGGAGTGTCTGGTGTGTCTGGTGTGTCTGGAGTGTCTGGTGTGTCTGGTGTGTCTGGTGTGGCCGGTGTGTCTGGTGTGTCTGGTGTCTGGAGTGTCTGGAGTGTCTGGTGTGGCCGGAGTGGCTGGTGTGTCTGGAATGTCTGGTGTGTCTGGTGTGTCTGGTGTGTCTGGAGTGTCTGGTGTGTCTGGTGTGTCTGGAGTGTCTGGTGTGTCTGGAGTGTCTGGTGTGTCTGGTGTGTCTGGTGTGTCTGGAGTGTCTGGAGTGTCTGGTGTGTCTGGTGTGTCTGGTGTGTCTGGTGTGTCTGGTGTGTCTGGAGTGTCTGGTGTGTCTGGTGTGGCCGGAGTGGCTGGTGTGTCTGGTGTGTCTGGTGTGTCTGGTGTGTCTGGTGTGTCTGGAGTGTCTGGTGTGTCTGGAGTGTCTGGTGTGTCTGGTGTGTCTGGTGTGTCTGGAGTGTCTGGTGTGTCTGGTGTGTCTGGTGTGTCTGGTGTGTCTGGTGTGTCTGGTGTGTCTGGTGTGTCTGGTGTGTCTGGAGTGTCTGTGTGTCTGGTGGTCTGGAGTGTCTGGTGTGTCTGGTGTGTCTGGAGTGTCTGGTGTGTCTGGTGTGTCTGGAGTGTCTGGTGTGTCTGGTGTGTCTGGAGTGTCTGGTGTGTCTGGTGTGTCTGGTGTGTCTGGTGTGTCTGGAGTGTCTGGAGTGTCTGGTGTGTCTGGAGTGTCTGGTGTGTCTGGTGTCTGGAGTGTCTGGTGTGTCTGGTGTCTGGTGTGTCTGGAGTGTCTGGTGTGTCTGGTGTGTCTGGAGTGTCTGGTGTGTCTGGAGTGTCTGGTGTGTCTGGTGTGTCTGGTGTGTCTGGAGTGTCTGGTGTGTCTGGTGTGTCTGGAGTGTCTGGAGTGTCTGGTGTGTCTGGAGTGTCTGGTGTGTCTGGTGTGTCTGGAGTGTCTGGTGTGTCTGGAGTGGCCGGTGTGTCTGGTGTGTCTGGTGTGTCTGGTGTGTCTGGTGTGTCTGGTGTGTCTGGTGTGTCTGGTGTGTCTGGAGTGTCTGGTGTGTCTGGTGTGTCTGGTGTGTCTGGTGTGTCTGGTGTGTCTGGTGTGTCTGGTGTGTCTGGTGTGTCTGGAGTGTCTGGTGTGTCTGGTGTGTCTGGAGTGTCTGGAGTGTCTGGTGTGTCTGGAGTGTCTGGTGTGTCTGGTGTGTCTGGTGTGTCTGGAGTGTCTGGTGTGTCTGGAGTGTCTGGTGTGTCTGGTGTGTCTGGAGTGTCTGGTGTGTCTGGTGTGTCTGGAGTGTCTGGAGTGTCTGGAGTGTTTGGTGTGTCTGGAGTGTCTGGTGTGTCTGGTGTGTCTGGAGTGTCTGGTGTGTCTGGTGTGTCTGGTGTGTCTGGTGTGTCTGGAGTGGCCGGTGTGTCTGGTGTGTCTGGTGTGTCTGGAGTGTCTGGTGTGTCTGGAGTGTCTGGTGTGTCTGGAGTGTCTGGTGTGTCTGGTGTGTCTGGTGTGTCTGGTGTGTCTGGAGTGTCTGGTGTGTCTGGTGTGTCTGGAGTGTCTGGTGTGTCTGGAGTGTCTGGAGTGTCTGGTGTGTCTGGAGTGTCTGGTGTGTCTGGAGTGTCTGGTGTGTCTGGTGTGTCTGGAGTGTCTGGTGTGTCTGGTGTGTCTGGAGTGTCTGGTGTGTCTGGAGTGTCTGGTGTGTCTGGAGTGTCTGGTGTGTCTGGAGTGTCTGGAGTGTCTGGTGTGTCTGGAGTGTCTGGTGTGTCTGGTGTGTCTGGAGTGTCTGGTGTGTCTGGTGTGTCTGGTGTGACTGGTGTGGCCGAAGTGGCTGGTGTGTCTGGTGTGTCTGGTGTGTCTGGAGTGTCTGGTGTGTCTGGTGTGTCTGGAGTGTCTGGAGTGTCTGGTGTGTCTGGAGTGTCTGGTGTGTCTGGTGTGTCTGGTGTGTCTGGTGTGTCTGGAGTGTCTGGTGTGTCTGGAGTGTCTGGTGTGTCATGGAGTGTCTGGTTGTGGCCGGAGTGTCTGGAGTGTCTGGTGTGTCTGGAGTGTCTGGTGTGTCTTGGTGTGTCGGTGTGTCTGGTGTTCTGGTGTGCTCTGGGTGTAGGGCTGCCTGGAGTGTCTGGTGTGTCTGGTGTGTCTGGAGTGTCTGGAGTGTCTGGTGTGTCTGGTGTGTCTGGTGTGTCTGGTGTGTCTGGAGTGTCTGGAGTGTCTGGAGTGTCTGGTGTGTCTGGAGTGGCCGGTGTGTCTGGTGTGTCTGGTGTGTCTGGTGTGTCTGGAGTGTCTGGTGTGTCTGGAGTGTCTGGTGTGTCTGGAGTGTCTGGAGGGGCCGGTGTGTCTGGTGTGTCTGGTGTGTCTTGGCTGTCTGGTGTGTCTGGTGTGTCTGGAGTGTCTGGTGTGTCTGGTGTGTCTGGTGTGTCTGGTGTGTCTGGAGTGTCTGGAGTGTCTGGTGTGTCTGGAGTGTCTGGAGTGTCTGGAGTGTCTGGTGTGTCTGGTGTGTCTGGAGTGGCCGGTGTGTCTGGTGTGTCTGGAGTGTCTGGAGTGTCTGGAGTGTCTGGTGTGTCTGGTGTGTCTGGTGTGTCTGGTGTGTCTGGAGTGTCTGGTGTGTCTGGAGTGTCTGGTGTGTCTGGTGTGTCTGGAGTGTCTGGTGTGTCTGGAGTGTCTGGAGTGTCTGGTGTGTCTGGTGTGTCTGGTGTGTCTGGAGTGTCTGGAGTGTCTGGTGTGTCTGGTGTGTCTGGAGTGGCCGGTGTGTCTGGAGTGTCTGGAGTGTCTGGTGTGTCTGGTGTGTCTGGAGTGTCTGAGTGTCTGGTGTGTCTGGAGTGTCTGTGTGTCTGGAGTGTCTGGAGTGTCTGGTGTGTCTGGTGTGTCTGGTGTGTCTGGTGTGTCTGGTGTCTGGTGTGTCTGGTGTGGCCGGTGTTCTGGTGTGTCTGGTGTGTCAGGAGTGTCTGGAGTGTCTGGTGTGGCCGGAGTGGCTGGTGTGTCTGGAGTGTCTGGTGTGTCTGGTGTGTCTGGAGTGTCTGGTGTGTCTGGTGTGTCTGGTGTGTCTGGTGTGGCCGGTGTGTCTGGTGTGTCTGGTGTGTCAGGAGTGTCTGGAGTGTCTGGAGTGTCTGGTGTGTCTGGTGTGTCTGAAGTGTCTGGAGTGTCTGGTGTGGCCGGAGTGGCTGGTGTGTCTGGAGTGGCCGGTGTGTCTGGAGTGTCTGGAGTGTCTGGTGTGGCCGGAGTGGCTGGTGTGTCTGGAGTGGCTGGTGTGTCTGGTGTGTCTGGTGTGTCTGGAGTGTCTGGAGTGTCTGGTGTGGCCGGAGTGGCTGGTGTGTCTGGAGTGGCCGGTGTGTCTGGAGTGTCTGGAGTGTCTGGTGTGGCCGGAGTGGCTGGTGTGTCTGGAGTGTCTGGTGTGTCTGGTGTGTCTGGAGTGGCCGGTGTGTCTGGAGTGGCCGGTGTGTCTGGTGTGTCTGGTGTGGCCGGAGTGGCTGGTGTGTCTGGTGTGTCTGGTGTGTCTGGAGTGTCTGGTGTGTCTGGTGTGTCTGGAGTGTCTGGTGTGTCTGGTGTATCTGGAGTGTCTGGAGTGTCTGGAGTGTCTGGTGTGTCTGGTGTGTCTGGAGTGGCCGGTGTGTCTGGAGTGTCTGGTGTGTCTGGTGTGTCTGGAGTGTCTGGTGTGTCTGGAGTGTCTGGTGTGTCTGGTGTGTCTGGTGTGTCTGGAGTGTCTGGAGTGTCTGGTGTGTCTGGTGTGTCTGGAGTGGCCGGTGTGTCTGGAGTGTCTGGTGTGTCTGGTGTGTCTGGAGTGTCTGGTGTGGCCGGTGTGTCGGGTGTGTCTGGTGTGTCTGGTGTGTCTGGTGTGTCTGGTGTATCTGGAGTGTCTGGAGTGTCTGGTGTGTCTGGTGTGTCTGGTGTGTCTGGTGTGTCTGGAGTGTCTGGTGTGTCTGGTGTGTCTGGTGTGTCTGGAGTGTCTGGTGTGTCTGGTGTATCTGGAGTGTCTGGAGTGTCTGGTGTGTCTGGTGTGTCTGGAGTGTCTGGTGTGTCTGGTGTGTCTGGAGTGTCTGGAGTGTCTGGTGTGTCTGGAGTGTCTGGAGTGTCTGGAGTGTCTGGTGTGTCTGGAGTGTCTGGTGTGTCTGGAGTGTCTGGTGTGTCTGGTGTGTCTGGTGTGTCTGGAGTGTCTGGAGTGTCTGGTGTGTCTGGAGTGTCTGGTGTGTCTGGTGTGTCTGGTGTGTCTGGTGTGTCTGGTGTGTCTGGAGTGTCTGGTGTGTCTGGTGTGTCTGGAGTGTCTGGAGTGTCTGGTGTGTCTGGAGTGTCTGGTGTGTCTGGTGTGTCTGGTGTGTCTGGAGTGTCTGGTGTGTCTGGAGTGTCTGGTGTGTCTGGTGTGTCTGGAGTGTCTGGTGTGTCTGGTGTGTCTGGAGTGTCTGGAGTGTCTGGAGTGTTTGGTGTGTCTGGAGTGTCTGGTGTGTCTGGTGTGTCTGGAGTGTCTGGTGTGTCTGGTGTGTCTGGTGTGTCTGGTGTGTCTGGAGTGGCCGGTGTGTCTGGTGTGTCTGGTGTGTCTGGAGTGTCTGGTGTGTCTGGAGTGTCTGGTGTGTCTGGAGTGTCTGGTGTGTCTGGTGTGTCTGGTGTGTCTGGTGTGTCTGGATGTCTGGTGTGTCTGGTGTGTCTGGAGTGTCTGGTGTGTCTGGAGTGTCTGGAGTGTCTGGTGTCTGGAGTGTCTGTGTGTCTGAGTGTCTGGTGTGTCTGGTGTGTCTGGAGTGTCTGGTGTGTCTGGTGTGTCTGGAGTGTCTGGTGTGTCTGGAGTGTCTGGTGTGTCTGGAGTGTCTGGTGTGTCTGGAGTGTCTGGAGTGTCTGGTGTGTCTGGAGTGTCTGGTGTGTCTGGTGTGTCTGGAGTGTCTGGTGTGTCTGGTGTGTCTGGTGTGACTGGTGTGGCCGAAGTGGCTGGTGTGTCTGGTGTGTCTGGTGTGTCTGGAGTGTCTGGTGTGTCTGGTGTGTCTGGAGTGTCTGGAGTGTCTGGTGTGTCTGGAGTGTCTGGTGTGTCTGGTGTGTCTGGTGTGTCTGGTGTGTCTGGAGTGTCTGGTGTGTCTGGAGTGTCTGGTGTGTCTGGAGTGTCTGGTGTGGCCGGAGTGTCTGGAGTGTCTGGTGTGTCTGGAGTGTCTGGTGTGTCTGGTGTGTCTGGTGTGTCTGGTGTGTCTGGTGTGTCTGGTGTGTCTGGAGTGTCTGGTGTGTCTGGTGTGTCTGGAGTGTCTGGAGTGTCTGGTGTGTCTGGTGTGTCTGGTGTGTCTGGTGTGTCTGGAGTGTCTGGAGTGTCTGGAGTGTCTGGTGTGTCTGGAGTGGCCGGTGTGTCTGGTGTGTCTGGTGTGTCTGGTGTGTCTGGAGTGTCTGGTGTGTCTGGAGTGTCTGGTGTGTCTGGAGTGTCTGGAGGGGCCGGTGTGTCTGGTGTGTCTGGTGTGTCTTGGCTGTCTGGTGTGTCTGGTGTGTCTGGAGTGTCTGGTGTGTCTGGTGTGTCTGGTGTGTCTGGTGTGTCTGGTGTGTCTGGAGTGTCTGGAGTGTCTGGTGTGTCTGGAGTGTCTGGAGTGTCTGGAGTGTCTGGTGTGTCTGGTGTGTCTGGAGTGGCCGGTGTGTCTGGTGTGTCTGGAGTGTCTGGAGTGTCTGGAGTGTCTGGTGTGTCTGGTGTGTCTGGTGTGTCTGGTGTGTCTGGAGTGTCTGGTGTGTCTGGAGTGTCTGGTGTGTCTGGTGTGTCTGGAGTGTCTGGTGTGTCTGGAGTGTCTGGAGTGTCTGGTGTGTCTGGTGTGTCTGGTGTGTCTGGAGTGTCTGGAGTGTCTGGTGTGTCTGGTGTGTCTGGAGTGGCCGGTGTGTCTGGAGTGTCTGGAGTGTCTGGTGTGTCTGGTGTGTCTGGAGTGTCTGGAGTGTCTGGTGTGTCTGGAGTGTCTGGTGTGTCTGGAGTGTCTGGAGTGTCTGGTGTGTCTGGTGTGTCTGGTGTGTCTGGTGTGTCTGGTGTGTCTGGTGTGTCTGGTGTGGCCGGTGTGTCTGGTGTGTCTGGTGTGTCAGGAGTGTCTGGAGTGTCTGGTGTGGCCGGAGTGGCTGGTGTGTCTGGAGTGTCTGGTGTGTCTGGTGTGTCTGGAGTGTCTGGTGTGTCTGGTGTGTCTGGTGTGTCTGGTGTGGCCGGTGTGTCTGGTGTGTCTGGTGTGTCAGGAGTGTCTGGAGTGTCTGGAGTGTCTGGTGTGTCTGGTGTGTCTGAAGTGTCTGGAGTGTCTGGTGTGGCCGGAGTGGCTGGTGTGTCTGGAGTGGCCGGTGTGTCTGGAGTGTCTGGAGTGTCTGGTGTGGCCGGAGTGGCTGGTGTGTCTGGAGTGGCTGTGTGTCTGGTGTGTCTGGTGTGTCTGGAGTGTCTGGATGTCTGGTGTGGCCGGAGTGGCTGGTGTGTCTGGAGTGGCCGGTGTGTCTGGAGTGTCTGGAGTGTCTGGTGTGGCCGGAGTGGCTGGTGTGTCTGGAGTGTCTGGTGTGTCTGGTGTGTCTGGAGTGGCCGGTGTGTCTGGAGTGGCCGGTGTGTCTGGTGTGTCTGGTGTGGCCGGAGTGGCTGGTGTGTCTGGTGTGTCTGGTGTGTCTGGAGTGTCTGGTGTGTCTGGTGTGTCTGGAGTGTCTGGTGTGTCTGGTGTATCTGGAGTGTCTGGAGTGTCTGGAGTGTCTGGTGTGTCTGGTGTGTCTGGAGTGGCCGGTGTGTCTGGAGTGTCTGGTGTGTCTGGTGTGTCTGGAGTGTCTGGTGTGTCTGGTGTGTCTGGTGTGTCTGGAGTGTCTGGGTGTCTGGTGTGTCTGGTGTGTCTGGAGTGGCCGGTGTGTCTGGAGTGTCTGGTGTGTCTGGTGTGTCTGGAGTGTCTGGTGTGGCCGGTGTGTCGGGTGTGTCTGGTGTGTCTGGTGTGTCTGGTGTGTCTGGTGTATCTGGAGTGTCTGGAGTGTCTGGTGTGTCTGGTGTGTCTGGTGTGTCTGGTGTGTCTGGAGTGTCTGGTGTGTCTGGTGTGTCTGGTGTGTCTGGAGTGTCTGGTGTGTCTGGTGTGTCTGGAGTGTCTGGAGTGTCTGGTGTGTCTGGTGTGTCTGGAGTGTCTGGTGTGTCTGGTGTGTCTGGAGTGTCTGGAGTGTCTGGTGTGTCTGGAGTGTCTGGAGTGTCTGGTGTCTGGTGTGTTCTGGAGTGTCTGGTGTGTCTGGAGTGTCTGGTGTGTCTGGTGTGTCTGGTGTGTCTGGAGTGTCTGGAGTGTCTGGTGTGTCTGGAGTGTCTGGTGTGTCTGTGTGTCTGGTGTGTCTGGAGTGTCTGGTGTGTCTGGTGTGTCTGGTGTGTCTGGTGTGTCTGGTGTGTCTGGAGTGTCTGGTGTGTCTGGAGTGTCTGGTGTGTCTGGTGTGTCTGGTGTGTCTGGAGTGGCTGGTGTGGCCGGTGTGTCTGGAGTGGCCGGTGTGTCTGGTGTGTCTGGTGTGTCTGGAGTGGCCGGTCTGTCTGGAGTGTCTGGTGTGTCTGGAGTGGCCGATATGGCCGAAGTGACTGGTGTGGCCGGAGTGACTGGTGTGGCCGGTGTGTATGGTGTGTCTGGAGTGGCCGGTGTGTCTGGAGTGTCTGGAGTGGCTGGTGTGTCTGGTGTGTCTGGTGTGTCTGGAGTGTCTGGTGTGTCTGGTGTGGCCGGTGTGTCTGGAGTGGCCGGTGTGTCTGGTGTGTCTGGTGTGTCTGGTGTGTCTGGTGTGTCTGGAGTGGCTGGTGTGTCTGGTGTGGCCGGTATTTCTGGTGTGTCTGGAGTGTCTGGTGTGGCCGATGTGTCTGGTGTGTCTGGTGTGTCTGGTGTGGCCGGTGTGTCTGGAGTGGCTGGTGTGTCTGGAGTGGCCGGTGTGTCTGGTGTGTCTGGTGTGTCTGGAGTGTCTGGTGTGTCTGGAGTGTCTGGTGTGTCTGGTGTGTCTAGAGTGTCTGGTGTGTCTGGAGTGTCTGGTGTGTCTGGTGTGTCTAGAGTGTCTGGTGTGTCTGGTATGTCTGGAGTGTCTGGAGTGTCTGGAGTGTCTGGTGTGTCTGGTGTGTCTAGAGTGTCTGGTGTGTCTGGAGTGTCTGGTGTGTCTGGTGTGTCTGGTGTGTCTGGTGTGTCTGGTGTGTCTGGAGTGTCTGAGTGTCTGGAGTGTCTGGGAGTGTCTGGTGTGTCTGGTGTGTCTGGTGTGTCTGGAGTGTCTGGAGTGTCTGGTGTGTCTGGAGTGTCTGGTGTTCTGGAGTGTCTGGTGTTCTGGTGTGTCTGGTGTGTCTGGAGTGTCGGGAGTGTCTGGTGTGTCTGGAGTGTCTGGTGTGTCTGGAGTGTCTGGTGTGTCCGGTGTGGCCGGTGTGTCTGGAGTGTCTGGAGTAGCCGGTGTGTCTGGTGTGTCTGGAGTGTCTGGTGTGTCTGGAGTGTCTGGTGTGTCTGGTGTGTCTGGTGTGTCTGGTGTGTCTGGAGTGTCTGGTGTGTCTGGTGTGTCTGGAGTGTCTGGTGTGTCTGGTGTGTCTGGTGTGTCTGGAGTGTCTGTGTGTCTGGAGTGTCTGGGTGTGCTGGTGTGTCCCGTGTGGCCGGTGTGTCTGGTGTGTCTGGAGTAGCCGGTGTGTCTGGTGTGTCTGGAGTGTCTGGTGTTCTGGAGTGTCTGGAGTGTCTGGTTGTGTCTGGAGTGTCTGGAGTGGCCGGTGTGTCTGGTGTGTCTGGAGTAGCCGGTGTGTCTGGTGTGTCTGGAGTGTCTGGTGTGTCTGGAGTGTCTGGAGTGTCTGGTTGTCTGGTGTCTGGTGTGTCCGGTGTGGCCGGTGTGTCTGGAGTGTCTGGAGTAGCCGGTGTGTCTGGTGTGTCTGGAGTGTCTGGAGTGTCTGGTGTGTCTGGAGTGTCTGGTGTGTCTGGTGTGTCTGGAGTGTCTGGTGTGGCCGATGTGTCTGGTGTGTCTGGTGTGGCCGATGTGTCTGGTGTGTCTGGTGTGTCTGGTGTGGCCGGTGTGTCTGGTGTGTCTGGTGTGTCTGGTGTGGCCGGTGTGTCTGGAGTGGCTGGTGTGTCTGGAGTGGCCGGTGTGTCTGGTGTGTCTGGTGTGTCTGGTGTGTCTGGAGTGTCTGGAGTGTCTGGAGTGTCTGGTGTGTCTGGTGTGTCTAGAGTGTCTGGTGTGTCTGGAGTGTCTGGTGTGTCTGGTGTGTCTGGTGTGTCTGGAGTGTCTGGTGTGTCTGGTGTGTCTGGTGGTCTGGTGTGTCTGGAGTGTCTGGAGTGTCTGGAGTGTCTGGAGTGTCTGGTGTTGTCTGGTGTGTCTGTGTGTCTGGAGTGTCTGGAGTGTCTGGTGTGTCTGGAGTGTCTGGTGTGTCTGGTGTGTCTGGTGTGTCTGGTGTGTCTGGAGTGTCTGGAGTGTCTGTTGTCTGGAGTGTCTGTGTGTCTGGAGTGTCTGGTGTGTCTGGAGTGTCTGGTGTGTCTGGAGTGTCTGGAGTGTCTGGTGTGTCTGGAGTGTCTGGTGTGTCTGGAGTGTCTGGTGTGTCCGGTGTGGCCGGTGTGTCTGGTGTGTCTGGAGTAGCCGGTGTGTCTGGTGTGTCTGGAGTGTCTGGTGTGTCTGTGTGTCTGGTGTGTCTGTGTGTCTGGTGTGTCTGGTGTGTCTGGGAGTGTCTGGTGTGTCTGGTGTGTCTGGAGTGTCTGGTGTGTCTGGTGTGTCTGGAGTGTCTGGAGTGTCTGGTGTGTCTGGAGTGTCTGGTGTGTCTGGTGTGTCCGGTGTGGCCGGTGTGTCTGGTGTGTCTGGAGTAGCCGGTGTGTCTGGTGTGTCTGGAGTGTCTGGTGTGTCTGGAGTGTCTGGAGTGTCTGGTGTGTCTGGAGTGTCTGGAGTGGCCGGTGTGTCTGGTGTGTCTGGAGTAGCCGGTGTGTCTGGTGTGTCTGGAGTGTCTGGTGTGTCTGGAGTGTCTGGAGTGTCTGGTGTGTCTGGAGTGTCTGGTGTGTCCGGTGTGGCCGGTGTGTCTGGAGTGTCTGAGTAGCCGTGTGTCTGGTGTGTCTGGAGTGTCTGGAGTGTCTGGTGTGTCCTGGAGTGTCTGGTGTGTCTGGTGTGTCTGGTGTGTCTGGAGTGTCTGGTGTGTCTGGTGTGTCTGGATGTCTGGTGTGTTCTGGAGTGTCTGGTGTGTCTGGAGTGTCTGGAGTGTCTGGAGTGTCTGGTGTCTGTGTGTCTGGTGTGTCTGGAGTGTCTGGATGTCTGTGTGTCTGGTGTGTCTGGAGTGTCTGGTGTGTCCTGGAGTGTCTGGTGTGTCTGAGAGTGTCTGGTGTGTCTGGTGTGTCTGGAGTGTCTGGTGTGTCTGGAGTGTCTGGTGTGGGTCTGGTGTGTCTGTGTGTCTGGTGTGTCTGGTGTGTCTGGAGTGTCTGGTGTGTCTGGAGTGTCTGGTGTGTCTGGTGTGTCTGGATGTCTGGTGTGTCTGGAGTGTCTGGTGTGTCTGGTGTGTCTGGTGTGTCTGGTGTGTCTGGAGTGTCTGGTGTGCTGGTGTGTCTGGTGTGTCTGGTGTGTCTGAGTGTCTGGTGTGTCTGGAGTGTCTGGTGTGTCTGGTGTGTCTGGTGTGTCTGGTGTGTCTGGAGTGTCTGGTGTGTCTGGTGTGTCTGGTGTGTCTGGTGTGTCTGGAGTGTCTGGTGTGTCTGGTGTGTCTGGTGTGTCTGGTGTGTCTGGAGTGTCTGGAGTGTCTGGAGTGTCTGGTGTGTCTGGTGTGTCTAGAGTGTCTGGTGTGTCTGGAGTGTCTGGTGTGTCTGGTGTGTCTGGTGTGTCTGGAGTGTCTGGTGTGTCTGGTGTGTCTGGTGTGTCTGGTGTGTCTGGAGTGTCTGGAGTGTCTGGAGTGTCTGGAGTGTCTGGTGTGTCTGGTGTGTCTGGTGTGTCTGGAGTGTCTGGAGTGTCTGGTGTGTCTGGAGTGTCTGGTGTGTCTGGAGTGTCTGGTGTGTCTGGAGTGTCTGGAGTGTCTGGTGTGTCTGGAGTGTCTGGTGTGTCTGGAGTGTCTGGTGTGTCTGGAGTGTCTGGTGTGTCTGGAGTGTCTGGTGTGTCTGGAGTGTCTGGAGTGTCTGGTGTGTCTGGAGTGTCTGGTGTGTCTGGAGTGTCTGGTGTGTCCGGTGTGGCCGGTGTGTCTGGTGTGTCTGGAGTAGCCGGTGTGTCTGGTGTGTCTGGAGTGTCTGGTGTGTCTGGTGTGTCTGGTGTGTCTGGTGTGTCTGGTGTGTCTGGTGTGTCTGGAGTGTCTGGTGTGTCTGGTGTGTCTGGAGTGTCTGGTGTGTCTGGTGTGTCTGGTGTGTCTGGAGTGTCTGGTGTGTCTGGAGTGTCTGGTGTGTCTGGTGTGTCCGGTGTGGCCGGTGTGTCTGGTGTGTCTGGAGTAGCCGGTGTGTCTGGTGTGTCTGGAGTGTCTGGTGTGTCTGGAGTGTCTGGAGTGTCTGGTGTGTCTGGAGTGTCTGGAGTGGCCGGTGTGTCTGGTGTGTCTGGAGTAGCCGGTGTGTCTGGTGTGTCTGGAGTGTCTGGTGTGTCTGGAGTGTCTGGAGTGTCTGGTGTGTCTGGAGTGTCTGGTGTGTCCGGTGTGGCCGGTGTGTCTGGAGTGTCTGGAGTAGCCGGTGTGTCTGGTGTGTCTGGAGTGTCTGGAGTGTCTGGTGTGTCTGGAGTGTCTGGTGTGTCTGGTGTGTCTGGTGTGTCTGGAGTGTCTGGTGTGTCTGGTGTGTCTGGAGTGTCTGGTGTGTCTGGAGTGTCTGGTGTGTCTGGAGTGTCTGGAGTGTCTGGAGTGTCTGGTGTGTCTGGTGTGTCTGGTGTGTCTGGAGTGTCTGGAGTGTCTGGTGTGTCTGGTGTGTCTGGAGTGTCTGGTGTGTCTGGAGTGTCTGGTGTGTCTGGAGTGTCTGGTGTGTCTGGTGTGTCTGGAGTGTCTGGTGTGTCTGGAGTGTCTGGTGTGTCTGGTGTGTCTTGGTGTGTCTGGTGTGTCTGGAGTGTCTGGTGTGTCTGGTGTGTCTGGAGTGGTCTGGTGTGTCTGGAGTGTCTGGTGTGTCTGGAGTGTCTGGTGTGTCTGGTGTGTCTGGTGTGTCTGGTGTGTCTGGAGTGTCTGGTGTGTCTGGTGTGTCTGGAGTGTCTGGAGTGTCTGGTGTGTCTGGAGTGTCTGGAGTGTCTGGTGTCTGGTGTGTCTGGTGTGTCTGGTGTCTGGTGTGTCTGGTGTGTCTGGTGTGTCTGGTGTGTCTGGAGTGTCTGGAGTGTCTGGAGTGGCTGGTGTGTCTGGAGTGTCTGGTGTGTCGGGTGTGTCTGGTGTGTCTGGAGTGTCTGGTGTGTCTGGTGTGTCTGGAGTGTCTGGTGTGTCTGGAGTGTCTGGTGTGTCTGGTGTGTCTGGAGTGTCTGGAGTGTCTGGTGTGTCTGGTGTGTCTGGTGTGTCTGGAGTGTCTGGAGTGTCTGGTGTGTCTGGAGTGTCTGGTGTGTCTGGAGTGTCTGGAGTGTCTGGTGTGTCTGGTGTGTCTGGAGTGTCTGGAGTGTCTGGTGTGTCTGGAGTGTCTGGTGTGTCTGGAGTGTCTGGTGTGTCTGGAGTATCTGGAGTGTCTGGAGTGTCTGGTGTGTCTGGTGTGTCTGGAGTGTCTGGAGTGTCTGGAGTGTCTGGAGTGTCTGGTGTGTCTGGTGTGTCTGGAGTGTCTGGAGTGTCTGGAGTGTCTGGAGTGTCTGGTGTGTCTGGCTGTGTCTGGTGTGTCTGGAGTGTCTGGTGTGTCTGGTGTGTCTGGTGTGTCTGGAGTGTCTGGTGTGTATGGTGTGTCTGGTGTGTCTGGTGTGTCTGGTGTGTCTGGAGTGTCTGTGTGTCTGGTGTGTCCGGTGTGTATGGTGTGTCTGGAGGGTCTGGTGTGTCTGGAGTGTCTGGGAGTGTCTGGAGTGTTCTGGAGTGTCTGGTGTGTCTGGTGTGTCTGGTGTGTCTGGAGTGTCTGGAGTGTCTGGAGTGTCTGGTGTGTCTGGTGTGTCTGGTGTGTCTGGAGTGTCTGGTGTGTCTGGAGTGGCCGGTGTGTCTGGAGTGTCTGGTGTGTCTGGAGTGTCTGGTGTGTCTGGTGTGTCTGGAGTGTCTGGAGTGTCTGGTGTGTCTGGTGTGTCTGGTGTGTCCGGTGTGGCCGGTGTGTCTGGTGTGTCTGGTGTGTCTGGTGTGTCCGGTGTGGCCGGTGTGTCTGGTGTGTCTGGAGTGTCTGGTGTGTCTGGTGTGTCCGGTGTGGCCGGTGTGTCTGGAGTGTCTGGTGTGTCTGGAGTGTCTGGTGTGTCTGGTGTGTCTGGTGTGTCTGGAGTGTCTGGTGTGTCTGGAGTGTCTGGTGTGTCTGGTGTGTCTGGAGTGTCTGGTGTGTCTGGAGTGTCTGGAGTGTCTGGTGTGTCTGGAGTGTCTGGTGTGTCTGGAGTGTCTGGAGTGTCTGGTGTGTCTGGAGTGGCCGGTGTGTCTGGAGTGTCTGGTGTGTCTGGAGTGTCTGGTGTGTCTGGAGTGTCTGGTGTGTCTGGTGTGTCTGGAGTGTCTGGTGTGGCCGGTGTGTCTGGTGTGTCTGGTGTGTCTGGTGTGTCTGGAGTGTCTGGAGTGTCTGGTGTGTCTGGAGTGTCTGGTGTGTCTGGTGTGTCTGGAGTGGCCGGTGTGTCTGGAGTGTCTGGTGTGTCTGGAGTGTCTGGTGTGTCTGGAGTGTCTGGTGTGTCTGGAGTGTCTGGAGTGTCTGGTGTGTCTGGAGTGTCTGGTGTGTCTGGTGTGTCTGGAGTGGCCGGTGTGTCTGGAGTGTCTGGTGTGTCTGGAGTGTCTGGTGTGTCTGGAGTGTCTGGTGTGGCCGGTGTGTCTGGAGTGTCTGGTGTGTCTGGTGTGTCTGGTGTGTCTGGTGTGTCTGGTGTGTCTGGTGTGTCTGGTGTGTCTGGAGTGTCTGGAGTGGCCGGTGTGTCTGGTGTGTCTGGAGTGTCTGGTGTGGCCGATGTGTCTGGTGTGTCTGGAGTGTCTGGTGTGTCTGGTGTGTCTGGAGTGTCTGGTGTGTCTGGAGTGTCTGGTGTGTCTGGTGTGTCTGGAGTGTCTGGTGTGTCTGGTGTGTCTGGAGTGTCTGGTGTGTCTGGTGTGTCTGGAGTGTCTGGAGTGTCTGGTGTGTCTGGAGTGTCTGGAGTGTCTGGTGTGTCTGGTGTGTCTGGTGTGTCTGGTGTGTCTGGAGTGTCTGGAGTGGCCGAGATGGCCGAAGTGACTGGTGTGGCCGGAGTGGCTGGTGTGGCCGATGTGTCTGGTGTGTCTGGAGTGGCCGGTGTGTCTGGTGTGTCTGGTGTGTCTGGAGTGTCTGGAGTGGCCGAGATGGCCGAAGTGACTGGTGTGGCCGGAGTGGCTGGTGTGGCCGATTGTGTCTGGTGTGTCTGGAGTGGCCGGTGTGTCTGGAGTGGCCGGTGTCTGTTGTGTCTGGAGTGTCTGGAGTGGCCGAGATGGCCGAAGTGACTGGTGTGGCCGGAGTGGCTGGTGTGTCTGGGGTGTCTGGAGTGTCTGGTGTGTCTGGAGTGTCTGGAGTGGCCGGTGTGTCTGGTGTGTCTGGGGTGTCTGGTGTGGCCGAGATGGCCGAAGTGACTGGTGTAGCCGGAGTGGCTGCTGTGGCCGGTGTGTCTGGTGTGTCTGGAGTGTCTGGTGTGTCTGGTGTGTCTGGTGTGTCTGGAGTGTCTGGTGTGTCTGGTGTGTCTGGTGTGTCTGGAGTGTCTGGAGTGTCTGGTGTGTCTGGTGTGTCTGGTGTGTCTGGTGTGTCTGGTGTGTCTGGTGTGTCTGGTGTGTCTGGAGTGTCTGGAGTGTCTGGAGTGTCTGGAGTGTCTGGAGTGTCTGGAGTGTCTGGAGTGTCTGGAGTGTCTGGAGTGTCTGGAGTGTCTGGTGTGTCTGGTGTGTCTGGTGTGTCTGGTGTGTCTGGTGTGTCTGGTGTGTCTGGTGTGTCTGGAGTGTCTGGTGTGTCTGGAGTGTCTGGTGTGTCTGGAGTGTCTGGTGTGTCTGGAGTGTCTGGGGTGTCTGGAGTGTCTGGTGTGTCTGGTGTGGCCGGTGTGTCTGGTGTGTCTGGTGTGTCTGGAGTGGCCGAGATGGCCGAAGTGACTGGTGTAGCCGGAGTGGCTGCTGTGGCCGGTGTGTCTGGTGTGTCTGGTGTGTCTGGAGTGTCTGGTGTGTCTGGAGTGTCTGGTGTGTCTGGTGTGTCTGGTGTGTCTGGTGTGTCTGGTGTGTCTGGTGTGTCTGGTGTGTCTGGTGTGTCTGGTGTGTCTGGTGTGTCTGGTGTGTCTGGTGTGTCTGGTGTGTCTAGAGTGTCTGGTGTGTCTGGTGTGTCTGGAGTGGCCGACATGGCCGAAGTGTCTGGTGTGGCCGGGGTGGCCGATCTGGCCGGTGTGGCCAGAGTGCCCAGGAACGCACCACGAGCTAAGGGGCACCGGCTGCCATTCGCCACTTAAGTGGCGGTGTCGTGACCATGGTGCCTGTGCCAGGCTAGGTGCACCCCGCACAAAGACAAAGGACACACAAGACGCACGAGGCTGCGGTGATATTGGACAGGGTGAGACTCACCATGTTCATTGTGCTCGAGAAGAAGTAGCCTGTGCAGACAGACAGACAGACAGGACACAGATTAGCGTCGTGGGTCAACGATCGACGGAGAACGTCTTGTGAGGCAACACGATATTGATTAGGGCTCTCCTTTACAAGGTCCCAAACACAGAGGGGTAGCGGCCCCTTTACCCGATACCTGGGGAGGTATGGCCTCCGGGCTGCACGGGCCCTAGCACCGGGTAAACCCTCTTCTGTGGTTCTTTCGGTAAGGTCACGTAGAATGAGAATAAAATAATAAATTGATAAAATAAAATGACACAATAAAATTTCTCACGACGTTTCGGCCACAACACAAGCGGCCTTCATCAGGTGAAGGGACGAGACAGCCTCTGTCCTCCAGACAGTCTCGTCCCTTCACCTGATGAAGGCCGCTTGTGTTGTGGCCGAAACGTCGTGAGAAATTTTATTGTGTTATTTTATTTTATCAATTTATTATTTTATTATCATTCTACGTGACCTTACCGAAAGAACCAAGGAAGATGAATCCTTGCAGTCACGAAAGCTTTAAATCGAAATTTAACCGGGAACCCCGTTAACTTCCCGTCCTCCGGCTGGGGGCCCCAGGGGAGGCTACGCTGACCCGACCGTGCCAGGGCCTTCGGGTCCTGACCACCGGCCTCGCTGAGCTCCGGCCCTTAGAAGGACGGCGGAGCTTGAGGTCCAGGGTCCGAGCTTCAGCCCAGGTCTACGGTCTTCGGCTTGGAGACGACTGAACCCGGACCCTTGAGAGGTCCGGGCTCATATACCTGGTCGGTGGCTTGCTCCGCCCTAGCCACGCCTCCCTTCCAGAACTTTCTGGAAGGTGACGTCATCCCCCGGTCCCCCCTCCCGGGGTGCCGGGGGAATGTGTCCCAGGATCCGCTTCTCTGGGATTGTCGTTGGCACCCGTTGGGCCAAGGTCACCAACAGTGGCGTGTTGGCGCTACCGCCCCCTGTTGACGAGAAGGGGGAGCTACCAGCCGACGGGATGGGGAGTGCCGATCAACGCCTCGACATCAGTAAGCCACTGGGGCTATGCACTCTTAAATCACCTACAGTAAAACCTTGCATTGCGAGGAGCATAATTCGTTCCGGAAACGTGTTTGTAAGCCAAAGCACTCGTATATCAAAGCACTCGTATGTCAGTTGTGATCACGTGACGCTCGGCAGTACAAAGCGTGTACACGTGCTGCTCGTGTTGCAAGACCCTCGCTTGCAAAACACTCGCAGACCAAGCTACTCGCAATCCAAGGTTTCACTGTAGATTGAAAAACGAATTTCCTTTGAACTGCTTTTTGTGTGTTTAGTTTGCTGTCCTTCCCCACGGCACCTCCTGTTGACAAAGACCCCCCCCCCCATATAGCCTCAACAGACGGTTGGGGCAAGTGCTGTTGGCGAGCACCCGTTATCACATTAAGGCCGGCATGGCGCACGAGTGGGTGGTGTGGCCTGCACCACGGCCGGCCGCCTCTGTCTCCCCAATGCCGATGTTCATTGCACACCGCACGAGGCACTCATTTCAGGCCGATTCGACCTAGGGGAAGCCCAGGACCGGGCCGTTTCAGAGAATCGTCACCGGTGTTGGTCGGCCGTGAGCGGGAATCGAACTCGGGTCACGGGGTTCGAAGTGCGGTGCGCTAACCGCCGCTCCCAGGGGCGGAGCCAGGGGGGGGGGGGGGGGGTGACAGGGGTGACATTCTGCGTGTAAGTGTACGACACTCGGGTCTGGCGGACTCCGTGAAACTGCATTGATTGTCAAAGCGTGTCGCCAACCGATGGCGTCTGGTTCAACAGCCTGACTCTCTAAATCATTCTTGAAATAAAAATTTGTTGAATGTCACCCCGGCCTGAAATCCTGGCTCCGCCCCTGGCCGCTCCCCACACACACTCGCACACTCACACACTCGCACACACTCACACACGCACACACGCACACACGCACACACGCACACACTCGCACTCTCGCACACTCACACACGCGCACACTCACACACGCGCACACTCACACACGCGCACACTCACACACGCGCACACTCACACACGCGCACACTCACGCACACACTCACACACGCACACACTCACACACGCGCACACTCGCACACGCGCACACTCACACACGCGCACACTCACGCACGCGCACACAGGTGAGTGCGTGGTGGTGTCAGCATGATGTTGGGGTGGTTTTCCGAAGGGCGGGTGTTGTTGGTGAAGACCGGTTGTTGTGTTTGGCAGACTCTAAGGGCTGATGCTTGTGAGAGGGTGCTGAATTGCGGCGGGTGTTGTGTGGAGCGAGTGTTATGGTCGGGTCTTGTGCTCGGAGAGTGTTGTGGTTGTTGGGTGTTGTGTCAGTGGGGTGTTGTGACTGCGGGGTGTTGTGGCAGTGGGGTGTTGGGGCATTGGGGTGTTGTGGCAGTGGGGTGTTGTGGCATTGGGGTGTTGTGGTTGTTGGGTGTTGTGGCAGTGGGGTGTTGTGACTGCAGGGTGTTGTGTCTGCAGGGTGTTGTGGCATTGGGGTGTTGTGGCATTGGGGTGCTGTGGCAGTGGGGTGTTGTGGCAGTGGGGTGTTGTGGCAGTGGGGTGTTGTGGCATTGGGGTGTTGTGGCATTAGGGTGTTGTGTCTGCAGGGTGTTGTGGTTGTTGGGTGTTGTGGCATTTGGGTGTTGTGTCTGCAGGGTGCTGTGTCTGTAGGGTGCTGTGGCTGCAGGGTGTTGTGGCTGCAGGGTGTTGTGTCTGAAGCGTGTTGTGGCTGCAGTGTGTTGTGGCTGCAGGGTATTGTGGCTGCAGGTTGTTGTGGCTGCGTGGTGTTGTGTCTTCAGGGTGCTGTGTCTTCAGGGTGTTGTGGCTGCAGTGTGTTGTGACTGCAGGGTGTTGTGGCTGCAGGGTGTTGTGTCTGCAGGGTGTTGTGGCTGCAGGGTGTTGTGGCTGCAGGGTGTTGTGTCTGCAGGGTGTTGTGGCTGCAGGGTGTTGTGGCTGCAGGGTGTTGTGTCTGCAGGGTGTTGTGGCTGCAGTGTGTTGTGACTGCAGGGTGTTGTGGCTGCAGGGTGTTGTGGCTGCAGGGTGTTGTGTCTGCAGGGTGTTGTGGCTGCAGTGTGTTGTGACTGCAGGGTGTTGTGGCTGCAGGGTGTTGTGGCTGCAGGGTGTTGTGGCTGCAGGGTGTTGTGGCTGCAGGGTGTTGTGTCTGCAGGGTGTTGTGGCTGCAGGGTGTTGTGGCTGACCGTCTTCAGGGTCATGGCACTGCAAGTTCTCCCCGTTGAGAATCTCCAGGACCTCGGATATCAAGTCGGCGGCCGAGCTCTGCATTGAATCTGAACCTGGGGTGTAGGGGGAAGAGTACAGAACTTCACCACATCCTGGCCACACACAACCATGCAGTACCGCGCGCAACACCATTCATACCACCAACGATTTATCCGAACGGCTAAAACGCAGCTAAGTGGCACAGTGGGCAGCACAGATGGTGAATCTGCCGGTCAACCCGTAACACCTGGGCCTGTCCTGTGACTTCCTGAACCTAGCTTGACACATCAGTCAACCTGTAACACCTGGGTCTGTCCTGTGACCTCCTGCACCTAGCTTGACACATCAGTCAACCCGTAACACCTGGGTCTGTCCTGTGACCTCCTGAACCTAGCTTGACACATCAGTCAACCCGTAACACCTGGGCCTGTCCTGTGACCTCCTGCACCGAGCTTGACACATCAGTCAACCCGTAACACTTGGCTCTGTCCTGTGACCTCCTGAACCTAGCTTGACACATCAGTCAACCCGTAACACCTGGGTCTGTCCTGTGACCTCCTGAACCTAGCTTGACACATCAGTCAACCCGTAACACCTGGGCCTGTCCTGTGACCTCCTGAACCTAGCTTGACACATCAGTCAACCCATAACACCTGGGTCTGCCCTGTGACCTCCTGTACCTAGCTTGACACATCAGTCAACCTATAACACTTGGCTCTGTCCTGTGACCTCCTGCACCTAGCTTGACACATCAGTCAACCTGTAACACCTGAGCCTGTCCTGTGACCTCCTGCACCTAGCTTGACACATCAGTCAACCCGTAACACCTGGGCCTGTCCTGTGACCTCCTGCACCTAGCTCGGCACATCAGTCAACCCGTAACACTTGGGTCTGTCCTGTGACCTCCTGTACCTAGCTTGACACATCAGTCAACCTATAACACTTGGCTCTGTCCTGTGACCTCCTGCACCTAGCTTGACACATCAGTCAACCCGTAACACTTGGGTCTGTCCTGTGACCTCATGTACCTAGCTTGACACATCAGTCAACCTATAACACTTGGCTCTGTCCTGTGACCTCCTGCACCTAGCTTGGCACATCAGTCAACCCGTAACACCTGGGTCTGCCCTGTGACCTCCTGAAACTAGTTTGACACATCAGTCAACCCGTAACACCTGGGCCTGTCCTGTGACCTCCTGTAACTAGCTTGGCACATCAGTCAACCTGTAACACTTGGGTCTGAACTGTGACCTCCTGTAACTAGCTTGACACATCAGTCAACCTGTAACACCTGGGTCTGTCCTGTGACCTCCTGTACCTAGCTTGACACATCAGTCAACCCGTAACACTTGGCTCTGTCCTGTGACCTCCTGTACCTAGCTTGGCACATCAGTCAACCTGTAACACCTGGGTCTGAACTGTGACCTCCTGTACCTAGCTTGACACATCAGTCAAGCTGTAACACCTGGGTCTGAACTGTGACCTCCTGCACCGAGCTTGACACATCAGTCAACCCATTGGACCTGGGTCTGTCTCGTGACCTCCTGCCAGTGAGCCTTCGACACTTCAAGTGGCCTCAAAGTGCACATAGCCTGGCACAAGCGCCGTGGTAATGTCACTGCCACTTTGTGGCGAATGACGGTTGTTGATGTTGTACTTGTGTACGTGTGTACGGGGAGCGGCGGCGAAGCGGTGAGCCTTCTTCACTATGAACCTGGCGACCCGAGTTCGATTCCCCGCTCACAGCCAACACCAACGAATATTTAAACTGTTCCAAGGCCTCCCAAAGGTCGACTCAGTCTAAAATGAATGCCTGGTGCGGTGTATAAACATCGCCATTAGGCAAAACAATGACGGCAGGGCGTGGTGCTGGCTACTGACCATCTCATAGGTGCCTTCACAGGCGCTACTCAGTCTGTTTAGGCCAGGGGTCCCCAACCCCCGGGCCGCGGACCGGGACCGGTCCCTGGCCTGCTAGGAACCGGGCCGCACAGCAGCACGAGGTGAGAGCGGTGAGTCCGCGCGTGGCCCCCCGCCTCCATGATTTTATTATTCACCACTTCCGTCCGCGCCTCTTTGCCGCACTACGCACTCAGTCTCAGTCAGAGTGTTGGTAAAAAGCCCACAAGCTAACCCCTAGTAACCACAATGAGTAAGCCCACAAGCTGACCCCTAGTAGCCAAGATGAGTAAGCCCACAAGCTAACCCCTAGTAGCCACAATTAGTAAGCCCACAAGCTAATCCCGAGTAGCCACAATGAGTAAGCCCACAAGCTGACCCCTAGTAGCCACAATGAGTAAGCCCACAAGCTAACCCCTAGTAGCCACAATGAGTAAGCCCACAAGCTAACCCTAGTAGCCACAATGAGTAAGCCCACAAGCTAACCCCTAGTAGCCACAATGAGTAAGCCCACAAGCTCTAACCCCTAGTAGCCACAATGAGTAAGCCCACAAGCTGACCCCTAGTAGCCACAATGAGTAAGCCCACAAGCTGACCCCTAGTAGCCACAATGAGTAAGCCCACAAGCTAACCCCTAGTAGCCACAATGAGTAAGCCCACAAGCTGACCCCTAGTAGCCACAATGAGTAAGCCCACAAGCTCTAACCCCCTAGTAGCCACAATGAGTAAGCCCACAAGCTCTAACCCCTAATAGCCACAATGAGTAAGCCCACAAGCTGACCCCTAGTAGCCACAATGAGTAACCCCACAAGCTAACCCCTAGTAGCCACAAGGAGTAAGCCCACAAGCTCTAACCCCTAGTAGCCACAAGGAGTAAGCCCACAAACTCTAACCCTAGTAGCCACAATGAGTAAGCCCACAAGCTGACCCCTAGTAGCCACAATGAGTAAGCCCACAAGCTGTAACCCCTAGCAGCCACAATAAGTAAGCCCACAAGCTGACCCCTAGTAGCCACAATGAGTAAGCCCACAAGCTCTAACCCCTAGTAACCACAATGAGTAAGCCCACAAGCTGACCCCTAGTAGCCACAATGAGTAACCCCACAAGCTAACCCCTAGTAGCCACAATGAGTAAGCCCACAACAAGCTCTAACCCCTAGTAGCCACAATGAGTAAGCCCACAAGCTAACCTCTAGTAGCCACAATGAGTAAGCCCACAAGCTCTAACCCCTAGTAGCCACAAGGAGTAAGCCTACAAGCTGTAACCCCTAGTAGCCACAATAAGTAAGCCCAGCCACAATGAGTAAGCCCACAAGCTGACCCCTAGTAGCCACAATGAGTAAGCCCACAAGCTAACCCCTAGTAGCCACAATGAGTAAGCCCACAAGCTCTAACCCCTAGTAGCCACAATGAGCAAGCCCACAAAGCTCTAACCCATAGTAGCCACAATGAGTAAGCCCACAACCTCTAACCCCTAGTAGCCACAATGAGTAAGCCCACAAGCTAACCCCTAGTAGCCACAATGAGTAAGCCCACAAGCTAACCCCTAGTAGCCACAATGAGTAAGCCCACAAGCTCTAACCGCTAGTAGCCACAATGAGTAAGCCCACAAGCTCTAACCCCTAGTAGCCACAATGAGTAAGCCCACAAGCTAACCCCTAGTAGCCACAATGAGTAAGCCCACAAGCTAACCCCTAGTAGCCACAATGAGTAAGCCCACAAGCTAACCCCTAGTAGCCACAATGAGTAAGCCCACAAGCTCTAACCCCTAGTAACCACAAGGAGTAAGCCCACAAGCTAACCCCTAGTAGCCACAATGAGTAAGCCCACAAGCTGACCCCTAGTAGCCACAATGAGTAAGCCCACAAGCTGACCCCTAGTAGCCACAATGAGTAAGCCCACAAGCTAACCCCTAGTAGCCACAATGAGTAAGCCCAGCCACAATGAGTAAGCCCACAAGCTCTAACCCCTAGTACCCACAAGGAGTAAGCCCACAAGCTAACCCCTAGTAGCCATAATGAGTAAGTCCACAAGATCTAACCCTAGTAACCACAATGAGTAAGCACACAAGCTGGCCCCTAGTAGCCACAAGGAGTAAGCCCACAAGCTGACCCCTAGTAGCGACAATGAGTAAAAAACAAACGTCGTTGGAGAGCTTCTTTGAAACCGGTCCCTGGTGCCAAAAAGGTCGGGGACTGCTGGTTTAGGCTATACGGGGATCTTTGTCTATAAATATGTGTGTGTGTATGTAAGGAATACTCACTCCTGCAGTGAATGTTGAGTAGGCGGTGGTAGCTCGCCAGGCTTGGCTCTGAGCGCACAAACAAACAAAGGCACACGTGTTCGCGTGCAACATGTGTGTGTGTACATACTGCAAGCCGAGGGCCTGCATCTCGGCCAGCATGGTGAGGCTGTACGTGTGTGTACGTGTGTGTACGTGTGTGTGCACCTGCCTGGGTATTTTGTACCATCGGACACTCCACCCCCACAACTCCCAATCGGTGATGGGGCAGTTGTGGACAGAGTGGAGAGTTTCCCATACCTGGGCAGTGTGCTTATGACCGGCTCCAGTTTAACAGCAGAGGTCTCACTCCGAATCAGTCGAGCGGCAATATCTTTTCATCGGTTGCGTAACGCTGTGTGGAAGCTACCTGGTCTGTCGCTCCGCACTAAGCTTCAGGTTTTCTCGGTCACAGTCATTCCCTCCCTTCTCTACACTTGCGAAACGTGGACCCCCTTAATGGAGCATCTTCGCCGGTTGGAAACATTTAGGCTGGCCTGCCTACGATCCATCCTGGGTTTAACCAGGCTGGATTGTGTGAGGAGCTCACAAATCCTTGAAAGATCTGGGCAAGTTCCCATCGGTGAGCTCCTCCGGCAGGCAAGGCTGCGTTGGCTGGGTCATGTAGCCCGCATGCCCAGCCACCGCATGCCGAAACAGATTTTGTTCGGCCGGATCGAGAGGGCTAAACGGGCGCAGCACGGGCTAGAGAAGAGATGGAGTGATGTGGTACAGGAGGAAGTGGAGCTGAGTGGCCGATCTTGACAACAACGGAGGGCGGAGGAGCGACGCTCACAACAATGAGCGGACCGCCGGGTGGCTAAAGCACAGCAGGTTGGCACAGTAGGAGGCACAGGTGGTGCACCAGCCAGTCATCTCAGTCAGTCGACCCGTGGCACCTGGGTCTGCCCCGTGACCTCCTGCCCGCGGGCGTTCGACACTTCACGTGGCCTCAAGGTGCACATGGCCTGGCACAAGCGTCGTGGTGACGTCACCGCCACTTAGTGGCGAATGGCGGTTGTTGTTGTTGTTGTGTGTGTACGTGTGTGTGCGTGGCCGGGCGTGGTGTTGGCCACCCCACCCCCTTGTGTGTCGTGCCTGCCTTCACAGGTGCTCGCTAACAGCACTTGCCCCTACAGTCTATTAAGGCTAGACGGGGATCTTAGTGTGCGCGTCTTTGTCTTTGTGTGCGTGCGTGTACGCGTGCGTGTACGCGTGCGTGCGTCAGTAGGAATACCGTGGCTGTTGGTGTACGTACGTGTGTTCGCATGTGTGTGTGTGTGTACGTGCGTACGTACTAATGCCGAGGGCCCGCATCTCGGCCAGCATGACGAGGCTGCAGGCGTGCGTACGTGTGTGCACGTGTGTGCATGTACAGGCGTGCGTGCGTGTGTACGTACTAATGCCGAGGGCCCGCATCTCGGCCAGCATGGCCAGGCTGTATGTCCGTGCGTACGGTCCCATCCGGCGCAGGGCCTTGAGCGCTGCGTTGAACGTGAGGACGGTGGGGCGCACGCCCTGGTCCAGCATGGCCTTCAGCAGGTCCTACCACAACCACCACCACCACGATCACCACCACCACAACCACCACCACAAACACCACCACGATCACCACCATAACATCCACCATCACCACCACCACAACAAAAACCACCATCACAACCACCACCACAACCACCACCACCACCACGATCACCACCACCACAACAAAGACCACCATCACAACCACCACCACCACAATCACCACCACCACAACCACCATCACAACATTAATACCACCAATACCGTCACCAACAACATCGTGAACATCACCACCGCCACCGCCACCCCCACCCACCGACATCAACAACAGCCACCAAGCGGATGGTGAGGTCACCACAGCACTTGTGCCAGGCTAGGTGCACCTTGAGGCGATCACGTGAAGTGTGGAAGGCTCGCCGTTGGCAGGAGGTCACGGGACAGACCCACGTGTTGCAGGTCAATACAGAATCAGAATCTTTATTTATACCAGAGAAATATGATGAGCTACAAAGCTCTTTTTTTTATTGTACCAGACATGGCCCACTGAGCTATCATCTTCTTTTTCAGAAGCGACCTGGCCACAAATGAGAGCTCAACAAAGTGGCTTAACATCACGTGGACATTTGTAGCAGCCAAATCATCGAAATCATCGAAATCATCGAAACGCGTGACGCCGATTCTAATTGTGGAGGGAAAAACCGGAGGGCCTGGGGAGAAAAATTCCACGTGACCACGGGAGAGAGAGAGAGAGACACGCAAACTCTTAAATGTACAGCAGGCGTCAGCGTCGAGATCGAACCCCCGACTTCCCGCACACCAGGCGAGGGAGTTAACATCTCCTCACCGTGTCAACCGATTGACACCTCCGATACCACCCGCAGCAACAACAACCAACAACGTCGGCATCACCACCACCACACGACCGCCACAACCCCCACGGTATCATCGCCACCAACGGCGTCACCGCAAACAACACCGCCACCGACATCAGCATCGCTGCACGCGTGCAAGAAGCCAGTTCCCCAGGAGTACGCGTGGAGCCTTTTAAACGACGTAGACTATACGGGCGATCTTTGTCTTTTTAACTTCTGCAGGTATGCGCGTGCATGTTGCCGCGCATGCGTGCACCAGCGGCAGCGCAGCTGTTAGCACTACATAATGACACCTTGCCGATATTAACTATGTTAACCTATTTGTGTTTTTTATTTTTTTGTTATATCTTAAAGCTATTTTATATTCGATATTTATTCAATTTTATATACTTCAGCCCCTTGGTGTTAGTTAGACGTTTAACCCTTATTATTACAGTAAGACTTGTTTAAAACTTATTTAAGATTTTAGATTCCTATATGTTGAACGTATGCACCATCCTGCCAAAGTAAATTCCGTGTCGGTGTGAACTTTCATGGCGAATAAAACCCTTTCTGATTTCTGATTCTGCACCGCGCTACGAACCCGGCAAACAGAGTTCGGTGCAAATATTCAACGGTGGATATTTGCACCGGCCCTGGGCCTCCCCTCGTTCGACTCAGCCTCAAATGAGCAGCAGCTGGTGCTGCAGCGTGTAAAACATCGGCACTGGGAGGGCAAAGGAGGCCGGCCGTGGTTCTGGCCACGCCACCGCCTAGTGTGGCGTGCCGGCCTTCGTAGGCGCTACACCAGACGTGGGCAAAGTACGGCCCCCGGGCCGGATAAGGCCCGTTGGGATTTTTAATCCGGCCCACCGAACTTGTCCATATATTATTATCATTATTATTAAATTAAATTTTACCTTTCTCCTGTCATGCCCCCATTTCTCCATTAGATGGCGCACTTTGACCGGGAGTCACGACGTGTTTTTGTATCGTTCGTGTTCGTGCAATTTGTTAAATTGCCTCGCAAATAAATGCTTCGCTACCTGTTAAAGGCCAAATCCTTTCACGTAATGATTTTTGACACGTCATTTACATTCAGTTCGCACAAACACTCCATCCATCTGTTCCTGGCACCGGCCCCCTCCGTCACCCCTGCGCTACACACTCACAGCACTTGCCCCAACAGTCTGTTAAGGCTACACGGGGGACCTCTGTCTTTACCAGCAGCAGGTCCTTGCGGTCAGCGTCCTTCTGGCGCAGCACGGGGATGGCGCTGATGATAGCGTTGTACGCGTACAAGTTGGCTACACACACAGAGCACACCAGAGCAGTACACACGCAGCGCACAAGCAGCGCACAAGCACAGCACACACGCAGCACACACACGCGCATCACACACAGCACAAGCACAGCACGCACACGCAGCACAAGCACAGCACACACGCAGCGCACACGCAGCACACACACAAGCATCACACACAGCACAAACAGCACACAGGGATCACACGCAGCGCACATGCAACAGACGGGAACAGCGCACACGCAGCACACACACGCAGCACACACACACAGCACACACACACAGCACACACACAGCACACACACACAGCACACACACACAGCACACACACACAGCACGCACACAGCACATACACGCAGCACACACACACAGCACGCACACACACACACACACGCAGCACATACACAGCACGCACACACACACAGCACACACACAGCACACACACAGCATGCACAGGAGTGAGTAGGTGTGAGTAGTAGGTGTGAGTAGGTGTGAGTTAGGTGTGAGCAGGTGTGAGCAGCTGTGCGCTGGTGTGAGCAGGTGTGAGTAGTAGGTGTGTGTAGGTGTGTGCACGTGTGTGCGGGTGTGAGCAGGTGTGAGCAGGTGTGCGTAGGTGTGAGTAGGTATGTAAGTGTGTGCAGGTTTGAGTAGGTGTGAGCAGGTGTGAGTAGGTGTGAGTAGGTGTGAGCAGGTGTGTGTAAGTGTGTGCAGGTTTGAGTAGGTGTGAGCAGGTGTGAGTAGGTGTGAGTAGGTGTGAGCAGGTGTGTGTGGGTGTGAACAGCTGTGAGTAGGTGTGAGTAGGTGTGTGTGGGTGTGAGTAGGTGTGAGCAGCTGTGCGTAGGTGTGAGTAGGTGTGAGTAAGTGTGTGTGGGTGTGAGTGGGTGTGAGTAGGTGTGAGTGGGTGTGAGTAGGTGTGTGTGTGCAGGTGTGAGTAGGTGTGAGTGGGTGTGAGTAGGTGTGTGTAGGTGTGAGTAGGTGTGATTATGTGTGTGTAGATGTGAGTAGGTGTGAGTAGGTGTGAGTAGGTGTGTGTGGGTGTGAGTGGGTGTGAGTAGGTGTGAGTGGGTGTGAGTAGGTGTGAGCAGGTGTGTGTGTGTGTAAGTGTGTGTGTAAGTGTGAGTAGGTGTGAGTGGGTGTGAGTAGGTGTGAGTGTGGGGAGCGGTGGTGTAGCGGTTAGCGCTACACTGCGCAATGAACCTGGCGACCCGGGTTCTATTCCCGCCCACGGCCAACACCAGTGACGATTATCTGAACCGGTCCTGGGCCTCCCCTAGGTCGACTCAGCCTCAAATGAGTACCTGGTGCGGTGTGTAAACATCGCCACTAGGGAGACAAAGGCGGTCGGGTGTAGTGCTGGCCACCCACCCCCTGGCCTTCATAGGTGCTCGCTAACAGCACTTGCCCCTACAGTCTGTTAAGGCTATACGGGGATCTTTGTCTTTGTAGGTGTGTGTGGGTGTGAGTAGGTGTGAGTGGGTGTGAGTGGGTGTGAGTAGGTGCGAGCGGGTATGAGTAGGTGTGAGTAGCTGTGTGTAGGTGTGAGTGGGTGTGTGTGGGTGTGAGTAGGTGTGCGTAGGTGTGCGTAGGTGTGAGCAGGTGTGAGTAGGTGTGAGTAGGTGTGAGCAGGTGTGAGTAGGTGTGAGTAGGTGTGAGTGGGTGTGAGTAGGTGTGAGTGTGGGGAGCGGTGGTGTAGCGGTTAGCGCTACACTGCGCAATGAACCTGGCGACCCGGGTTCTATTCCCGCCCACGGCCAACACCAGTGACGATTATCTGAACCGGTCCTGGGCCTCCCCTAGGTCGACTCAGCCTCAAATGAGTACCTGGTGCGGTGTGTAAACATCGCCACTAGGGAGACAAAGGCGGTCGGGTGTAGTGCTGGCCACCCACCCCCTGGCCTTCATAGGTGCTCGCTAACAGCACTTGCCCCTACAGTCTGTTAAGGCTATACGGGGATCTTTGTCTTTGTAGGTGTGTGTGGGTGTGAGTAGGTGTGAGTGGGTGTGAGTGGGTGTGAGTAGGTGCGAGCGGGTATGAGTAGGTGTGAGTAGCTGTGTGTAGGTGTGAGTGGGTGTGTGTGGGTGTGAGTAGGTGTGCGTAGGTGTGCGTAGGTGTGAGCAGGTGTGAGTAGGTGTGAGTAGGTGTGAGCAGGTGTGAGTAGGTGTGAGTAGGTGTGAGTAGGTGTGAGCAGGTGTGTGCAAGTGTGTGCAGGTGAGTAGGTGTGAGTAGGTGTGAGTAGGTGTGTGCGGGTGTCAGTAGGTGTGAGCAGGTGTGTGTAGGTGTGAGCGAGTGTGCGTAGGTGTGAGTAGGTGTGTGTAGGTCTAAGTACAGTGAGGGAAAAAAAGTATTTGATCCCCTGCTGATTTTGTACGTTTGCCCACTGACAAAGAAATGATCAGTCTATAATTTTAATGGTAGGTTTATTTGAACAGTGAGAGACAGAATAACAACAACAAAATCCAGAAAAACGCATGTCAAAAATGTTATAAATTGATTTGCATTTTAATGAGGGAAATAAGTATTGACCCGATTTAAAGCTTTCGTGACTGCAAGAATTCATCTTCTTTGGTTCTTTCGGTAAAGTAACGTAGAATGAGAATAAAATAATAAAATAAAACACAATCAAATTCTCACGACGTTTCCGCCACAACACAAGTAGCCTTCATCAGGTGAAAGAGCAGAACTGTCGGGACGACAGTGCTTCAATGAGCGTTGCTAAGATTCGTAGCGTCTTCAAAGCTCGGCGAGAGGCGTGAAACGTCTTTATAACATGGAGTATAACAGCGCATCGTGGCTGTTTCTCTCCTCCCTCCTCCGTTCCGAGCATGGACTGACTCGTCCGTCTGAACGGGGCTTGTTCGCTGTCCGTGGTGCTGGCATTGAGGGGAAGGGAAAAAAAAACCCACAATTTTTCGCCATATGGCATTGTGATATATAACGACTTGTTGTTGTGTTGCTCAGCTGATTGGAGAGTATATAGAGTTTATTGATAACACTGTGGTAGTATATATTTTAGTTTTTTTTATTGGTTTACCATATGGTTTTCATTATATAGTGTAGTGTATACCCAGTTGCTTTGTGATTAATAGCTCAGCTTATTGAAGAATATATTAAGTACATTTATTATACTGATGTAATATAGACTTGGTTTTTTTCACATCGGTTTACTGTATGATAGTTGGGTAGTTGAAGGCCTTTAGCGTCCATAAACTAAATGCCTCTGTTGATAGGTAAACTTTGCCTTTAACATAGCTATTTCTGTCACAAGCTAATCCCTCAGCTATTTCAATGCTAAATTCTCCTGCTTTGATACCGTAAACTCCTTTGTCAAGACGTTTCACGCCTCTCACCGAGCTTAAAAGACGCCACGAATCTTAGCAACGCTCATTGAAGCACTGTCGTCCCGACAGTTCTGTTCTTTCACCTGATGAAGGCTACTTGTGTTGTGGCCGAAACGTCGTGAGAATTTTATTGTCTTATTTTATTTTATTATTTTATTCTCATTCTACGTGACTTTACTGAAAGAACCAAAGAAGAAGTATTGACCCCTCTGCAAAACATGACTTAGTACTTGGTGGCAAAACCCTTGTTGGCAATCACAGAGATCAGACGTTTCTTGTAGTTGGCCACCAGGTTTGTACACATCTCAGGAGGGATTTGTCCCACTCCACTTTGCAGATCTTCTCCAAGTCATTAAGGTTTCGAGGCTGACGTTTGGCAACTCGAACCTTCAGCTCCCTCCACAGATTTTCCATGGGATTAAGGTCTGGAGACTGGCTAGGCCACTCCAGGACCTTAATGTGCTTCTTTTTGAGCCACTCCTTTGTTGCCTTGGCCGTGTGTTTTGGGCCATTGTCATGCTGGAATACCCATCCACGACCCATTTTCAATGCCCTGGCTGAGGGAAGGAGGTTCTCACCCAAGATTTGACGGTACATGGCCCCGTCCATCGTCCCTTTGATGCGGTGAAGTTGTCCTGTCCCCTTAGCAGAAAAACACCCCCAAAGCATAATGTTTCCACCTCCATGTTTGACGGTGGGGATGGTGTTCTCGGGGTCATAGGCAGCATTCCTCCTCCTCCAAACACGGCGAGTTGAGTTGATGCCAAAGAGCTCCATTTTGGTCTCATCTGACCACAACACTTACACGCAGTTGTCCTCTGAATCATTCAAATGTTCATTGGCAAACTTCAGACGGGCATGTATATGTGCTTTCTTGAGCAGGAGGACCTTGCGGGCACTGCTGGATTTCAGTCCTTCACGGCGTAGTGTGTTACCAATTGTTTTCTTGGTGACTATGGTCCCAGCTGCCTTGAGATCATTGACAAAATCCTCCCGTGTAGTTCTAGGCTGATTCTTCACCGTTCTCATGATCATTGCAACTCCACGAGGTGAGATCTTGCATGGAGCCCCAGGCCGAGGGAGATTGACAGTTCTTTTGTGTTTCTTCCATTTGTGAATAATCGCACCAACTGTTGTCACCTTCTCACCAAGCTGCTTGGCAATGGTCTTGTAGCCAATTCCAGCCTTGTGTAGGTCTACAATCTTGTCCCTGACATCCTTGGAGTGCTTTTTGGTCTTGGCCATGGTGGAGAATTTGGAATCTGATTGATTGCTTCTGTGGACAGGTGTCTTTTATACAGGTAACGAGCTGAGATTAGGAGCACTCCCCTTAAGAGTGTGCTCTTAATCTCAGCTCGTTACCTGTATAAAAGACACCTGGGAGCCATAAATCTTTTTGATTGAGAGGGGGTCAAATACTTATTTCCCTCATTAAAATGCAAATGAATTTATAACATTTTTGACATGCGTTTTTCCGGATTTTGTTGTTGTTATTCTGTCTCTCACTGTTCAAATAAACCTACCATTAAAATTATAGACTGATAATTTATTTGTCAGTGGGCAAACGTACAAAGTCGGCAGGGGATCAAATACTTTTTCCCTCACTGTAGATGTGTGTGGGTTTGAGTAGGTGTGAGTAGGTGTGTGCGGGTGTGAGTAGGTGTGAGTAGGTGTGAGTAGGTGTGAGCGCACCTTTAAGTCCAGAGTTGGTCATCTCTACCAAGAGGTTGAACGCTTCCTCCGCTGCCCGGTGCTGCAGACGACAAAGGTCCCCCCATCCCCGCCCACAACGTGGCCTATCAGATTGTTTGTTCTTGCATGTGCACATACGTGTGCCGGTGTCTCCGTGTGTACGCGAGTGTGGGGAGCGGTGGCGCAGTGCTCAGCGCGCTGCACCACAAACCCGGCGACCCGAGTTCGATTCCCGCTCACGGCCACCCAACACCCAGTGACGATTGTCTGAACCGGTCCTGGGACTCCCCGAGGTCGACTCAGCCTCAAATGAGTACCTGGAGCGATGTGTTATCATCGCCACTAGGGAGACAAAGGCGGCCGGGCGTGGTGTTGGACACCCCCATCCCCTCGTGTGCCGTGCCGGCCTTCGTAGGTGCTGCTACACACCAACAGCACTTGCCCCAACAGCCTGTTAAGGCTATAAAGGGGATATTTGTCTCTATTTGCACATCTGTGCACATTGCGTGCGTACACTACAGAGGTGGACAGAGGTTAAATTGCATGCGATTTAAATCACATGGAATGTTGATTTCATTTAAATGACATGTAATTGAAACACGTCCTCTAATTACAATTACAATCCACATCTAAATTGCAGACACAGCTTGCATCCAGAGTACACGGTGCACGGTTCAGCGCCAATGTTTATGTACATCTTGTACGTGTTCATGTACATTACGCGGTTCCGTTAATTTGTGATTGGTAATTCCGCCGTACCTGGCCCGTCATTACGTGCGTGTGCACGCATGTGCACGCAAGAATGGGGAGCGGTGGCGCAATGGTTAGTGCACTGCGCTACGAACCCGGCGACGATTATCTGAACCGGTCCTGGGCCTCCCCTAGGTCGACTCAGGGGATCTTTGTGGGGGGATCAATGTGGGCCTTAGTGCGTCTGCGTTAGTGCGGTAGTGTCGCGGTTAGCGCGTTGTGCTACGAACCCGGCGACCACAGTTCGATTCCCGCTCACGGCCAACACCAGTGACGATTATCTGAACCGGTCCCTGGGCCTCCCCTAGGTCGACTCAGCCTCAAATGATTACCTGGTGCGGTGTGTAAACATCGCCACTCGGGAGACAAAGGCGGCCGGGCGTGGTGTTGCATACCCACCCCCTCGTGTGCCGTGCTGACCTTCATAGGTGCTACTCGCTAAGAGCACTTGCCCCTACAGCCTGTTAAGGCTGTACGGGGGTTCTATGTCTTTGTGCGTTGTTCGTGCGTGTGCATCAGTGCGATAGTGCACTCACCTTTACCATGCCCTGGATCATGGCGCAGTAGGAGTGAGCATCCCGCTCCGGCATGGAGTTAAAGATCCTCTCCGCGTTGTTCCCCGCTCTACAAAGACAAAGGTCCCCCGTGTAGCCTTGACAGACGGTCGGGGCAAGTGCCGTTAGCGAGTAGCGCCTACGAAGGCCGCCACAGTCCATGAGGGGGTGGGTGGTCAGCACCACGACCTTTGCCTCCCAAATGCTGATGTGTACACACCACGCCAGGTACTCATTCAAGGCTACGTGATTCTGCTATTGGTCGCGAGCGGGAATCGAACCTCGGGTGGGCGGTCTCGTGGCGGAGTGCGCTAACCGCTGCGCCACCGCTCCCTGCCGTGGACACACGCGCAGCGCAGCCCCCGCTCAGCCACGCGCATGACGCCAGCGCTGGTTAGCGAGCGCCTATTAAGGGCTCGGAGCGCCACGTGCATGGTAATGGGGGGTGGTGGCGTGGCCGGTTTTACGCCCGGCCTGCATACTCGCCATGTGCACGCGCGTGTGTGCACGTGAATGTGTGTCCTCAGGGATGGCTCCCTATTGGTCAACCACGGTATGTATGCCGATGATTTGGTAATAGCTGCCCATTCAGAGGAGGAGTTGGAGACGCTGCTGCTGAGACTGGAGCGTGCCACTAAGAGGTGGGGCCTTACCATCAGCCCCACTAAAACTAAGCACCTGCCTGGGTATTTTGTACCATCGGACAGTCCACCCCCACAACTCCCAATCGGTGATGGGGCAGTTGTGGAGAGAGTGGAGAGTTTCCCATACCTGGGCAGTGTGCTCATGACTGGCTCCAGTTTGGCAGCGGAGGTCTCACTCCGAATCAGTCGAGCGGCAATAACTTTTCATCGGTTGCGTAACGCTGTGTGGAAGCTGCCTGGTCTGTCGCTCCGCACGAAGCTTCAGGTCTTCTCGGCCACGGTCATTCCTTCTAATGGAACATCTTCGCCGGTTAGAAACATTTAGGCTGGCCTGCCTCCGATCTATCCTGGGTTTAACCAGGCTGGATTATGAGGAGCTCACGAATCCTTGAAAGATCTGGGCAAAGTCCCATCGGTGAGCTCCTCCGGCAGGCAAGGATGTGTTGGCTGGGTCATGTAGCCCGCATTCCCAGCCACCGCATGCCTAAAAAGCTTTTGTTCGGCCGGATCGAGGGGGCTAAACGGGCGCGGTACGGGCTAGAGAAGAGATGGAGTGATGTGGTACAGGAGGACGTGGAGCTGAGTGGACTTGCCGATGACTGGTACCAACAGTGTCAAGATCGGCCTCTGTGGAGGAGGCTCGTGAAGGACGCTGCTGGGCAGTTGGAGGCAGTCGCCCTCCAACAACAACTGAGGGCGGAGGAGCGACGCTCACAACGAGCGGAGCGCCGGGCGGCTAAAGCACAGCAACTTGGCACAGTAGGGGGCACAGGTGGTGCATCAGCCAGTCATCTTAGTCAGTCGACCCGTGGCACCTGGGTCTGCCCCGTGACCTACTGCCAGCGGGCGTTCGACACTTCACGTGGCCTCAAGGTGCACATGGCCTGGCACAAGCGTCGTGGTGATGTCACCGCCACTTAGTGGCGAATGGCGGTTGTTGTCGTTGTTGTGTGTGTGGTGTTGTTTTCAGCTGTGGGAGGAAACCGGAGAACCCGGAGGATATTTACGGAGAACAGGGGCAGAGAGGGAACTTACAGACGCCACTCACTCTGCAGGTAAGGCCCACGGAGCTCAGGAGCTCTTTGTCAGAAGCGACCTGACCGCAAATGAGAGCTCAACGAAGTGGCTTGTCACCGTCACGCGGAAATTTATAGCAGCCAAATACTGCGAACGTGGAGGGAAAAACCGGAGGACCCGGCGAAAAATCCACACGACCACGGAGAGAGAGAGAGAGAGACACCGCAGACTCCAAATACACAGCAGCAGGCGTCGGGGTCGGGATCGAACCCACGACCTCGTGCACACCGGGCGAGGTAGTTAACATCTCCTAGCCACCGTGATGATGATGATGAGAGAGAGAGACACCGCAGACTCCAAATATACAGCAGCAGCAGCAGCAGGCGTCGGGGTCGGGATCGAACCCACGACCTCCTGCACACCGGGCGAGGTAGTTAACATCTCCTAGCCACCGTGTTTGCCTGACCCATCGTCCATGCTCGCACCGCCCCGGTTACCGAGAACCCAACGGAGCCCCCCAATGGGGGGACCTCACCCCCACCTCCAGGTGCGCTCCGGGATGGCCGGGCCGCCCCGTCTCCTCTGCGCGAACGGCGTGGGGCCTGCGGGGCCTGCAGCGGCCGCCACTTCGCTCTCTCCGCCCTCGGCCCCCGCCTCTTCTTCCTCCGCCTCCACCGCCGCGGTCTCCGCCACGGGGCTCTCTCCCTCCATTTCGTGATCGGCGAGCACCCCGACCTGTGGTGACACGCCCACGCCCCCCCCCCCACCCCCGCCCCCCGCCACCACAGCAGACGCACGGACAAGTACAGACAAACATTCCACCCCCCGGTGTAGCTCACACAGGACGCTGGGGCAAGTGGTGTTAGCGAGCTCTTATGAAGGACTGCACAGTGCTCTGGCCCATGTCTCCTGTGTCTCCGTGTCTCCATGTCCCTGTGTCTCAATTTCCCAGTGTCTCCATGTCTCCGTGTCCTCAATTTCCGAGTATCTCTGTGTCCTTGTGTCTCAATTTCCCAGTGTCTTCGTGTTCCCGTGTCCTCAATTTCCCAGTGTCTCCGTGTCTGCCCGTCTCCATTCCCTGCTGTCTCCGTATCCCCATTGCCAACAAGCCAGTCTCCGTGTCTCTATTGTGTCCCCGTGACACTGTGACCCCGTGTCGCCCCTTACCCCGGCAGCTTCTTCCTTCAGCGTTGTGGGGCTGCCCTCTGGCTCCCGGTCGCCGTAGAAACAGAGCAGGTCCAGCAGGCGGTTGGCCGTCTCCATGGGAACGGCCGTTCCTAAGCAGACAAACAACACGGCACACACACGCAGGGCGCCCGCGGCAACCGAAAGAGTTGAGCGGCTGGGGCCATCAAGCGGCCACGTGTGACGGGACTCTTGCGCGGGACTACAGCTGGTGCTTGTAGCGAGTGAGCGAGCGGGCGGGCGGGCGAGTGAACAAGCGAGCGGGCGAGCGAGTGGGCAGGTGAGCGAGCGGGCGGGCGAGCGGGCGGGCGAACGGGCGAGCGAGAGGGCGAGTTAGCGAGCGACTCAATGGCCTGCACGAGGCCGTAGTGGGTCACCGAGTGAGCGAGCAGGTGAGTGAGTAAGCGAGCGACTCGCTGGCCTGCACGGGGCTGCAGTGGGCCAATGAGTGAGCGGGCGAGTGAGCCAGCGAGTGAGTGGGCGAGCGAGTGAGTGGGCGGGCGAGCGAAATCAAGTGAGCATGCGAGCGAACGGGTGAATGAGCAAGTGAGCGAGCGCGTGAGCGAGCGGCCGAGCGAGCGAGCGGCCGAGCGGGCGACTCACCGGCCTGCACCAGCGAGTCGTACATGAGGGTGGCAGCTTGAGCGTGCTGCAGCACGATGAGCTCCTGCAACGCCTCCACGCTGGCGCCCTCCCGCAGCGGACGCAGTTGCTGTGGCATAAACCCCTGCCGCACACACAGACACAAGGACAAAGCTCCCCCGCGTAGCCCACACAGGCTGTTGGGGCAAGTGCTGTCGGCGAGTAGCACCTGTGAGGGGGCGGAACGTGGCCAACGCCGCGCCCGGCCGCCTTTGTCTCTCTCCGGTGCCGGTGTTTTACACGCGGCACCAGGTACCTGTTTAAGGCCCGGTCGACCTACAAGGAGGCCCAAGGACCGGTTCTGATGTTGGCGGTGGCCGGGAATCAGATTCAGGATTCGTAGCGCAGTGTGGAGGTGTGAGTATGAGGTGCGGGTGTAACAACTGTGGCGTGAGCGGGTGAGAGGAGCTGTGAGGGAGCTGTGAGGAGGTGTAAAGGAGGTGTGATAAGGTGTTAGAAGCTGTGTGGAGCTGTGAGGTTTGACGAGGTGAGAAGAGATGTGTGGAGCTGTGACGATGTGTGAGGAGCTGGAGCTGCGACGAGGTGTGATGTGAGAGGAGGTGAGAGGAGCTGTGAGGAGGCGTGGGGAGATATGAGGAGCTGTGAAGTGAGGAGGTGACGAGGTGTGAGTTGCTGCGAGGAGGAGCGAGGAGGTGTCCTACTGGAATGTGGGGTTCCGCCTGCTGCTTGGTGAAGAGGTGAGGGTAGTTGTTGACGATGTATTTCGCTGCATTCTTCCCCGACTCCTGAGCCAGCTTAAAGAGTTTCTGTCAACACACAACACACACATGCGTTACACACACACACACGTTACAACAACCGCCATTCGCCACTAAGTGGCGGTGACGTCACCACGACGCTTGTGCCAGGACATGTGCACGTTGAGGCCACGTGAAGTGTCGAACGCCCGCTGGCAGGAGGTCACGGGGCAGACCCAGGTGCCACGGGTCGACTGACTGAGATGACTGGCTGATGCACCACCTGTGCCCCCTACTGTGCCAACTTGCTATGCTTTAGCCACCCGGCGCTCCGCTCGTTGTTGCGAGCGTCGCTCCTCCGCCCTCCGCCCTTGCTGGTTGGCGACTGCCTCCAACTTCCTTACTGGCATTCTTGAACGAACCTCCGTAAGACACAAACTCGCATTCACTCGCGCACACTCTCACCCACCCACTCACTCACCCACGGTACCTCACCTGTTCGGCCATGTTGATTGGGGTGAGGTAGCGGTCGTCCTGGAGGGTGTAGTGCCACGCAGTTGGGTCCTGAGCGGAGACGACACACCGACAAAACCAGGGAGACATCTCTACAGCGCGCACGTACACGCACGCGTGCACGTGTGTGTGTACGTGTGTGTGTAATGTCAATGGATGGGCAGGTGTGGTGATGGTGGGGTGTGTAATGTCAGTGGGTGGGCAGGTGTGGTGGTGGTGGTGGTGTGTGTAATGTCAGTGGGTGGGCAGGTGTGGTGGTGGGGTGTGTAATGTCAGTGGGTGGGCAGGTGTGGTGGTGGTGGTGGTGGTGGGGTGTGTAATGTCAGTGGGTGGGCAGGTGTGGTGGTGGTGGTGGTGGGTACATTTTCAGTGCGTGGGCAGGGGTGATGGTGGTGGTGAGGGTGTGTGTAATCTCAGCGAGTGGGCGCCTCCGATTAGCACGGTTGTCTGCGTACAGTGCGAAAGAAGTTCGACATAAGGTACGTAAGGGCGTGACCGTGGGCTCGGTGGTGGTGGTGGTGGTGGGATGTGTAATGTCAGTGGGTGTGCAGGTGTGACGATAGTGGGGTTGGTGGTGGTGGTGGTGGTGTGGCAGACCCTACCGGGGTAACGGTGCGTGCAAGGCATCTCAGCACAGCTGTGCGCTCCCTGTATCACAGGGAACACGACGCGACAACACGGCACGTGAAACATACGTGGCATCACATCGCAATGCCCGTTTACCGCGCTTGACGCCGCAGCACACGGCGCATCAGGGAGTCACGTGACATAGACTGAGAGTACCAGCGGGGGTGTACACGTGACGCGAGTGTGTGACGTCTGCATGTGTGTAACGTGCGTCCGTGACGCGTGTGCGTGACGCGCGTGTGTGACGCGTGTGTGTGAAGCGTGTGTCCATGCGTGTGTCCATGTGCGTGGCGCATGTGTGTGTGTGTGTGTGACACATATGTGCGTGACGGGTGGCACAAACCATGTTTTCCGTCGGGGAATGACAATTCCACCTTGGAGTGGTTCTGAGCAGACGGGCGCACACACCACCAACAAATGTCCCACATTACCACCGCGCACACCTCTATGTGACCACACGCAAGGCAATGATCCCCCATATAGCCTTAACAGACTTTTGACCATCACCACCAACCACTGCCATAATCACCATCAACATCTACTGCCATCATCAATCACCACCACCAACCACTGCCATCACCACGACCAACCACTGTCGCCACCATCACCAACCACTGCCACCATCACCAACCACTGCCAACATCACCAACCACTGCCATCACCACCACCAACCACTGCCATCACCACCACCAACCACTGCCACCATCACCAACCACTGCCACCATCACCAACCACTGCCATCACCACCACCAACCACTGCCAACATCACCAACCACTGCCACCATCACCAACCACTGCCATCATCACCAACCACTGCCAACATTACCGACCACTGCCAAGATCACCAACCACTGCCAACATCACCAACCACTGTCAACATCACCAACCACTGCCAACATCACCAACCACTGCCAACATCACCAACCACTGCCAACATCACCAACCACTGTCACCATCACCAACCACTGCCAACATCACTAACCACTGCCAACATCACCAACCACTGCCACCATCACCAACCACTGCCATCACCACCACCAACCACTGCCATCATCACCAATCACTGCCAATATCACCAACCACTGCCACCATCACCAACCACTGCCAACATCACCAACCACTGCCAACATCACCAACCACTGCCAACATCACCAACCACTGCCAACATCACCAACCACTGCCACCATCACCAACCACTGCCACCATCACCAACCACTGCCAATATCACCAACCACTGCCACCATCACCAACCACTGCAAACATCACCAACCACTGCCATCATCACCAACCACTGCCAATATCACCAACCACTGCCAACATCACCAACCACTGCCAACATCACCAACCACTGCCAACATCACCAACCACTGCCACCATCACCAACCACTGCCAACATCACCAACCACTGCCACTATCACCAACCACTGCCACCATCACCAACCACTGCCACCATCACCAACCACTGCTACCACCACCAACCACTGCCAACATCACCAACCACTGCCAACATCACCAACCACTGCCACCATCACCAACCACTGCCATCATCACCAACCACTGCCACCATCACCAACCACTGCCATCACCACCACCAACCACTGCCATCATCACCAACCACTGCCACCATCACCAACCACTGCCATCACCACCACCAACCACTGCCAACATCACCAACCACTGCCAACATCACCAACCACTGCCACCATCACCAACCACTGCCACCATCACCAACCACTGCCACCATCACCAACCACTGCCACCATCACCAACCACTGCCAATATCACCAACCACTGCCACCATCACCAACCACTGCCAACATCACCACCACTGTCACCATCACCAACCACTGTCTACATCACCAACCACTGCCACCATCACCAACCACTGCCACCATCACCAACCACTGCCATCACCACCACCAACCACTGCCAACATCACCAACCACTGCCACCATCACCAACCACTGCCAACATCACCAACCACTGCCACTATCACCAACCACTGCCACCATCACCAACCACTGCCACCATCACCAACCACTGCTACCACCACCAACCACTGCCAACATCACCAACCACTGCCAACATCACCAACCACTGCCACCATCACCAACCACTGCCAACATCACCAACCACTGCCAACATCACCAACCACTGCCATCATCACCAACCACTGCCACCATCACCAACCACTGCCATCACCACCACCAACCACTGCCATCATCACCAACCACTGCCACCATCACCAACCACTGCCATCACCACCACCAACCACTGCCAACATCACCAACCACTGCCAACATCACCAACCACTGCCACCATCACCAACCACTGCCACCATCACCAACCACTGCCACCATCACCAACCACTGCCACCATCACCAACCACTGCCAATATCACCAACCACTGCCACCATCACCAACCACTGCCAACATCACCACCACTGTCACCATCACCAACCACTGTCTACATCACCAACCACTGCCACCATCACCAACCACTGCCACCATCACCAACCACTGCCATCACCACCACCAACCACTGCCAACATCACCAACCACTGCCACCATCACCAACCACTGCCAACATCACCAACCACTGCCACTATCACCAACCACTGCCACCATCACCAACCACTGCCACCATCACCAACCACTGCTACCACCACCAACCAGTGCCAACATCACCAACCACTGCCAACATCACCAACCACTGCCACCATCACCAACCACTGCCAACATCACCAACCACTGCCAACATCACCAACCACTGCCAACATCACCAACCACTGCCTACATCACCAACCACTGCCAACATCACCACCAACCACTGCCACCATCACCAACCACTGCCAAAATCACCAACCACTGCCACCATCACCAACCACTGCCAACATCACCAACCACTGCCAACATCACCAACCACTGCCAACATCACCAACCACTGCCAACATCACCAACCACTGCCTACATCACCAACCACTGCCACCATCACCACCACCATCATCATCTTGGGGACACTGCCAACGTCACCTGATCGCGTCTCTGCAGCCACCTGCTGCTGGGCACGGGCGACGCTCGTGCAGAACCTGCTCACGGGGACGAGACACGGGGACAACGAGACAGGGGGACAGGAGACACGGGGACAACGAGACACGGGGACAAGAGACACGTGGACAACGAGACACGGGGACAACGAGACACGGGGACGAGCACGGGGACAACGAGACACGGGGACAACGAGACACGGGGACAACGAGACACGGGGACAACGAGACACGGGGACGAGACACGGGGACAACGAGACACGGGGACAACGAGACACGGGGACAACGAGACACGGGGACAACGAGACACGGGGACAGGAGACACGGGGACAGGAGACACGGGGACAACGAGACACGGGGACCAGGAGACACGGGGACAGGAGACACGGGGACAGGAGACACGGGGACAGGAGACACGGGAACAGTAGACACGGGGACAGGAGACACGGGGACAACGAGACACGGGGACCAGGAGACACGGGGACAGGAGATACGGGGACAGGAGACACGGGGACAGGAGACACAAGACCAGGCGACACGGGGACAGGAGACGCGGGGACAGGAGACACGGGGACAGGAGACACGGGGACAGGAGACACAGGAACAGTAGACACGGGGACAACGAGACACAGGAACAGGAGACACAAGCACCGTCAGCATCGGGTCCTTCACCGTAACTAAGAACCGAACCCTAAACCTGCACTCCGATAACACTTTAATCCTAACCTTAAACCGGACCCTAGACTCTAACGCAGCCCAGAACACTAACTTTATTATCCGTCCTGTCTGTTGGAGGCTCAACCCAGACCCCCAAGTCTGGCTGTTGCTGAGGTGATTGTTAGCTTATTGTACAACTGTAAAGTAATCCTGGTGTTGTTGTTGTTGTAGGAGTGGTTGGTGTTAGTTGTTGTGGTAGTGGATGTGGTGGATGCGGTGTTTGCAGCTCTTGTGGCTGCGATATTGTAGTTGTGTTTGTATCCCGTGGTGGAATGTTTTGCTGTTATAATTATAATGATGTTGATTGTTGTTGTATTATGGTTGCTGTACAGTACTTGTAGTAACTGTGGTGCTGTTGGTGGTGGCTGTGATCACGTGATTGTGGCTGTACCTCGTGGTGGTAGTGCGGGTTATCGTGATTGTTAATGTTGATTGTTGTTGTATTATATGTTGTACAATACGGTAGTTGTGGATGCATAAGCTGTGGTGGTGGTGGTGGGTGGTTGCTGTATAATTATCGTGATTGTTGTTAATGCTGTTGATTGTCGTTGATTGTCGTTGGTCGTTGCATTTAGATTGTTGTACGGTAGTTGTGGTAGCAGTAGCTGTGGTGGGTGGGTGCCTGTGATCCCGTGGTGGTGCTGGGTTGCTGCTGGCTACTGGCTGTCGTCGTGGTTACTGGCTGTCGTCATGGTTACTGGCTGTCGTCATGGTTACTGGCTGTTGTCGTGGTTACCCGTTCTCCCTGCTCCTCTGCGCGACCCTGAGCAGCGCGTGTCTCTGCGGCCCCAGCCTGCTCACGTGCGCCGCCATCTTTCTAAGGGGAGAAGGAGGGAGGGAACGAATTCGTGACGTAACTTCCTGCTGTCATGCATTGCCGCGGTGCATCGTCGATAAAACACGGAGAGAGAGAAGGAAACGAAACACAATAACACTGTGCGTGGCCTTCAAATTAAACAAATATATAATAGGTGACGTTTCGCGCAATTGTCCATCCACATGTGTACGCGTCACTTCCTGTCCAGTTTTCTTACGTGCCGCCATTTTACCAGGGGGGGGGGGGGGGGGCGCTTCTCGACTTCCGGTGTGACCTCATAAAGCGGCGTCACTTCCGTGAAATAAACTTTTAAAATCACAATTTTTCATGTTGACAATAAAAAAACACAATTGTTTTGAGTAAATCATGCTTAATTAGCTCAAATGTAAACAACGAACGCCGTGCCCTGTTAATGGACAAATGTTTATATGTATATTTTTTTATGATTTAAAAGGACCACCCGCCCCCCATGATTTACACTGCCAATGACAAAGGCAAAGATCCCCCGTATAACCTAAAGAGACTGTTGGGGCAAGTGCTGTTAGCTAGTAGCACCAATGAAGGCCGGCACGGCAGAACACACTGCTCATCATACCTGTCAACCCCTGATCACTACCCTACATTATTACAGAACACACTGCTCATCATACCTGTCAACCCCCTTATCACTGCCCTACATTATTACAGTACACACTGCTCATCATACCTGTCAACCCCCTTATCACTGCCCTACATTATTACAGAACACACTGCTCATCATACCTGTCAACCCCTGATCACTGCCCTACATTATTACAGAACACACTGCTCATCATACCTGTCAACCCCTTATCACTGTCCTACATTATTAAATAACACACTGCTCATCATACCTGTCAACCCCCTTGTCACTGCCCTACATCATTACAGAATACACTGCTCATCATACCTGTCAACCCTTGATCACTGCCATACATTATTACAGAACACACTGCTCATCATACCTGTCAACCCCTTATCACTTCCCTACATTATTACAGAACACACTGGTCATCATACCTGTCAACCCCCTTATCACTGCCCTACATTATTACAGAACACACTGCTCATCATACCTGTCAACCCCTGATCACTGCCCTACATCATTACAGAACACACTGCTCATCATACCTGTCAACCCCCTTGTCACTGCCCTACATTATTACAGAACACACTGCTCATCATACCTGTCAACCCTTGATCACTGCCATACATTATTACAGAACACACTGCTCATCATACCTGTCAACCCCCTTATCACTGCCATACATTATTACAGAACACACTGCTCATCATACCTGTCAACCCCCTTATCACTGCCCTACATTATTACAGTACACACTGCTCATCATACCTGTCAACCCCCTTATCACTGCCCTACATTATTACAGAACACACTAATCATCATACCTGTCAACCCCTGATCACTGCCCTACATTATTACAGAACACACTGCTCATCATACCTGTCAACCCCTTATCACTGTCCTACATTATTAAATAACACACTGCTCATCATACCTGTCAACCCCCTTGTCACTGCCCTACATCATTACAGAATACACTGCTCATCATACCTGTCAACCCTTGATCACTGCCCTACATTATTACAGAACACACTGCTCATCATACCTGTCAACCCTTGATCACTGCCATACATTATTACAGAACACACTGCTCATCATACCTGTCAACCCCCTTATCACTGCCATACATTATTACAGAACACACTGCTCATCATACCTGTCAACGCCTTATCACTACCCTACATTATTACAGAACACACTGGTCATCATACCTGTCAACCCCTTATCACTGCCCTACATTACTACAGAACACACTGGTCATCATACCTGTCAACCCCTTATCACTTCCCTACATTATTACAGAACACACTGCTCATCATACCTGTCAACCAGAACACACTGCTCATCATACCTGTCAACTCCTTATCACTGCCCCACATTATTACAGAACACACTGCTCATCATACCTGTCAACCCCCTTATCACTGCCCTACATTATTACAGAACACACTGCTCATCATACCTGTCAACCAGAACACACTGCTCATCATACCTGTCAACCCCCTTATCACTGCCCTACATTATTACAGAACACACTGCTCATCATACCTGTCAACCCCCTTATCACTGCCCTACATTATTACAGAACACACTGCTCATCATACCTGTCAACCCCTTATCACTACCCTACATTATTACAGAACACACTGGTCATCATACCTGTCAACCCCTGATCACTGCCCTACATTATTACAGAACACACTGCTCATCATACCTGTCAACTCCTTGATCACTACCCTACATTATTACAGAACACACTGCTCATCATACCTGTCAACTCCTTATCACTGCCCCACATTATTACAGAACACACCGCTCATCATACCTGTCAACCCCCTTATCACTGCCCTACATTATTACAGAACACACTGCTCATCATACCTGTCAACCCCTTACCACTGCCCTACATTATTACAGAACACACTGCTCATCATACCTGTCAACCCCTTATCACTGCCCTACATTATTACAGAACACACTGGTCATCATACCTGTCAACCCCTTATCACTACCCTACATTATTACAGAACACACTGCTCATCATACCTGTCAACCCCTTACCACTGCCCTACATTATTACAGAACACACCGCTCATCATACCTGTCAACCCCCTTATCACTGCCCTACATCATTACAGAACACACTGCTCATCATACCTGTCAACCCCTTATCACTACCCTACATTATTACAGAACACACTGGTCATCATACCTGTCAACCCCTGATCACTGCCCTACATTATTACAGAACACACTGCTCATCATACCTGTCAACCCCTTATCACTGCCCTACATCATTACAGAACACACTGCTCATCATACCTGTCAACCCCCTTGTCACTGCCCTACATCATTACAGAACACACTGCTCATCATACCTGTCAACCCCTGATCACTGCCCTACATTATTACAGAACACACTGGTCATCATACCTGTCAACTCCTTATCACTGTCCTACATTATTACAGAACACACTGCTCATCACACCTGTCAACCCCTTATCACTGCCCTACATCATTACAGAACACACTGCTCATCATACCTGTCAACCCCTTATCACTTCCCTACATTATTACAGAACACACTGCTCATCATACCTGTCAACCCCTGATCACTGCCCTACATTGTTACAGAACACACTGGTCATCATACCTGTCAACCCCTTATCACTGCCCTACATTATTACAGAACACACTGCTCATCATACCTGTCAACCCCTTATCACTGCCCTACATTATTAAATAACACACTGGTCATCATACCTGTCAACCGCTTATCACTGCCCTACATTCTTACAGAACAATTCAGACCTTATTGGTCACCCCGTGCCCCCCTTATACATCTCAACGTTCATCCTACAAAGTCCCAATCACAAGGACAGAAACAGACAATTCATTTTTAATTTGCCCCGTAATGAAACGGCTATATGCCGTTTGTACCTGGAAACTCAATTTCCCTGTACAAGAATACGGGGTAAACAGTATGAGTTGACTGCTATGCACTGCTGGATGAAATATATATTGGTCTGGAATGCCGAACACTGTAGGTTGATGGAACTTCGCAAGATGAACGCGCGTTTTAGAGTCCTTGTCTGCTGCTCTCCAGTTACACACACAATGATGAAGATGATGATAAGCCACTTCGTTTAGCTATCACTTGTGATGCTAAGGTGGCTTCTGAAGAAAAAGAGATTACGTAACACAGTGGTGGGGCGTTAACCCTTGTAAAGTTACACAAATATTTTAAATTTTGATTTAAAGCTTTCGTGACTGCAGTAATTCATATTCTTAGCTCTTTCGGTAAAGTCACGTTGAAGGGAAACAATAAAGTAATAATATATATAATACAATAACAATTCTCACGACGTTTCGACCATAACACAAACGGTCGTCATCATCAAACGGTCGTCACCTTATCATCATCATGGTCGAAACGTCGTGAGAATTTTTATTGTATTATATATTTTATTATTTTATTGTTTCCCTTCAACGTGACTTTACCGAAAGAGCTAAGAATACAAATATTTTAGTTTAGAGTTACGCAGACCCGGGGGTCCCTGTCAACGCCGTGTTTAGCGTCAGCCAGCCCCTGGGGAGCGGTGGCGCAGTGGTTAGCGCACTGCACGCCACGAACCCTTTGGGGCCGTCCATAAATGACGTCACGCGATTTTGGACGACTTTTGACCCCTCCCTTCGTCACACGACGTCACAAAAAGTCAGATCCCCCCCCCTCAAATATGACGTCACAAAGCTCTGCCCCCCCCCCAAAAAAAATAAACATGCTTCAAATCGCTTTAAACTATTGTCATTGTAGCGCGTATTTAATGTGCCGCTGCACTCTGATGTTGTAGGAGAAAACATTTATTATAAAGTCTATTTAATTAAGTAGAACGTGTTGTCTATATTTATTTAAAGTTGCGCATTTTGATGTGACGTCACATTTCTCAAACCCCCCCTCCCCAAGTTTCAAGTTTCATTTATTAGGTAAAGCCCTGTGAGCCATGCGGCTCTTAAGTCGGGTGCAACCGCAACAAACAAAATTTGAACACAGAACATCTTAAAGCGACAACGCGTAACAGAAACATTCTGGAATAAACCGGCAAATATTCCACACGCAAAAAAAACGTATTAAAACGCCGTGTGCAAAAATCAATGTGGTGCAAGCCAACAACAACAACCATGAGACAATTTAGATTAACCATATGTTTTCGAATCACCAAAATAAAGCTATAAGAACAATGTAACAACAGTAATCACAGGAACGGTGATTTTAAATTTAACAATAAACGATATACATAACACGTATGACAAAAAACTGCAGCCATAGCTGGCAGCACGACACTCCCAGTGTATGATGTGTGAGTGAGTCAGCAGCAGCGTGAGTGAGTCAGTGTATGATGAGCGAGTCAGGGTATGATGTGCGAGTCAGTGTATGATGTGTGAGTGAGTCAGCAGCAGCGTGAGTGAGTCAGTGTATGATGTGTGAGTGAGTCAGCAGCAGAGTGAGTGAGTGTATGATGTGCGAGTCAGTGTATGATGTGTGAGTGAGTGTATGATGTGCGAGTCAGGGTATGATGTGTGAGTGAGTGTATGATGTGTGAGTGAGTCAGCAGCAGCGTTAGTGAGTGAGTCAGTGTATGGTGTGAGTGAGTCAGTGCATGATGTGTGAGTGAGTCAGTGCATGATGTGTGAGTGAGTCAGTGTATGTGTGAGTGAGTCAGTGCATGGTGTGTGAGTGAGTCAATGCATGGTGTGTGAGTGAGTCAGCATATGATGTGTGAGTGAGTCAGTGCATGATGTGTGAGTGAGTCAGTGTATGATGTGTGAGTGAGTCAGTGTATGATGTGTGAGTGAGTCAGTGCATGGTGTGAGTGAGTCAGTGTATGATGTGTGAGTGAGTCAGTGCATGGTGTGTGAGTGAGTCAGTGTATGATGTGTGAGTGAGTCAGTGTATGATGTGTGAGTGAGTCAGTGTATGATGTGTGAGTGAGTCAGTGTATGATGTGTGAGTGAGTCAGTGCATGGTGTGAGTCAGTGTATGATGTGTGAGTGAGTCAGTGTATGATGTGTGAGTGAGTCAGTGTATGATGTGTGAGTGAGTCAGTGTATGATGTGTGAGTGAGTCAGTGTATGTGTGAGTCAGTGTATGATGTGTGAGTGAGTCAGTGCATGATGTGTGAGTGAGTCAGTGTATGATGTGTGAGTGAGTCAGTGTATGATGTGTGAGTGAGTCAGTGTATGTATGAGTGAGTCAGTGTATGATGTGTGAGTGAGTCAGTGTATGATGTGTGAGTGAGTCAGTGTATGATGTGTGAGTGAGTCAGTGTATGATGTGTGAGTCAGTGTATGGTGTGTGAGTGAGTCAGTGTATGATGTGTGAGTGAGTCAGTGTATGATGTGTGAGTGAGTCAGTGTATGATGTGTGAGTGAGTCAGTGTATGATGTGTGAGTCAGTGTATGGTGTGTGAGTGAGTCAGTGTATGATGTGTGAGTGAGTCAGTGTATGGTGTGTGAGTGAGTCAGTGTATGATGTGTGAGTGAGTCAGTGTATGATGTGTGAGTGAGTCAGTGTATGATGTGTGAGTGAGTCAGTGTATGTGTGAGTCAGTGTATGATGTGTGAGTGAGTCAGTGCATGATGTGTGAGTGAGTCAGTGTATGATGTGTGAGTGAGTCAGTGTATGATGTGTGAGTGAGTCAGTGTATGTATGAGTGAGTCAGTGTATGATGTGTGAGTGAGTCAGTGTATGATGTGTGAGTGAGTCAGTGTATGATGTGTGAGTGAGTCAGTGTATGATGTGTGAGTCAGTGTATGGTGTGTGAGTGAGTCAGTGTATGATGTGTGAGTGAGTCAGTGTATGATGTGTGAGTGAGTCAGTGCATGGTGTGAGTGAGTCAGTGTATGATGTGTGAGTGAGTCAGTGCATGGTGTGTGAGTGAGTCAGTGTATGATGTGTGAGTGAGTCAGTGTATGATGTGTGAGTGAGTGAGTCAGTGTATGATGTGTGAGTGAGTCAGTGTATGATGTGTGAGTGAGTCAGTGCATGGTGTGAGTCAGTGTATGATGTGTGAGTGAGTCAGTGTATGATGTGTGAGTGAGTCAGTGTATGATGTGTGAGTGAGTCAGTGTATGATGTGTGAGTGAGTCAGTGTATGTGTGAGTCAGTGTATGATGTGTGAGTGAGTCAGTGCATGATGTGTGAGTGAGTCAGTGTATGATGTGTGAGTGAGTCAGTGTATGATGTGTGAGTGAGTCAGTGTATGTATGAGTGAGTCAGTGTATGATGTGTGAGTGAGTCAGTGTATGATGTGTGAGTGAGTCAGTGTATGATGTGTGAGTGAGTCAGTGTATGATGTGTGAGTCAGTGTATGGTGTGTGAGTGAGTCAGTGTATGTGTGAGTGAGTCAGTGTATGATGTGTGAGTGAGTCAGTGTATGATGTGTGAGTGAGTCAGTGTATGATGTGTGAGTCAGTGTATGGTGTGTGAGTGAGTCAGTGTATGATGTGTGAGTGAGTCAGTGTATGGTGTGTGAGTGAGTCAGTGTATGATGTGTGAGTGAGTCAGTGTATGATGTGTGAGTGAGTCAGTGTATGATGTGTGAGTGAGTCAGTGTATGTGTGAGTCAGTGTATGATGTGTGAGTGAGTCAGTGTATGATGTGTGAGTGAGTCAGTGTATGATGTGTGAGTGAGTCAGTGTATGATGTGTGAGTGAGTCAGTGTATGTATGAGTGAGTCAGTGTATGATGTGTGAGTGAGTCAGTGTATGATGTGTGAGTGAGTCAGTGTATGATGTGTGAGTGAGTCAGTGTATGATGTGTGAGTCAGTGTATGGTGTGTGAGTGAGTCAGTGTATGATGTGTGAGTGAGTCAGTGTATGATGTGTGAGTGAGTCAGTGTATGATGTGTGAGTGAGTCAGTGTATGATGTGTGAGTGAGTCAGTGTATGATGTGTGAGTCAGTGTATGGTGTGTGAGTGAGTCAGTGTATGATGTGTGAGTGAGTCAGTGTATGATGTGTGAGTGAGTCAGTGTATGATGTGTGAGTGAGTCAGTGTACGATGTGTGAGTGAGTCAGTGTATGATGTGTGAGTGAGTCAGTGTATGATGTGTGAGTGAGTCAGTGTATGATGTGTGAGTGAGTCAGTGTATGATGTGTGAGTGAGTCAGTGTATGATGTGTGAGTGAGTCAGTGTATGATGTGTGAGTGAGTCAGTGTATGATGTGTGAGTGAGTCAGTGTATGATGTGTGAGTGAGTCAGTGTATGATGTGTGAGTGAGTCAGTGTATGATGTGTGAGTGAGTCAGTGTATGATGTGTGAGTGAGTCAGTGTATGATGTGTGAGTGAGTCAGTGTATGATGTGTGAGTGAGTCAGTGTATGATGTGTGAGTGAGTCAGTGTATGGTGTGTGAGTGAGTCAGTGTATGATGTGTGAGTGAGTCAGTGTATGATGTGTGAGTGAGTCAGTGTATGATGTGTGAGTGAGTCAGTGTATGATGTGTGAGTGAGTCAGTGTATGATGTGTGAGTGAGTCAGTGTATGGTGTGTGAGTGAGTCAGTGTATGATGTGTGAGTGAGTCAGTGTATGATGTGTGAGTGAGTCAGTGTATGATGTGTGAGTGAGTCAGTGTATGTGTGAGTCAGTGTATGATGTGTGAGTGAGTCAGTGCATGATGTGTGAGTGAGTCAGTGTATGATGTGTGAGTGAGTCAGTGTATGATGTGTGAGTGAGTCAGTGTATGTATGAGTGAGTCAGTGTATGATGTGTGAGTGAGTCAGTGTATGATGTGTGAGTGAGTCAGTGTATGATGTGTGAGTGAGTCAGTGTATGATGTGTGAGTCAGTGTATGGTGTGTGAGTGAGTCAGTGTATGATGTGTGAGTGAGTCAGTGTATGATGTGTGAGTGAGTCAGTGTATGATGTGTGAGTGAGTCAGTGTATGATGTGTGAGTGAGTCAGTGTATGATGTGTGAGTCAGTGTATGGTGTGTGAGTGAGTCAGTGTATGATGTGTGAGTGAGTCAGTGTATGATGTGTGAGTGAGTCAGTGTATGATGTGTGAGTGAGTCAGTGTACGATGTGTGAGTGAGTCAGTGTATGATGTGTGAGTGAGTCAGTGTATGATGTGTGAGTGAGTCAGTGTATGATGTGTGAGTGAGTCAGTGTATGATGTGTGAGTGAGTCAGTGTATGATGTGTGAGTGAGTCAGTGTATGATGTGTGAGTGAGTCAGTGTATGATGTGTGAGTGAGTCAGTGTATGATGTGTGAGTGAGTCAGTGTATGATGTGTGAGTGAGTCAGTGTATGATGTGTGAGTGAGTCAGTGTATGATGTGTGAGTGAGTCAGTGTATGATGTGTGAGTGAGTCAGTGTATGATGTGTGAGTGAGTCAGTGTATGATGTGTGAGTGAGTCAGTGTATGGTGTGTGAGTGAGTCAGTGTATGATGTGTGAGTGAGTCAGTGTATGATGTGTGAGTGAGTCAGTGTATGATGTGTGAGTGAGTCAGTGTATGATGTGTGAGTGAGTCAGTGTATGATGTGTGAGTGAGTCAGTGTATGATGTGTGAGTAAGTCAGTGTATGATGTGTGAGTGAGTCAGTGTATGATGTGTGAGTGAGTCAGTGTATGATGTGTGGGTGAGTCAGTGTATGATGTGTGAGTGAGTCAGTGTATGATGTGTGAGTGAGTCAGTGTATGTATGAGTGAGTCAGTGTATGATGTGTGAGTGAGTCAGTGTCGGCTCCCTCTGCTCGCGCCGTCGCCCCCCCCCCCCCCCAACTCCGTCGCCCCCCCCCCCGGCCCCCCCGGCTCCCTCAGCCCCCTCACACATCGTCATCGTCACAAATGTCTGACCCCCCCCCCCCCCACCTAGGTGCGTGACGTCATTTACGGACGGCCCCTTTGGCCGCCCGAGTTCGATTCCCGCTCACGACCAATGGCAGTTGACGGCGAATATTTGAATCGCTGTCACCTGGTGTGGATTTTCGTTGTTAAATTTTAATTTTGTTTTAAACTCGCGTTAAGAGTATTCTGGCTACCGCTTCAAATGTCCACAACGTGGCAAGAAGCCCCTGGCGTTGAGCCACCATTCGTGATGGCCGGGTGGCTTCTGAAAAGCAAAAATAGCTCAGGGGTCGTCCATAAATGACGTCACACACCTTGGGGGTGGGAGGGGGGGTCAGACATTTGTGACGATGTGTGACGAGGAAGGGGGGGGGTGAGAAATGTGACGTCACATCAAAATGCGCAACTTAAAATAAATATAGACAAACACGTTCTACTTCATTAGACTTTTTTAATAAATGTTTTCTCCTACAACATCAGAGTGCAGCGCCACATTAACTACGCACTACAATGACAATAGTTTAAAGCGATTTGAAGCATGTTTTATTTGAGGGGGGGGGGCAGAGCTTTGTGACGTCATATTTGAGGGGGGGGGGGTCTGACTTTTCGTGACGTCGTGTGACGAGGGAGGGGAGGTCAAAAATCGCGTGACGTCACTTATGGACGGCCCCTTAGTGTGGTTTTACCCTGATTAAATATACAATTACAAAAAATGTAAAGTTTAACAGGATTTGGTTATATTTGTGGAGGCAAGAGCCGAGTTCATACTGGCTTACGTTCCTTTTGATTGGGAAGCTTGTGCCAGGCTAGGTGCACTTCGTCTGAACCACCCCGCAACTCCCTAACCCAACGTCACTTCCGCGGACTCGCGAAGTTTAACAATATTTTTTGATTTAAAGCTTTCGTGACTGCAGTAATTCATATTCTTAGTTTTTTCGGTAAAGTCACGTTGAAGAGAAACAACAAAATAACAAAATATATATAAAACAATAAAAAATTCTCACGACGTTTCGACCATAACTCAAACGGTCATCATCAGGTGTGTCGGTTTGCATAAATTTATTTTGAAAACGGCATATTTATTTATATATATATAAATAACGTTTGCGTCACGCGCAACGATGGCAGTTTGCCAGGACTAGTCCATCTATTTTTTGAAAAGAGGAGGGGGGAGACGAAATTTGTTTTTATGTAAGCTGTCTGAAAGGCACTGTAAGCGTGAACAATCAATCAAGAACTGAAATGATTTATCAAATCTTTCCAATGATTGCTAAGATAGAATCCATCTTCTCGGTTGAAATTGTCTCTGTGTTTGTATATGTGGATAGCCTCATGAACGAATCTCTCATGGAAGCCAGATGGCTTACAAAGAACCTCCGTCTTGGAAAAGTCAATGGCATGTGAGCCTACTGAATTAGAACAATGATCTGCTACGGCCGAGGTGTTGGTCCTACCGTGTTTAAGGTCTGCTTTATGTTCACGAATGCGGTCCGAGATATGGCGTTTGGTTTCTCCAATGTAACTACTACCACAGAGGCAACTTAGTTTGTAGACACCAGGGTATTGTATGTCCGGAATCACATCTTTTACAGACGGAACCAGATCACGGATTTTATGTAATGTGTTGAAACGGACCTGGATCTTGTGTTTATTCAAGATTTTGGAGATCTTTTTTGTGATCCCAGCAATGTAGGGTAAAGTGATGGTTTTGAAAGGCTCCTCAAGAGGGTTCTTCTTCATGGTTTGAGTGATAGCTTTGCGGATTGTATAGTCGGAGTAACCATTAGCCCTAAGAGCTTGGTGTACGTGCTTGAGTTCACTGCTTATGTGTTCCTGGTCGGATATGCATTGGGCTCTATGATACAGAGTCTTGATGAGAGAATTCTTCTGTGATGGATGGTGGTGGGAATCCGGTTTCAGATAAGCATCCGTATGGGTAGCTTTCCTGTAGACAGAGTGGCTCATTGAACCATCAGGTCTCTTTTTAATTAGGACATCCAAAAAAGGTATCTTGCCATCTATTTCGACTTCCATGGTAAATCTGATGGCTGGGTGTATGGAATTGATGTGGTCGAAGAATTTGTCTAGAGCAGGCCGGCCATGTGGCCAGATGACAAAAGTGTCATCCACGTACCTCTTCCATAAGGTTGGGCGCAGAGTGGCAGTCTGGATGGCGTCAGTCTCAAATTTCTCCATGAAAATGTTAGCTATAACTGGAGAAAGGGGGGAGCCCATTGGGGTGCCCTCAGTTTGTTTGTAGAAAGTTCCATTCCAAGTGAAGTATGTATTGGTTAAACAGTGTCTCACCAGGGGGGGTACCTCAGTGTTTAGTCCTTGATGAACCAAGTCTTCAATGATTGCAATGGTGTCAGGTACAGGAACCTTGGTGAATAAGGAAACTACATCAAAACTGACAAGCAGGTCGTCTGGGGACAGGCAAATACCCTTGATTGTTGATACCAGGTGAGTAGAATTTTGTACCGCAGAGGTGGTCTTTCCAGTGAAAGGACGCAGGATTTCAGACAAAAAACGAGCTAGTTTGTAGGTGGGGGAGCTGATAGTAGAGACTATGGGACGAAGAGGTGTATCAACTTTATGTATTTTTGGTAAGCCGTATAATCTTGGTGGCCTGGCAGCAGAAGGTTTCAACGAAAACTGTTTAGATTGATCAATTAATGTGGTTGAATCAGAAATTATTTTGTTGGTTTGTGTGACGAGGCTGTTGGTGGGATCTCTTTTTATTTTTGTATAACTACCATCGTCGAGTAATTCTTTAATTTTGTTGTTGTATTGTTGTTATAATATTAACAATATTATTACAATTCTTATTGTTGTTGTTGTTGCCTTAAAATTAACCTCTCCAAACATTTAGCCACAATCCCCGATGTCGCTTCCTAGGTAGCTAATACAACAAACAAAATATAATTTTTTTATAATTTTTTTACGAAGTTACTTTTAAAACTCGTGCGCTCGCGAGGGCCTTGCGTTGCTAGGGGCAACCTCCGTAGACATTGCGCGGCGATCAGCAGAGGGAGTTCGTCTGGTGGGGTGGTGGTGAGGTGGTGGTGGTGTCGTGAGGTGGTGGTGGTGAGGTGGTGGTGGTGAGGTGGTGGTGGTGAGGTGGTGTGGTGAGGTGGTGGTGGTGTGGTGGTGAGGTGGTGGTGGTGGTGAGGTGGTGTGGTGAGGTGGTGTGGTGGTGAGGTGGTGGTGGTGAGGTGGCGTGGTGGTGGTGAGGTGAGGTGGTGGTGAGGTGAGGTGGTGGTGAGGTGGTGGTGAGGTGGAGGTGGTGGTGAGGTGGTGGTGGTGAGGTGGTGAGGTGGTGGTGTGGTGGTGGTGAGGTGGTGGTGAGGTGGTGGTGGTGAGGTGGTAGTGGTGAGGTGATGGTGGTGAGGTGGTGGTAAGGTGGTGGTGAGGTGGTGGTGGTGAGGTAGTGGTGAGGTAGCGTGGTGGTGAGGTGGTGGTGAGGTGGCGTGGTGATGGTGGTGAGGTGGTGGTGAGGTGGTGGTGGTGAGGTGGCGTGGGGGTGGTGGTGTGGCGTAGTGGTGGTGAGGTGGTGGTGGTGGTGAGGTGGCGTGGTGGTGGTGGTGAGGTGGGGGTGGTGGTGAGGTGGTGGTGGTGGCGTGGTGGTGGTGAGGTGGTGGTGGTGGTGAGGTGGCGTAGTGGTGGTGAGGTGGTGGTGGTGAGGTGGTGGTGGTGAGGTGGTGGTGGCGTGGTGGTGGTAAGGTTGGGGTGGTGGTGAGCCGGGCCCCATGGCTCCCAAGGCGGCTCGCAAGGCGAAGAGGGGGGCCCCAAAGACGCAGGGGGGCTCTGTGGAGGCGGGGGGCCCCGGGGGGGAGGCGCGCGGGCGCAGTGCGCGGGAAGACGAGCTGAGGGTGCTGTGAGTCACGTGGTGTGTGTGTGATGTGGTGTGTGTGTGGTGTGTGTCTAGTGTGTGTGGTGTGTGTGATGTGTCTAGTGTGTGGTGTGTGGTGTCTGTGGTGTGTCTGTGTGGTGTGTGTGTGGTGTGTGTGATGTGTCTAGTGTGTGGTGTGTGTGATGTGTCTAGTGCGTGGTGTGCGTCTAGTGTGTGTGGTGTGTGTGTGTGTGATGTGTGTGTGGTGTGTCTAGTGTGATGTGTGTGGTGTGTGTGTGTGGTGTGTGTGTGTGGTGTGTGTGATGTGTGTCTAGTTTGTGTGGTGTGTGTGATGTGTCTAGTGTGTGGTGTGTGTGATGTGTCTAGTGTGCCTAGTGTGTGGTGTGTGTGTGTGGTGTGTGTGTGGTGTGTGTGATGTGTGGTGTCTGTGGTGTGTCTGTGTTGTGTGTGTGTGGTATGTGTGTGATGTGTCTAGTGTGTGGTGTGTGTGATGTGTCTAGTGTGTGGTGTGTGTGTCTAGTGTGTGTGTGGTGTGTGTGTGTGGTGTGTGTGTGGTGTGTGTGTCTAGTGTGTGGTGTGTCTAGTGTGTGGTGTGTCTAGTGTGTGTGTGGTGTGTCTAGTGTGTGTGTGTGGTGTGTCTGTGTGGTGTGTGTGTGGTGTGTGTGATGTATGTGTGTGGTGTGTCTGTGATGTGTGTGGTGTGGGTGTTGTTTGTGTGGTGTGTGTGTGTGGTGTGTCTGGGGTGTGTGGTGTGTGTGATGTGTGTGTGGTTGGTGTGTGTGTGGTGTGTGTGTGTGGTGTCTGTGTGTGGTGTGTGTGTGTGGTGTGTGTGTGGGGTGTGTGTGTGTGGTGTGTGTGTGGTGTGTCTGTGTGGTGTATGTGTGTGTGTGGTGTGTCTGTGATGTGTGTGGTGTGTATGGTGTGTGTGTGATGTGTGGTGTGTGATGTGTGGTTCGTGTGGTGTGTGTATATCTGGTGTGTGTGATGTATCTGGTGTGTGTGTGGTGTGTCTGGTGTGTGTGTGGTGTGTGTGATGTGTGGTGTGTCTGATGTGTTTGTGGTGTGTGTGATGTGTGGTGTGTCTGGGGTGTGTGGTGTGTGTGATGTGTGTGTGTGGTGTGTGTCGTGTGTATGGTGTGTGTGGTGTGTCGTGTGTGTGTCTGGTGTGTGTGTCTGGTGTGTGGTGTGTGTGATGTGTGTCTGGTGTGAGTGGTGTCTGGTATGTGTGGTGTGTCTGGTGTGTGTGGTGTGTCTGGTGTGTGTGGTGTGTCTGATGTGTGTGGTGCGTCTGGTGTGTCTGGTGTGTGTGGTGTGTCTGGTGTGTCAGGTGTGTGTGTGTCAAGGTGTTTGTGTTAGGTCTGTGTCAAGTGTGCGTGTGTTAAATGTGTGTAACGTGTGTTTCAAGTGTGAATCTGCATGTCACCCAGTGCCGGATTGTCCGAGCAGCACAAGTAGCTACAACATGTGTAGTGTAGCAGCTACTACATATGTGTAGTAGTTACTACACATATGTTGTAGCTACGGGCCCCGCACTTTCAAGGGCCCCGCGCTATATGCTTTCAAGCTATCAATTCCAGTGTAGTGATTCTGCACTTGATCTATTACTACAGTACTATACCGCCTTCAACTTTCATGAACGGCTGCCTGTTTAAGATTAGCTGTATAGCAAATAAAAACATTTACGAGTTATAATATTTGTCTGTTTTTATTATTATTTAGGGCCCCTATATAACACCACGTGGCTACAGTCCCCGCACTAACTTCATCCGGCTCTGGTGTCACCATCCCTCTCTCACCCAGGTTGGAATCGCGCACAGCGGAACTCCAGCGACTCCGTGAGCGAGCCTCAACCCTGTATCCTCACTGAGCTCCTCACTGTATCCTCACTGTCTCACTGAGCTCCTCACTTCTCACTGAGCTCCTCACTGTATCCTCACTGTCTCCTCACCGTCTCACTGTGCTCCTCACTTCTCACTGTATCCTCACTGAGCTCCTCACTGTCTCCTCACTGTGCTCCACACTCCTCACTGTCTCCTCACTGAGCCCCTCACTTCTCACTGTATCCTCACTGTATCCTCACTGAGCTCCTCACTGTCTCCTCACTGTATCCTCACTGAGCTCCTCACTTCTCACTGTATCCTCACTGTATCCTCACTGAGCTCCTCACTGTATCCTCACTGTATCCTCACTGTATCCTCACTGAGCTCCTCACTGTATCCTCACTGTCTCACTGAGCTCCTCACTTCTCACTGAGCTCCTCACTGTATCCTCATTGTCTCCTCACCGTCTCACTGTGCTCCTCACTTCTCACTGTATCCTCACTGTATCCTCACTGTCTCCTCACCGTCTCACTGTGCTCCTCACTTCTCACTGTATCCTCACTGAGCTCCTCACTGTCTCCTCACTGTCTCCTCACTGTGCTCCACACTCCTCACTGTCTCCTCACTGAGCTCCTCACTGAGCCCCTCACTTCTCACTGTATCCTCACTGTATCCTCACTGAGCTCCTCACTGTCTCCTCACTGTATCCTCACTGAGCTCCTCACTTCTCACTGTATCCTCACTGTTTCCTCACTGTATCCTCACTGTCTCCTCACTGTATCCTCACTGAGCTCCTCACTGAGCTCCTCACTGAGCTCCTCACTTCTCACTGTATCCTCACTGTATCCTCACTGAGCTCCTCACTGTCTCCTCACTGTATCCTCACTGAGCTCCTCACTGAGCTCCTCACTTCTCACTGTATCCTCACTGTATCCTCACTGAGCTCCTCACTGTCTCCTCACTGTATCCTCACTGAGCTCCTCACTGAGCTCCTCACTTCTCACTGTATCCTCACTGTATCCTCACTGAGCTCCTCACTGTCTCCTCACTGTATCCTCACTGAGCTCCTCACTGAGCTCCTCACTTCTCACTGTATCCTCACTGTATCCTCACTGAGCTCCTCACTGTCTCCTCACTGTATCCTCACTGAGCTCCTCACTGAGCTCCTCACGTCTCACTGTATCCTCACTGTATCCTCACTGTATCCTCACTGAGCTCCTCACTGTCTCCTCACTGTATCCTCACTGAGCTCCTCACTTCTCACTGTATCCTCACTGTATCCTCACTGTATCCTCACTGAGCTCCTCACTGTCTCCTCACTGTATCCTCACTGAGCTCCTCACTGAGCTCCTCACTTCTCACTGTATCCTCACTGTATCCTCACTGAGCTCCTCACTGAGCTCCTCACTTCTCACTGTCTCCTCACTGAGCTCCTCACTGTCTCCTCACTGTATCCTCACTGTATCCTCACTGAGCTCCTCACTGTCTCCTCACTGTATCCTCACTGAGCTCCTCACTTCTCACTGTATCCTCACTGAGCTCCTCACTTCTCACTGTCTCCTCACTGTATCCTCACTGAGCTCCTCACTGTCTCCTCACTGTATCCTCACTGTATCCTCACTGAGCTCCTCACTGTCTCCTCACTGTATCCTCACTGAGCTCCTCACTTCTCACTGTATCCTCACTGTATCCTCACTGAGCTCCTCACTTCTCACTGTATCCTCACTGTATCCTCACTGAGCTCCTCACTTCTCACTGAGCTCCTTACTGTCTCCTCACTGAGCTCCTCACTTCTCACTGAGCTCCTCACTGAGCTCACTTCTCACTGAGCTCCTCACTTCTCACTGAGTTCTCACTGTCTTCTCACTTCTATCTCCTCACTGTCTCCTCACTGAGGTCCTCACTTCTCACTGAGCTCCTCATTTCTCACTGAGCTCCTCACTTCTCACTGAGCTCCTCACTGAGCTCCTCACTTCTCACTGAGCTCCTCACTTCTCACTGAGCTCCTCACTGTCTCCTCACTGTCTCCTCACTGTCTCCTCACTGAGCTCCTCACTTCTCACTGAGCTCCTCACTTCTCACTGAGCTCCTCACTGTTTCCTCACTGTGCTCCTCACTGTCTCCTCACTGAGCTCCTCACTTCTCACTGAGCTCCTCACTGAGCTCCTCACTTCTCACTGAGCTCCTCACTGTCTCCTCACTGTCTCCTCACTGTTTCCTCACTGTCTCCTCACTGAGCTCCTCACTTCTCACTGAGCTCCTCACTGTTTCCTCACTGTGCTCCTCACTGTCTCCTCACTGAGCTCCTCACTTCTCACTGAGCTCCTCACTTCTCACTGAGCTCCTCACTGTTTTTTCACTGTGCTCCTCACTGTCTCCTCACTGTCTCCTCACTGTCTCCTCACTGAGCTCCTCACTACTCCCTGTGTCCTCTCTGACTCTCCGCACATATCTCATTATCCACACAGGTCCTTGTGTCCTCAGCTAGGCCTTCAGGATCTCCTGTTTAGAGGTGCCTCTGCCACTCCCTGAACCTCACCCGACCCACGTGCCCCCCTCCACCACGTGCCCCCCCCCCCCTCCACCACAGCCCCCCCCTCATGTGAACCCGGAATGTCTCTTCCTTGACTCGCTTCCTCCCCCACCACCGCCGCAACTGCAGCCGGGAACAGAACGAGATGCTGCAGGCAGAGGCCCAGCAGACGAGACTCGACAGCGTAAGTGCGCTACTGTGGCTATGAGATGTTAACTACCTCGCCTAGTGTACAGGAGGTTTGTGGGTTCGATCCCCGACCCTGACGCCTGCTGCTGTATATTTGGAGTCTGCGTGTCTCTTTCTCATCATCATCACGGTGGCTTGGAGATGTTAACTACCTCGCCTGGTGTACAGGAAGTTGTGGGTTTGATCCCGACCCTGACGCCTGTTGTATGTTTAGAGTTTGCGTGTCTTTCTCTCTCCGTGGTCGTGTGAATTTTTCTCCGGGTCCTCCGGGTTTTCCCTCCAAATTTAGAATCAACATCACGCGTTTTTGCTGTGAATTTCCACTTGATATGCCACTTCATTGAGCTATCATTTGTGGCCATGTCACTTCTTGAAAAATAGCTGTATAGCTCAGTGGGGCCTTACCTGCTAAAATAAACATTCCTGCGGAGGGAGCTGGTAGGAACGTTGGGTTGCTCGGTCAGTGGCCAGGGTCAACGGCGGCACCACCTCGTGGTGTGTTCAGCACAATATGCCCGACTGTGAGGGCGGGCACAAGCCGGCGTGAGTAGGTTAGACGTTGAGTTTTATAAGGGCACCACGGGGTGACCAGCCCCTCGCCACCCAGCCCCACCCCTCCCCACCTAGCCCCACCCCTACCACTCCCCACCCAGCCCCACCCCTCCCACTCCCCACCCCTCCCACTCCCCACCCAGCCCCACCCCTCCCACTCCCCACCCAGCCCCACCCTCCCCACCCCCCCACCCAGCCCCTCCCCACCCTCCCCACCCAGCCCCACCCTCCCCACCCGGCCCCTCCCCACCCTCCCCTCTCCACCCAGCCCCACCCCTCCCATGTTTGGATGCACGACGGACGGACGGACACAATAATCCCCTGTGGGCTGCTGGTGTAACCAGGAGGTTCCTACCAGTATAAGAAGTTCAGTTTAGTGTGATGATGATGATGGTGGTGGTGGTGGTGCCGTATTTCTTTCGTTTTAACATGGCTGGTGTGAGAGCAACGACTACAATTTCACATTCACGTGGCCAAGCCGGCAGACAAGCGCGTCAGGAGCAGTAGTCGTGTCATCGTCGGCGTGATGTCTCCTTCGTGTTTGTGGATTGGGGTAACGTGTCGTACATTGTCACGGTCCGTTGTGGATGGCCACAGTCGCACCGCTACTACCGGAGAGCTTTCTATCCGGTGCGATTGGACGTGACGGCGATGACGGCGATGACGACGATGACGACGACCATGACTGTGACTATGACGACGACGACGATGATGACGACGATGATGACGACGATGAGGACGACGACGACGATGATGATGATGACGACTACGATGACGACGATGACGACGACGACGATGATGACGACGATGATGATGATGACGATGAGGACGACGACGACGACGATGATGATGACGACGACGATTACGACGTCGACGACGATGATGATGATGATGACGACGACTACGATGACGACGATGACGACGACGACGATGACGATGATGATGAGGACGACGACGATGACGACGACGATGATGATGATGACGACGACGATGACGTCGACGACGATGATGACGACGACTGCGATGACGATGACGACGATGATGACGACGACGATGACGACAACGACGATGACGACGACGACTAGGATGACGACGATGACGACGATGGCGATGTGGACGCGGAGCGGTGCAGCAGGAGTACGCGTCGTTCATGTGGAGACGAGGTGAGAAGAGGAGGGACCTCATCGTGACCCTCACCGAGCAGAACCGCTCGCACCTGGAGGAGCTGGCTCGGCGCGGGGAGGAGGCCCGGGCATCCCTGCGAGCACGGAGAGAGGGTGAGGTCTCCCCACACCGCACTCGCCCACAAACACTGAGATCCCCACTCCCTCACCCCCCCCCGGTATGGCCTTTAACAGCCTGCTGGGGGCGAGTGCTGTGAGCGAGTCATCGTCGTCGTCACGATCATCTTCTTCTCACCTCGTCCTAGTAGGTGCCCACTGCACATTTCATCTTCTGTTTCCGCTTTCCTCTGTCTTGTAGTGCCGAGAGGCTCTAGCAGTCGCCACATCCTTCTGGCACCAGTCTCTTTGATGTCGTTGTCAGCCCGGTCTCCGCGAGCTCCACGTCTCTCTCCGGTTCCTTCAATTTGATTCCCGAACGGCTCCTACCAAGGCCGGCACGGCACACGCAGGGGGTGGGGTGGCCAGCGCCACGCCCGACCGCCTTTGTCTCCCCAGTGGCGATGTTTACTACACACACAGCACCAGGTACTCGTTTGAGGCTGAGTGGACCGAAGGGAGGCCCGGGACCGGTTTAGATAATCGTCACCGGTGTTGGCCGTGAGCGGGAAGCGAACCCGGGCCGCCGAGTTTGCTACGCAGCGCGTTGCTAACCGCTACACCACCGCTCCCCACTCACACACACACACTCACGTAACCACGTACACATACACTTCTACAACGCTGCGGACTGAGGGCTTTAGAAAAAAATCACCTCACCTGTGTGACCCCTCACCTGTGTGACCCCTCACCTGTCACCTCACCTGTGTGACCCTTCACCTGTCACCTCACCTGTGTGACCCTTCACCTGTCACCTCACCTGTGTGACCCCTCACCTGTCACCTCACCTGTGACCCATCACCTGTGTGACCCCTCACCTGTCACCTCACCTGTGTGACCCCTCACCTGTCACCTCACCTGTGTGACCCCTCACCTGTGTGACCCTTCACCTGTCACCTCACCTGTGTGACCCCTCACCTGTCACCTCACCTGTGTGACCCTTCACCTGTCACCTCACCTGTGTGACCCCTCACCTGTCACCTCACCTGTGACCCATCACCTGTGTGACCCCTCACCTGTCACCTCACCTGTGACCCCTCACCTGTGTGGCCCCTCACCTGTCACCTCACCTGTGTGGCCGCTTGCCTGTAGAGTTGACCGCTGTGTTGCTGGAGAAGGAGGCGGAGCTGGCCCAGGTTACGCGTGAGATGGAGAAACTGAATGATGTGCAGGTAAGGCCCAAGGCTGCTCCCGACTCCTGAACACTGACCTATAACCCTGGCTCCTGAACCATAACCCTGATGCCTGAACCATAACCCTGGCTCCTGAACCATAACCCTGGCTCCTGAACCATAACCCTGGCTCCTGAACCATAACCCTGGCTCCTGAACCATAACCCTGGCTCCTGAACCATAACCCTGACTCCTGAACCATAACCCTGACTCCTGAACCATAACCCTGACACCTGAACCATAACCCTGACTCCTGAACCATAACCCTGACTCCTGAACCATAACCCTGGCTCCTGAACCATAACCCTGGCTCCTGACCTATAACCCTGGCTCCTGAACCATAACCCTGGCTCCTCAACCATAACCCTGACACCTGAACCATAACCCTGACTCCTGAACCATAACCCTGGCTCCTGAACCATAACCCTGACTCCTGAACCATAACCCTGGCTCCTGAACCATAACCCTGGCTCCTGAACCATAACCCTGACACCTGAACCATAACCCTGGCTCCTGAACCATAACCCTGGCTCCTGAACCATAACCCTGACTCCTGAACCATAACCCTGACTCCTGAACCATAACCCTGGCTCCTGAACCATAACCCTGACTCCTCAACCATAACCCTGACTCCTGAACCATAACCCTGGCTCCTGAACCATAACCCTGGCTCCTCAACCATAACCCTGACACCTGATCCATAACCCTGACTCCTGAACCATAACCCTGGCTCCTGAACCATAACCCTGACTCCTGAACCATAACCCTGACTCCTGAACCATAACCCTGACTCCTGAACCATAACCCTGACTCCTGAACCATAACCCTGGCTCCTGAACCATAACCCTGACTCCTGAACCATAACCCTGACTCCTGAACCATAACCCTGACACCTGAACCATAACCCTGACTCCTGAACCATAACCCTGGCTCCTGAACCATAACCCTGACTCCTGAACCATAACCCTGACTCCTGAACCATAACCCTGACACCTGAACCATAACCCTGACTCCTGAACCATAACCCTGACTCCTGAACCATAACCCTGACTCCTGAACCATAACCCTGACACCTGAACCATAACCCTGACACCTGAACCATAACCCTGGCTCCTGAACCATAACCCTGGCTCCTGAACCATAACCCTGACTCCTCAGCCATAACCCTGATGCCTGAACCATAACCCTGACTCCTGAACCATAACCCTGACTCCTGAACCATAATCCTGACTCCTGAACCATAACCCTGGCTCCTGAACCATAACCCTGGCTCCTGAACCATAACCCTGGCTCCTGAACCATAACCCTGGCTCCTGAACATAACCCTGATGCCTGAACCATAACCCTGACTCCTGAACCATAACCCTGGCTCCTGAACCATAACCCTGGCTCCTGAACCATAACCCTGGCTCCTGAACCATAACCCTGACTCCTCAGCCATAACCCTGATGCCTGAACCATAACCCTGACTCCTGAACCATAACCCTGACTCCTGAACCATAACCCTGACTCCTGAACCATAACCCTGGCTCCTGAACCATAACCCTGGCTCCTGAACCATAACCCTGATGCTTGAACCATAACCCTGACTCCTGAACCATAACCCTGGCTCCTGAACCATAACCCTGGCTCCTGAACCATAACCCTGGCTCCTGAACCATAACCCTGATACCTGAACCATAACCCTGGCTCCTGAACCATAACCATGATGCCTGAACCATAACGCTGACTCCTGAACCATAACCCTGACTCCTGAACCATAACCCTGATGCCTGAACCATAACCCTGACTCCTGAACCATAACCCTGACTCCTGAACCATAACCCTGACTCCTGAACCATAACCCTGACTCCTGAACCATAACCCTGACACTTGAACCATAACCATGACACCTGAACCATAACCCTGACACCTGAACCATAACCCTGGCTCCTGAACCATAACCCTGGCTCCTGAACCATAACCCTGACTCCTGAACCATAACCTTGACTCCTGAACCATAACCCTGACTCCTGAACCATAACCCTGACTCCTGAATCATAACCCTGGCTCCTGAACCATAACCCTGATGCCTGAACCATAACCCTGACTCCTGAACCATAACCCTGGCTCCTGAACCATAACCCTGACTCCTGAACCATAACCCTGGCTCCTCAACCATAACCCTGGCTCTTGAACCATAACCCTGGCTCCTGAACCATAACCCTGGCTCCTGAACCATAACCCTGGCTCCTGAACCATAACCCTGACTCCTGAACCATAACCCTGACTCCTGAACCATAACCCTGACTCCTGAACCATAATCCTGACTCCTGAACCATAACCCTGGCTCCTGAACCATAACCCTGGCTCCTGAACCATAACCCTGGCTCCTGAACATAACCCTGATGCCTGAACCATAACCCTGACTCCTGAACCATAACCCTGGCTCCTGAACCATAACCCTGGCTCCTGAACCATAACCCTGACTCCTCAGCCATAACCCTGATGACTGAACCATAACCCTGACTCCTGAACCATAACCCTGGCTCCTGAACCATAACCCTGATGCCTGAACCATAACCCTGACTCCTGAACCATAACCCTGGCTCCTGAACCATAACCCTGGCTCCTGAACCATAACCCTGAGACCTGAACCATAACCCTGGCTCCTGAACCATAACCCTGATGCTTGAACCATAACCCTGACTCCTGAACCATAACCCTGGCTCCTGAACCATAACCCTGGCTCCTGAACCATAACCCTGGCTCCTGAACCATAACCCTGATGCCTGAACCATAACCCTGGCTCCTGAACCATAACCCTGACTCCTGAACCATAACCCTGACACTTGAACCATAACCATGACACCTGAACCATAACCCTGACACCTGAACCATAACCCTGGCTCCTGAACCATAACCCTGGCTCCTGAACCATAACCCTGACTCCTGAACCATAACCTTGACTCCTGAACCATAACCCTGACTCCTGAACCATAACCCTGACTCCTGAACCATAACCCTGACTCCTGAATCATAACCCTGGCTCCTGAACCATAACCCTGATGCCTGAACCATAACCCTGACTCCTGAACCATAACCCTGGCTCCTGAACCATAACCCTGACTCCTGAACCATAACCCTGGCTCCTCAACCATAACCCTGGCTCTTGAACCATAACCCTGGCTCCTGAACCATAACCCTGGCTCCTGAACCATAACCCTGGCTCCTGAACCATAACCCTGACTCCTGAACCGTGACGGTGTGCGTGGTGTGTGCGTGGTGTGTGTGTGGTGTGTGCGTGGTGTGTGTGTGGTGTGTGTGTGGCGGTGTGCGTGGTAGTGTGCGTGGCGGTGTGCATGGTGTGTGCGTGGTGTGTGCGTGGTGTGTGTGGTGTGTGCGTGGTGTGTGTGTGGTGTGCGTGGTGTGTGTGTGGTGTGTGCGTGGTGTGTGTGGTTTGTGTGTGGTGTGTGTGTGGAGGTGTGCGTGGTAGTGTGTGTGGTGGTGTGCGTTGTGCGTGCGTGGTGCGTGTGTGGTGGTGTGCGTGGTGGTGTGCGTGGTGTGTGCGTGGTGGTGTGCATGGCGGTGTGCGTTGTGCGTGCGTGGTGTGTGTGTGGCGGTGTGCGTGGTGTGTGTGTGGTGTGCGTGCGTGGTGTGTGTGTGGCGGTGTGCGTGGTGTGTGTGTGGTGTGTGCGTGGTGGTGTGCGTTGTGCGTGCGTGGTGCGTGTGTGGTGGTGTGCGTGGTGTGTGCCTGGTGTGTGCGTGGTGTGTGCGTGGTGTGTGCGTGGCGGTGTGCGTGGTGGTGTGCGTGGCGGTGTGCGTGGTGGTGTGCGTTGTGCGTGTGTGGTGTGTGTGTGGTGGTGTGCGTGGTGGAGTGCGTGGTGTGTGCGTGGTGTGTGACGGTGTGCGTGGCGGTGTGCGTGGCGGTGTGCGTGGGGTGTGACGGGGTACGTGGCGGTGTGCGTGGTGTGTGCGTGGTGTGTGATGGTGTGTGATGGTGTGCGTGGTGTGCGTGGTGTGTGCGTGGTGGTGTGCGTGGTGGTGTGCGTGGTGGTGTGTTTGTGGTGTGTGCGTGGTGGTGTGTGGTGGTGTGGGACGGTGTGTGCGTGGTGTGTGCGTGGTGTGTGCGTGGTGTGTGATGGTGTGTGATGGTGTGCGTGGTGTGCGTGGTGTGTGCGTGGTGGTGTGCGTGGTGGTGTGTTTGTGGTGTGTGCGTGGTGGTGTGTGGTGGTGTGGGATGGTGTGTGCGTGGTGTGTGTGTGGTGTGTGCGTGGTGTGTGATGGTGTGCATGGCGGTGTGCGTGGTGTGCGTGGTGGTGTGCGTGGTGGTGTGCGTGGTGTGTGACGGTGTGCGTGGCGGTGTGCGTGGCGGTGTGCATGGTGTGTGATGGTGTGCGTGGTGTGTGCGTGGTGGTGTGTGACGGTGTGTGTGACGGTGTGTGTGACGGTGTGTGCGGTGCGTGCAGGCGCTGCGCCAGCAGGAGGAGGCGGCCGAGCGCCAGCAGGAGGAGGCGCTGCGGCTGGCGCTCCGTGAGCGTCAGCGGCGCGCGGCCGCCCACGCGGAGCAGCGGGAGCGGCGTGCTGAGGAGCACGCAGAGCACGCAGCCTCACGGGCCTCCAGCCTCGAGCGGCAGGCCCACGCGGTGAGGTACCCCCCTCTCCTACCTCCTCTACCACCTCCTCTACCTCCTCTACCTCCTCATCCTCTACCACCTCCTCTACCTCCTCCTCTACCTCCTCATCCTCTACCACCTCCTCTACCTCCTCCTCTACCTCCTCCCCTATCTCCTCTACCTCCTCCTCTACCTCCTCTATCTCCTCCTCTACCACCTCCTCCCCTACCTCCTCCTCTACCTCCTCCTCCCCTACCTCCTCTACCACCTCCTCTACCACCTCCTCCTCTACCTCCTGCTCTACCTCGAGCTCAGTGGCTCTTCTTCACCTGTGGTGCACGCTGTGAGATGCCCTGGGGTGGGGGTACGTGACACAGCCAGATTGTTCTAGAAGGTAAATCAACGAAAACACAAATTAAGGATGGGTGCGTTGAGTTACAACTTACTTTGATTTGATCAAACCCTCTGTGTGTAACAACATTGTAAATTGATCAAACCCTCTGTGTGTAACAACATTGTACATTGATCAAACCCTCTGTGTGTAACAACATTGTACATTGATCAAACCCTCTGTGTGTAACAACATTGTAAATTGATCAAACCCTCTGTGTGTAACAACATTGTACATTGATCAAACCCTCTGTGTGTAACAACATTGTAAATTGATCAAACCCTCTGTATGTAACAACATTGTAAATTGATCAAACCCTCTGTGTGTAACAACATTGTACATTGATCAAACCCTCTGTGTGTAACAAAATTGTACATTGATCAAACCCTCTGTGTGTAACAACATTGTAAATTGATCAAACCCTCTGTGTGTAACAACATTGTAAATTGATCAAACCCTCTGTGTGTAACAACATTGTAAATTGATCAAACCCTCTGTGTGTAACAACGTTGTAGATTGATCAAACCCTCTGTGTGTAACAACATTGTACATTGATCAAACCTTCTGTGTGTAACATTGTAAATTGATCAAACCCTCTGTGTGTAACAACATTGTACATTGATCAAACCCTCTATGTGTAACAACATTGTAGATTGATCAAACCCTCTGTGTGTAACAACATTGTAAATTGATCAAACCCTCTGTGTGTAACAACATTGTAAATTGATCAAACCCTCTGTGTGTAACAACATTGTAAATTGATCAAACCCTCTGTGTGTAACAACATTGTACATTGATCAAACCCTCTATGTGTAACAACATTGTAGATTGATCAAACCCTCTGTGTGTAACAACATTGTAAATTGATCAAACCCTCTGTGTGTAACAACATTGTACATTGATCAAACCCTCTGTGTGTAACAACATTGTAAAGGTTAAGAACCACTGCTCTAGCTCCTCTCCTCCTCCTGCTCACACGGTGAGCTATACTCCTCCACCACAAAGGTTGAGAACCACAGCCTCATGACCCTGTCCATGGTGGCTAGGAGATGTTAGCTACCTCGCCTGGTGTACAGGAGGTCGTGGGTTCCATCCCGACCCTGACGCCTGCTGCTGTGTATGTGGAGTCTGCGTGTCTCTCTCTCATCATCATCACGGTGGCTAGGAGATGTTAACTACCTCGCCTGGTGTACAGGAGGTCGTGGGTTCCATCCCGACCCTGACGTCTGCTGTATATTTGGAGTCTGCGTGTCTCTCTCTCTCATCATTATCACGGTGGCTATGAGATGTTAACTACCTCGCCTGGTCTACAGGAGGTCGTGGGTTCCATCCCAATCCTGATGTCTGCTGTGTATTTGGAGTCTGCGTGTCTCTGTCTCCCAGTGGCCGCGTGGATTTTCTCTCCACATTTACAAACGTGCGCTGAGAGTATGTGGCCGCTATAAATGTCCACGTGATGATGATAAGCCATTTTGTTGAGCTCTCATTGGTGTTGGCCAGGTCGCTTCTGAAAAAGAGCTACGTACAGTGAGGGAAAAAAGTATTTGATCCCCTGCTGATTTTGTACGTTTGCCCACTGACAAAGAAATGATCAGTCTATAATTTTAATGGTAGGTTTATTTGAACAGTGAGAGACAGAATAACAACAACAAAATCCAGAAAAACGCATGTCAAAAATGTTATAAATTGATTTGCATTTTAATGAGGTAAATAAGTATTTGACCCCTCTGAAAAACATGACAGTACTTGGTGGCAAAATCCTTGTTGGCAATCACAGAGGTCAGACGTTTCTTGTAGTTGGCCACCAGGTTTGCACACATCTCAGGAGGGATTTTCCCACTCCTCTTTGCAGATCTTCTCCAAGCCATTAAGGTTTCGAGGCTGACGTTTCGCAACTCGAACCTTCAGCTCCCTCCACAGATTTTCTATGGGATTAAGGTCTGGAGACTGGCTAGGCCACTCCAAGACCTTAATGTGCTTCTTCTTGAGCCACTCCTTTGTTGCCTTGGCCGTGTATTTTGGGTCATTGTCATGCTGGAATACCCATCCACGACCCATTTTGAATGCCCTGGCTGAGGGAAGGAAGTTCTCACCCAAGATTTGACGGTACATGGCTCCGTCCATCGTCCCTTTGATGCGGTGAAGTTGTCCTGTCCCCTTAGCAGAAAAACACCCCCAAAGCATAATGTTTCCACCTCCATGTTTGACGGTGGGGATGGTGTTCTTGGGGTCATAGGCAGCATTCCTCCTCCTCCAAACACAGCGAGTTGAGTTGATGCCAAAGAGCTCCATTTTGGTCTCATCTGACCACAACACTTTCACCCAGTTGTCCTCTGAATCATTAAGATGTTCATTGGCAAACTTCATACGGGCATGTATATGTGCTTTCTTGAGCAGGGGGACCTTGCGGGCACTGCAGGATTTCAGTCCTTCACGGCGTAGTGTGTTACCAATTGTTTTTTGGCGACTATGGTCCCAGCTGCCTTGATATCATTGACAATATCCTCCCGTGTAGTTCTGCGCTGATTCCTCACTGTTCTCATGATCATTGCAACTCCACGAGGTGAGATCTTGCATGGAGCCCCAGGCCGAGGCAGATTGACAGTTCTTTTGTGCATCTTCCATTTGCAAATAATCGCACCAACTGTTGTCACCTTCTCACCAAGCTGCTTGGCAATGGTCTTGTAGCCCATTCCAGCCTTGTGTAGGTCTACAATCTTGTCCCTAACATCCTTGGAGAGCTCTTTGGTCTTGGCCATGGTGGAGAGTTTAGAATCTGATTGATTGATTGCTTCTGTGGACAGGTGTCTTTTATACAGGTAACGAGCTGAGATTAGGAGCACACTCTTAAAGGGAGTGCTCCTAATCTCAGCTTGTAACCCTCATCATTGTCAATCCACTGCTGGGAGCCAGAAATCTTTCTGATTGAGAGGGGGTCAAATACTTATTTCCCTCATTAAAATGCAAATCAATTTATAACATTTTTGACATGCGTTTTTCTGGATTGTTTTGTTGTTATTCTGTCTCTCACTGTTCAAATAAACCTACCATTAAAATTATAGACTGATCATTTCTTTGTCAGTGGGCAAACGTACAAAGTCAGCAGGGAATCACATACTTTTTTCCCTCACTGTAGCTCAGTCGGGCCTTACCCTGGTCAAATAAAAAATAGAGCCGTTACTGCCGAGGTTCTGAGTTTTAATTCGAGTTTCATTCTCGTAACCCTCATCATTGTCAATCCACTGCTGGGTGAAGGCCTCCCCATGTCCCACCCGCGCCACCACTCACGATCCCGCGGCGTTATAATAATAATAACACGTAGTGCACCAGCTGATCCCATCGCTCCATCTCCCCCCCCCCCCCCCCCCCCGTGCACGTCCTCTCGAACGCATTCCATTCCTCGGCCGCCACTCCGTCATTACTTTTGCCCATCGGCGATCAACCCATCGAGCCACGATGTTTGAGTCTCGTTCTTTGAACCCCCCCCCCACGCCGTCCCACCACGCTCGCCTCTCACGACCCCATGCCCCCACCCCCCCCCCCCCATTAGGCCGCGCGTCGCTGCGCGGAGGAGCTGGCCGCGCGCGCGCGCCAGGAGAACGTGCGGATGCGTGCCGAGCTGCGGGCCCTCGGCCAGGAAGCGCGGGCCCTCGGGGCCCAGGAGAGGGCCCTCAGGGCTCGCAGGGACGCGCTGCGCGCCGAGCTCTCCCCGCCCCGGGGGCCACCGCGCCGCCGCCCCCTCCCGCCGCCGCCGCCGCCGCCGCCGCCGCCGCCGCCGGGCCTCTCCCCCCTCCCCCCTCCGTCTCCCTCCACGCTGCCGCTGTGACGGTGATGGGCCAGCGGCGCAGCCGATTGCTGTACTTGCCACAACGCGGTTGCCGCTTTTATCCGCCTCCCGGGGATGATGGGCCGAGTCGACCCCTGGCAGGGGTTGCGACCGAGCGGCGTTCTGCCTGGCGAGTGAGAGCGATCCGACTGCACCGACCCGGCAAGGAGATTGTACGAGGAATGTAACGGTAACCAGTGGTCAAGTGGAGCGATTGGCAAGGACCCAGGTTCAAGTTATGGATGTGGATTTATTATTTGACTTTGGGCCTCTATGTGAGTCCATGGATCCCGATGTTGAGTATGTGGATCTCTGCCCGAGTCTATGGATCTCTAACTCTTCGGGCCTCTGTGAGGCTTTGAGTATCCATGCGAGCCCATGAGCCTCCATCTGAGGCTACAAGTCCATGGATCTCTGTTTGAGTCTATGAGTCTCTATGTGAGTCCATGGGGAGTCTGTGGGTCTCTACGTGAGTCCATGGGTAGTCTATGAGTCTATGGGTCACTATGTGAGTCCTGAGGGTGTCGCATTCATTGGCATGGGCCCCAGTGTAAGGAATTAAATGCCCTCCCCTCCCCCCCCTCTTCGTGACCCACCCCCCCCCCCCCCCCCCCTAGGCCCCTCTGGTCCGTGGGCCCCAGTGCAGTTGCACCGCCTGCACACTCCTCGATAGTTGTGTTGTCCAACAACAGGAGTGAAGGCTTTTACCCTGAATAATAAGAGGCCTTAAGATGTCCAAACACCAAATAATATCTCACGGCCAGCTGGTGAATTCCCATTTGTGATGTGCATGTGTAGTGTCTGGTAGTGGGGGAGCGGTAGTGTAGTTGTTAACGCTACGAACCCGGCAGAGGCCCGAGTTCGATTTCCGCTCACGGCCGCCACCACCACGAACACCACGGACGAATATCTGAACCGGCTCCTGGGCCCTCCTCTAGGTCGACTAAGCCTCAAATGAGTACTTTGTGCAGTGTGTGTAACCGACGCCACTGGGGAGTCAAAGGCAGCCAGCCGTGGTGTTGCTGGCCACCCACCCACTCACCTCATGTATAGGTGCTCACGAACAGCACTTGCCCCAGCAGCCCAGTAAAGGCTATCCAGGGATTCTTTGTCTTTTTGTTATAGTGTCTTGCACAATAATATTATCATTCGAATTTTAAATGTTGATTGGCAATTTCAGTAAAACGATCCTGTATATGTACAACTGCTTTTTAAACGCGTGAGCCACAGAGTCAGTGGGGCAGTGTTCAACCTATCAACACGATTCAGATTTGTGGAGGGAGCCGCATTGTCTGGGTGCCACAGTGGCTAGGAGATGTTAATTTCCTCACCTGGTATACAGGAGGTCGTGGGTTCGATCCCGACCTCGAAGATGCCTGTATATTAGGAATTTGCTTGTTCTCTCCCCGTGGTCGTGTGGAGTTTGCTCCAGCTCCTCCGTTTCATGATAAGACACGTCATTGAGCTATCATTTGTGGCCAGGTCACTTCTCAAAAAGAGCTACATAGCTCAGCGGGCCTTACCTGGTAAAATTATTTTATATAATCTGATCATGCTCGTTTTTAATTACCGGCGAAACATCGTACCCAGATTGTAAATGTTGTGGATTTGCTCTCCCAACACAAAACCGGTGTGCTGTAGTCGTAGCGAATTGGCATGTTCTGTTTACGTGACAAACCTTACTAATTGGCTGTCAGGTGGTGACGGGTTTAACAGTGCATTTATATTTATGTGATCTAACCCAAGAAAAACTATATTAAAAGATATTGGTCGCGAAAGCCTACGTGTGAAACTAAGGTGCGCTGTTCATTCGTTTCTCAATCTGCTTGTCCTGGTGAGGGTAGTGGCGGCAGCATGTTGAGTAGGGCAGTCCAGACATCCCTTTCCCTGTCGACAGACTCCAGGCCGAGGGAGATTGACAGTTCTTTTGTGTTTCTTCCATTTTCGAATAATCGCACCAACTGTTGTCACCTTCTCACCAGGCTGCTTGCCAATGGTCTTGTAACCCATTCCAGCCTTCTGTAGGTCTACAATCTTGTGAATGACATCCTTGGAGAGCTCTTTGGTCTTGGCCATGGTGGAGAGTTTGGAATCTGATTGATTGCTTCTGTGGACAGGTGTCTTTTATACAGGTAACAAGCTGAGATTAGGAGCACTCCCTTTAAGAGTGTGCTCCTAATCTCAGCTCGTTACCTGTATCAAAGACACCTGGGAGCCAGAAATCTTTTTGATTGAGATGGGGTCAAATACTTATTTCCCTCATTAAAACGCAAATCAATTTACAACATTTTTGACATGCGTTTCTCTGGATTTTTTTGTTGTTATTCTGTCTCTCACTGTTCAAATAAACCTACCATTAAAATTATAGACTGATCATTTCTTTTTTTTCAGTGTGCAAACGTACAAAGTCAGCAGGGGATCAAATACTTTTTTTCCCTCACTGTAGGTGAGGTTGGGAATGTAGCTCGACCTGTAAACGGAGAGCTTTGTTCGAGAACTCAGCTTCTGCTTCACTGCCACGAAACAGCACAGCGCCCGCATCACTCCAGCCGCCGCACCGCTCCACCAGCCGATCTCTCGCTCCCACTTACCATCACTCGCGAAAGAGACCCTGAGGTACTTAAACTCCTCCACTGAGGGCAGCTGTCCCCCCCCTCACCTGGAGAGCACATGCAACCATCTCCCGGTAGTGAACCGTGACCTCAGATTTGGAGGTGCTGATCCTCATCCCAGCCGCTTCGCACTCGGCATCAAACCGTTCAAGTGCACGCTGGAGATCGCAGACTGACGAGGCAAAGAGGACAACGTCGTCTGCAAAAAGTGGCAACGCGACCTCCATGCCCCCTGTACTGGATACTCTCAATACCACGGCTGCGCCTTGATATCCTGTCCATGAAAATCACTAACAGGAGTGGCGACAAGACACCCACGGTGAAACAATTTGATGCAACGCCAAGAATATGGACACAGCTCTCGCTCTCGGAATAGAGGGACCGGATAGCAAATAAACGTGGCACCGGCACATCAAACTCCCACAGCACCTCCCACAAGACATTCCGGGGAACATGGTCGTATGCCTTCTCCAAGCCTAAGGCGCTCTGTATAGACATGAAATAAGACGAGAGAAGACGCGCACCGGATGTGGTGTGGCACGCGGGGGCCACTGGGGACAGCTGCCCTCCTTTCACACAGACAGCTCCAGCGTAACGCCACTCTCTTCCCCACGGGTCGGCCGAGTTTGGGAGAGGGGGGCGGCCGTCGGTCCCCAAGGCCGGGGGGCATCCTGCGGGCCCCCGGCTCCTCCTCCTCCTCCTCCTCCGGGCGGGGTCGCCATCGCCGGCACCGTCGCTGGAGGCATTCGGATCCGGGAGCCGTGGGAGTCTCGCTCCGGGTCCTCAGCCTCGCGCCAGCGTCGGCAGCGACAGCAGCAGGAGCGCCGCAGGGCTCCGGCCACGCACAGCCGCGAGCGGAGGTTCCCATAGAGCCAGGGGTTAGCGGCGGCCCCGACCAGGCAGGCGGCGAGGGCCCACACGAAGGCCGTGGACGTGAGCGTAAGCCCCTCGCTCCTCTCGTCTCCCCGGGGGCCGCCGCCGCCGCCGCCGCCGTCGTCCCCGCGCGGCCCCGCGGCCACGTCGGCCTCCGCCACCCACATGACGGCGAAGAGCGGCCCCCACGACAGGCAGAGGGCCAGCAGGAGCACGCAGAGCGTGACGCGGAGGCGGCGTTCGCGGGGAGGCACAGGGGTCCGCCGAGGGCCCCCCGTCTCGCTCCGCCGCCACCGCTGACGGCGATGATGACGATCGCCGCGTGCCGTAGGATTCCCAGCGAAGGCCCTCGTTATGGCCGCCACCGCGAACCCCGGCGGAGAGCCGGGGAGCGGCCCTGGTTCGGGGTCCTCGGTGTCTCGGGGGGCCCCCGAAACTCCCTCCGGGGTGTGGGCGGTGGAGGGGGCCCCGGGGGGCCGATGGAGGCGTGCGCGGTTTGATCTTAAAACCTGGAGGGGGGTCAGAGGGTGGTGTTCAGGGGGGTCAGAGGGCGGTGTTCAGGAGGGTCCTGCTGTGTCATCCCTTCTGGACGTCTGTGAAAAAGAGCTTCATGACTCATTGGATTTCTCCTTGAAAAAAATATAAAGATTCTGATTCCGAGTGATATGCAGGTAATTTTACAGCAATGATGTAGTTTGGCCAGTGCTAGTTCCACTGTGTGTGTGGGTTTAGCTATGGGAGGGATTCAGAGAACCCGGAGGAAACCCATTGCTGAACAAGGTGGAGGGAGATAACTTACAGACTAAACTCGCACGAAGACACAGATCGCCTGTGTAGCCTTTAACAGTCTTGTGTTATTTTATTTTATCAATTTATTATTTTATTATCATTCTACGTGACTTTACCAAAAGAACCAAACAAGATGAATCATTGCAGTCACGAAAGCTTTAAATCGAAATTTAACAGTCTGTTAGTCATGGTTAGTGGAGGGTTCCTTATAAATAAATTATTATTATTATTAACGGGCACCTATGAAGGCCCAGTCTCACACACTCGTACCAAAGCAGGGGGAGAGAACGTATACACTCAACACACAACCGCAACCCCGAGTCGGGAATCGAACCCAGGTCCTCCTTGCCGTGAGGTAGAACGAATGCCTGCAGTGTTAAACGTTTGCCAAGGCAATTGAAAGGCAAATACAGGAGTGGAGGAGGAGTTACTCCGAGTTAGCAATGGTTTTGTTGATGTCGTTGGTGATACTGCATTGTGATTCATAATAGAAGTTTTTTTTTCGGGTTAGATCACGTAAATGTATAAATGCGTCGGTAAAACCCGCCACCACCCGACACAGCCAACTATTAAGGGTTGTCACGTAAACAGAACATGTCAATTCGTCACTCGTACAGCACTAGTGTGTAGTGTATAGTGTAGTATACTAATACAGCGCACCGGTGCGTTGGAGAGCCAAGCCACAACATTTACAATCTGAGTGGTGGCGTTTAAAAAATATATATTTATGCGATCTAACCCAAAAACACCTCTCTCGTGGATGATATTGCGAAAGCCTACCACGTGCTCAACTGTATTGTGATTTTTGATTTAAAGCTTTCGTGACTGCAGGGATTCATATTCTTGGTTCTTTCGGTAAAGTCACCAAGTAGAAGGGAAACAATAAAATAATAAAAATATAAAACAATAAAATTCTCACGACGTTTCGACTGCAACACAAGCAATCATCGTCAGGTGTGAAAACCACAGCAAGAAAGTTCAAATTTTCTTGCTGTGGTTTTCACACCTGATGATGATTGCTTGTGTTGCAATCGAAGCGTCGTGAGAATTTTTTATTGTTTTATATTTGTGTTATTTTATTGTTTCCCTTCTACGTGGTGACTTTACCGAAAGAACCAAGAATATGTATTGTGATTGTTCATGATGGTATCATCGTCATTGCGATGCATGGGTGTTTGAACATCTAAACGCCTCCCGTTTGATTGCCAGAAAGGGTAAAAAACGCGAATTGGTATCTCAAGTAGTGCACCACAATCTTTCTGGCACCGATCTCTGATGATGTCGTCGTTGTCAGGCTATTCTCTGTTCGGTCTTCCTCCCGTTTCTGTTCCTTCCACTCTTCCGAACAACAACAACAACAATAAATACATTCTCTTTGGTTCTATTCGGTAAAGTGACTTTACCGAATAGAACCAAAGAGTATGAATCCTTGCAGTCACGAAAGCTTCAAATCTAGAATTAACAAATACATTGTTTTTTTCTGTTGTTGTTGTCCGCCCCTACACACGTGTCCAAGCAGTGGCAGTTTCCTTCCCATCGTAGCCTGCATCGACATCAGGACGGCTTTCTTCTCGTCTGTGGTGTGACGTCTTTCTCGCTTCTACGTCGGTCACTCTTTGGGTCCAGCTTAGATGCGGTATCCTTCTGTGGCGATGTATTTCGAGTGCCAATATCCTATCTCTGTCAGTCTTTTTTTCGTGTATAGTTGATATAATTATAATATTGGTGGGTGATGATGGTGTCGACGTTGATAATGTTGGTGGTGGTGTAGATGTTTGTTGGTGGCGATGATGTTGGTGTAAATGGCGTTGTTGATGGTGATGATGATGGAGATGTCGTTGTTGTAGATGACGATGATGTTGGTGTATATGTTGATGATGGTGTAGATGATGTTGATGGTGTAGATGGCAAAGATGTTGGTGTAGATGTTGATGGTGTAGATGTTGTTAATGGTGTAGATGTTGATGGTGATCATCTTGGTGTAGATGTAAAATATGATGTTGTAGATGACGATGTTGGTGTAGATGTTGTTGATGGTGTAGATGGTAATGATGTTGGTTTAGATGTTGTTGATGTTGTTGATTGTGTAGATGATGATGATGTTGGTGTAGATGTTGATGATGATGTTGGTGTAGATGTTGTTGATGGTGTAGATGTTGATGCTGTAGATGGGTATGATGTTGGTATAAATGTTGTTGATTTTGTTGATGATGTAGATGATGATGATGTTGGTATAAATGTTGTTGATTTTGTTGATGATGTAGATGATGATGATGTTGGTGTAGATGTTGTTGATGTTGTTGATGGTGTATATGTTGTTGATGGTGTAGATGTTGTTGATGGTGTAGATGTTGTTGATGATGTAGATGTTGATGCTGTAGATGGCGATGATGTTGGTGGAGATGTTGATGGCGATGATGTTGTTGATGGCATCACCTGTATGATGCGGGCGTGGCTCGCTGTCATTACCATCGCTGGCAGCAACAACAGCATCACGAACATGGAGGAGACCCAGCTCAGTGAGCCGCCACGGCCCGGCCACACCAAGGTGCACACCACCACCTCCTGGAACACCACACACACCACCACACCATCACTCACACCACACCAGGGCGCACACCATCCCCTCTTGAAACACCACACACCACACACCAACCCAACCCAACACTCACACCACTCCAGGGTGCACACCACCACCTCCTGAAACACCACACACACCACCACACCATCACTCACACCACACCAGGGCGCACACCACCGCCTCCTGAAACACCACACACACCACCACACAATCACTCACACCACACCAGGGCGCACACTATCCCCTCTTGAAACACCACACACCACACACCAACCCAACCCATCACTCACACCACACCAGGGCGCACACCACCACCAATACTAACAGCTGCCATTCGCCACTAAGTGACGGTGACGTCACCACGGCGTCTGTGCCAGGCTAGGTGCACTTTGAGGCCACGTGAAGTGTCGAAGGTTCACTGCCAGGAGGTCACGGGACAGACCCAGGTGTCATGGGTCGGCTGACTGAAATAACTGGTAGATGCACCAGCTGTACCTCCTACTGTGCCAACTTGCTGTATTTTAACCAACCGGCACTCCGCTCGTTGTTGTGAGCATCGCTCCTCTGCCCTCCGTTGTTGCGAGAAAGCGACTGCCTCCAACTGACCAGTAGCAGCGTCCTTCACGAGCATCCTCCATAGAGGTCGATCTTGACACCGCTGGTACCAGTCATCGGCAAGTCCACTCAGCTCCACATCCTCCCAAACCGCATCAGCTCCATCTCTCTCCAGCCCGTGCTGTGCCCATTTAGCCCCCTCTATGAGGCCAAACATAAGCTGCTCGGGCATACGGTGGCTGGGCATGCGGGCTACATTACCCAGCCAATGCAACCTTGCCTGCCGGAGCTCACTGATGGCAATGTGTCCAAATATTTCAAGTATTTGTGAGCTCCTCACACAATCCAGCCTGGTTAAACCCAGGATGGATCGTAGGCAGGCCAGGCTGAATGTTTCTAACCGGCGCATATATTCCATTAGGGGGGGTCCACGTTTCACAAGCATAGAGAAGGGAGGGCATGACCGTGGCCGAGAAGACCCGAAGCTTCGTGCAGAGCGACAGACCAGGTAGCTTCCACACAGCGTTACGCAGACGATGAAAAGATATTGCCGCTCGACTGATTCAGAGTGAGACCTCTGCTGCCAAACCGGAGTTGGTCATAAGCACGCTGCCCAGGTGTGGGAAACTCTCCACTCTCTCCACAACTGCTCCATCACCAATGGGGAGCTGATGGGGTGGAGTGTCCGATGGTACAAAATACCCAGGCAGGTGCTTAGTTTGGTGGGGCTGATGGTAAGAACCCACCTCAGTGGCAAGCTCCAGGTTCAGCAGAAGTGTCTCCAACTCCTCCTCCGAGTTAGTAGCAATTGCCAGATCATCAGCATACATAATATGGTTGACCAATAGGAAACCATCCCTCGACCGCACCCGGGCATCGATCAGCCTCCCATTGTATCTGTACCCGATGGAAATCCCTCTGGTACAGCTATGGAAAGCTTCTCGAACTACGTGGTCAAAATAGATGTTAAATAATGTGGGAGCCAGAGAACATCCCCGTTGCACCCCAAGGTGTACAGGGAATGTATCCGACTCCTGGCCACGTAGCTTTACCCGGGCCTGCCCACCATCATGAAGGCCCTTCAAGATTGTGAGCAAAGAGTCAGGGACTCTGAAAAGCACAAAGAATTGCCCACAGCCCTGGCCTGTTTATGGTGTCATAGGCATTGACCAGGTGAATAAAGCAGAGATGTAGGTCTTTGTTGGAATTCCGTATACTTCTGCTGTAGCAGACGGACAGAGAATGTGGCATCCGTGCTGGACCGCCCTTAGTCTGAAACATTGGGGCTCCGCAAGCCTCTCCTCAGCGTGCCTGGCAAGGTGATGTTGAATAATCCTTTCCGGGACCTTTCCCGGCACACCGAGAAGAGAGATGCCCTCTATAGTTGTTACAATCTGTGCTGTCCCGCCTCCTAGCCCGGGGGGACCACCAGGGCATCCTTCCAATCCTGCGGAACCCGTCCAGTGGTCCAGACACAGTTGTGATGATGTCATGTAGGGCAGTCTGCGCACAGATGCCACCCTCCCTCAGCATTGCGCTTGGGAGATCGTCTCTGCCCGGAACTTTTCCTGGTCTCAGACTTCGGCTCACCCCTCGCGTTTCCTCCACAGATGGCACCTCGGCCAACCATTCAGATGGGTGGCTACTTCTGCCAATATTTGAGGCGCTTCAGCCCAAGCAGGGTCGTCCCCACCTTACCCCACCAAACCATCACTGACACCACCACCACCACCTCCTGTAGCACCACCACATGACCACACCAGGGTGGACACCGCCACACCATCACTCACACCACACCAGGGTGCACACCGCCACACCATCACTCACACCACACCAGGGTGCACACCGCCACACCATCACTCACACCACACCAGGGTGCACACCGCCACACCATCACTCACACCACACCAGGGTGCACACCGCCACACCATCACTCACACCACACCAGGGTGCACACCGCCACACCATCACTCACACCACACCAGGGTGCACACCGCCACACCATCACTCACACCACACCAGGGTGCACACCGCCACTTCCCGTAGCCCCACACACACCATCACATCGCACCCCAGCCCTCAACCCCCGTCGAACCTGGGTCCCGTACGTGAACCCCCTCGTTGTGAACCCCAGGGCGGCGGGGATGGCCGCGAGTGCCGCCAGGGCCCAGATGACCCCGGCCGTGAGCCCCGCGGCGCCCAACTCCCTCCGGGACCCCCCCCGAGAGGGGCCCCGGCTGAGCGCGCGCAGGCGCGCGGCGCTGATGGCGGCGGTGCTGAGGAGGGAGGCGGCGCCCCCAGCGACCAGCAGGGCGAACACAGACCTGGGGTGGGGGGTGGGGGGTATGGGTGGGTGGTATGGGTAGGGGGTGGGGGGTATGGGTGGGGGGTAGGGGGTATGGGTGGGGGGTATGGGTGTGCGACTCGCACCGCGCGTGTGTGCCTGTGCGCGCTTGTACAGAAGACAAAGATCCTCCGTGTAGCCTGTAACAGACTGTAGGGGCAAGTGCTGTTAGCGAGCAGCACCTGTGAAGGCCGGCACGGTACACGAGGGGGGTGGGTGGCCAGCAACCACGCCCGGCCGCCTTTGTCTCCCCAGTCGCGATGTTTACACAACCGCACCAGGTACTCATTTTGAGGCTGAGTCGACCTAGGGGAGGCCCAGGACCGGTTCAGATAATGGTCACCGGTGTTGGCCGTGAACGGGAATCACTACCGTTCCCCATACACACGTTGCCTCAACCACGTGCGCTCCCTCGTGTGCTCAATGCCGTGTACTGAAACGTGTGTGCTCATGGACTGACTAAAGGTGTACTCACCCACGTGGACTCACCCACGTGGACTCACCCACGTGGACTCACCCACGTGGACTCAACCACGTGGACTCAACCACGTGGACTCAACCACGTGGACTCAACCACGTGGACTCAACCACGTGGACTCAACCACGTGGACTCAACCACGTGGACTCAACCACGTGGACTCAACCACGTGGACTCAACCACGTGGACTCAACCACGTGGACTCAACCACGTGTAACTCGCTCGTGGACTTCAATGCCATCACTCCGCTCGTCGACTCATGCGTACTCCTCGATGCACGCGTACGCACGGAACTATTAAAACTTTATTTTTTTTATTTTACCAGGTGAGGCCCATCACGAATGATAGCTCAACGAAGTGGCGGCTCAGGGGCCGTCCATAAATGACGCCACGCGATTTACAGCAGCAGTCAAATACTCTGAACGCGTGGTGACGCTGACTGTAAATGTGGAGGGGAAAAAAACGGGGAAAAATCCACGCGATCACGGGGAGAGAGACACCGCAGACTCCAAATATACAGCAGCAGCAGGCGTCGGGGTCGGGATCGAACCCACGAACTCCTGTATACCAGGCGAGGTAGTTAACATCTCATAGCCACCGTGATGGATGATGATGAGAGAGAGAGAGACACGCAAACTCCAAATACACAGCAGGGGTCAGGATCGGACCCACGACCTCCTGTATACCAGGCGAGGTAGTTAACATCTCCTAGCCACCGTGATGATGATGAGAGAGAGACGCAAACTCAAAATATACAGCAGCAGGGGTCAGGGTCGGACCCACGACCTCCTGTACACCAGGCGAGGTAGTTAACATCTCCTAGCCACCATCCACCGCGGTTTACCCAGGTAACCCCTCCTCGAAGTCCGAGCCGGTGGGCGACTCTCGTGGCTCACCTGCAGGCGGCATCGCCGAGTCGCCACCCCTCCGTCCACCGCGCCGCGACCCCGACGCTCGCGGGGCCCAGCAGGGCCAGGCCGCCGGCGGCGAGACTGGCAACGAGAGGCGCCACGGGCCCGCGACGCGAGGCCCCGGAGCGGAGCTCGCCCGCCAGCGAGAGGACATTGGCAGCTGTGCCCAGTAGCACCACCAAACTGCGGGGGATAGTGGCGACGGGGGGGAGGGGGGGGGGTAAAGGGGCAGCCCTGCAAACGACCATTACCGGTGCGATTCCTTTGTTTTCGAACAGATAGACGGACGGTACGGCGGCAGAGCCACGTCACCGCCTGGTTGGTGGTGGTGGTTGTTGGTGGTGGTTGTGGTGGTTGGTGGTGGTGGTGGTGCGTCATCGTCGTCAATCATTCACCTGCCCTCGTTTCTCAGTGGGGGGGGGGAAACAAAGGCGCAGCCCCTGCAATTCCCTTACCGACGCCACGGCTGGCGGTCGGGGGGCCCCCATCCACACGAGGCGGCCTCGACCCCTCTCTGGGGATGTCGGCGTTTGTCCTACAAAGACAAAGATCCCCCGTGTAGCCTAAGCAGACTGTAGGGGCAAGCGCTGTTCACGAGCACCTATTAAGGCCGGAATAGCACACGAGGTGGGTGGGTGGGTGGGCCAGCAACACGCCCGACCGCCTTGGTCTCCCTAGTGGCAATGTTTACTCCACACCGCACCAGGTACTCATTTGAGGCCGAGTCGACCTAGGGGGAGGGCCCTGGACCGGTTCAGATAATCGTCACCGGTGTTGGCCGTGAGCGGGAATCGAACCCGGGCCGCCAGGTTCGTAGTGCAGCGCGCTAACCGCTACACCACCGCTCCACCCTACTCAGCCAGGGTCCACGCACGCCACGCCAGGTCCAGTGTGAGGCGCAGCGGTGGCTATGAGATGTTAACTACCTCGCCTGGTGTACAGGAGGTCGTGGGTTCGATCCCGACACTGACGCCTGCTGCTGTATATTTGGAGTTTGCGTGTCTCTCTCATCATCATCACGGTGGCTAGATGTTAACTACCTCGCCTGGTATACAGGAGGTCGTGCGTTCGATCCCGACCCTGGCGCCTGCTGCTGTATATTTGGAGTTTGCCTGTCTCTCTCTCTCTCCCCGTGGTCGCGTGGATTTTTCCTCCCCGTTTTCCCCTCCACGTTTTTGAATGAACATCGCGTGCGTTTAGAGTATTTGGCCGCTATAAATGTCCACGTGATGACGATAAGCCACTTCGTTAAAACCATCATTCGTGATGGCCGTGTCGGTTCTTTAAAAATAAACTACGCAGCTCAATGGGCCTCACCTCGTGGAATAAAATGAGTCTATCGGTTGTTGAGGTCGCGATCGAACCCACGACCTCCTGCATACCGGGCGAGGTAGTCAACATCTTGCTACCGCCGTGCAAATACCCCGGGGCATCTGGCTACATTCTCACCTTGAGTGTAAATAAAAAATATAAATGTTCGTGTTCATGGCAACATTTTAAATACTGTATATGAGTAATATTATGATGTAAATAGTGATGGACGTGATGTGTGATGGAATGTTTTGGTGAGTGAAGTGGTGATGTGGTGAGTGATGTGGTGATGTGGTGAGTGATGTGGTGAGTGATGTGATGAGTGATGTGGTGAGTGAAGTGGTGATGTGGTGAGTGATGTAGTGAGGGATATGGTTAGTGATGTGGTGAGTGCAGTGAGTGAAGTGGTGAGTGATGTGGTGAGTGAAGTGGTGAGTGATGGTGATGATGTGAGTGATGGTGATGATGTGAGTGATGGTGATGATGTGAGTGATGGTGATGATGTGAGTGATGGTGATGTGAGTGATGGTGATGTGAGTGATGGTGATGATGTGAGTGATGGTGATGATGTGAGTGATGGTGATGTGAGTGATGGTGATGTGAGTGATGGTGATGTGAGTGATGGTGATGATGTGAGTGATGGTGATGATGTGAGTGATGATGTGAGTGATGATGTGAGTGATTGTGATGAGTGATGATGATGTGAGTGATGGTGATGATGTGAGTGATGGTGATGATGTGAGTGATGATGATGTGAGTGATGGTGATGATGTGAGTGATGGTGATGATGTGAGTGATGGTGATGATATGAGTGATGGTGATGATATGAGTGATGGTGATGATATGAGTGATGGTGATGATATGAGTGATGGTGATGATGTGAGTGATGGTGATGATGTGAGTGATGGTGATGTGAGTGATGGTGATGATGTGAGTGATGGTGATGATGTGAGTGATGGTGATGATGTGAGTGATGGTGATGATGTGAGTGATGATGATGTGAGTGATGGTGATGATTTGAGTGATGGTGATGTGAGTGATGGTGATGTGAGTGATGGTGATGATGTGAGTGATGGTGATGTGAGTGATGGTGATGATTTGAGTGATGGTGATGTGATGGTGATGTGAGTGATGGTGATGATGTGAGTGATGGTGATGATGTGAGTGATGGTGATGTGAGTGATGGTGATGATGTGAGTGATGGTGATGGCATCTCAGTACCCTCCTCACCCCATCGCCGCGGTCTCCAGCGCGAGACCGACTCCGCCCCTCTCCATCCCGAACTCCGAGAAGAAGGCAAAATAAAGACTGCGCCTTTGGGGGGCGCCGGGGGGTGACTCCCCCTCGAAATACGACACCATCCCTCACCACCTCACCCCTCACCACCCCACCCCTCACCCCTCACCACCCCATCACTCACCACCCCATCACTCCCCATCCCTCACCACCAACTCGTCAACAAATCTTCTCAGAGTCAAAGTCGCTGTCCGCCCGTCGGCTCTCAACTCTGTGCTCTTCATCCATCGGAGCCGGCTGTCCCTCACCTCTTCTCGCACCTCTTCTCCTCTTCACCCCTTCCTCATCCACGACCCCCTGCCCCCTCCTGCTCCACCACCACCACCACCTCCTCCACCTCCTCACTCAACGTCTTCTTTCAGAGGCAAAATCGACGAGCAGCTGCCCGCTGCTCAATGTGGAGTCGAACCCAAACGTCCTTGGATTTAAGTGCCCCAGGTAAAAGGGGACTTCGCCCGGGGAGGTTCCCCATTCATTCCACCCGCACCCTCCTACCACGTGCCCCCCCCCACCCCCCCCCCACAGCCCCCACAGCCCCCACGGTCCCACCCCTCTCGATCAGCCACGCCAAGCCGCTCGTGAAGCCCCTCTCTCAGCCACCTCCTAGTTGTAGACTTTCACCGCTGTTTATGGCTCCCGGGGTCGGTGAACGCGGTCCACCACTCGCTCCTCTCGCACAGGGCCGCGGGTCGGCCGCGCGGTGGCAATTCAAAAGTTAAACTTTTGGCTCTCAATTCCAAAATTTACTTTTCTTGACTCTCGATTTCTAAGCGGTGCGAATATTGGCAGGGGCCGTCCATGGGGGGGAGGGGGGGCATCCCACTGTGTTGGCCCCCCACTCCCGAAGCCTTCAAACTAAACCAGAAGTGTGAAATTTGACAACCCCCCCAAAAGCGTGGGGCCCGGGGCGGTCGCCCCGACTCGCCGTACCCGAGGGACGCCTCTCGACTATCGTCAGCGTCACAACACCACCACCACTCCCAAGTTTACATTCGGAACTCGAGCACTGGTAACAGCCACGTGGCGCGTCCCTAAGCCTCGTGCGATCCAAGGGCTGCGTCCGCGACAGGGCCTCGCCTACGTCACAATGGCTCTCCCACGTCACAATGGCCCTCTTGTATGTCCTATACAGGGATGGTCCAGATGGCTCGTGACGCCAAAGCGTCAACGGGTCAGGTGAAGCGAATCGCATCGGGCCGTGTTCTTCACGATGCACGTGGGATGAGGGGGTACACGCCTTTAAAGAGGCAGGTCGCTTCTGAACAGGAGCTGCATTGCGGCTACCTGGGGCCTTGGCGGTGAGCACAGAAACTATTTTCGTTTTAGTTGTGTTTTTTTTCAACGGTTTTATGTCACTTCACTCGTGTTTGTCGTGGTCAAATCTTGTAATCAAAAGTTAGTCTACTTTCTGTTGTCCAATCAATTCCAAATTTTGTACACATACTGAGATCCGGAGACAATGCATGGCTGTATCAATTAAATCAATTAATTGCCTCCTTTCAAGCAATTTCCAATTTTTGTATGGACGGCTTATTAATTATATATATTTTTTATTTCGGTCAAAAACGCCGCGGTCCCTAAACTGTGGAATCGCCTCGCAAAGAAGCAGGCGCCGCGTGCCTCAAAAGCCATTGACGCCATTCTCGACCGCGAGTTAAACTTAGTTCATATTCTTAGTTTTTTCGGTAAAGTCACGTTTTGTTGTTTCCCTTCAACGTGACTTTACCGAAAAAACTAAGAATATGAATTACTGCAGTCACGAAAGCTTTAAATCAAAACTTAAACTTAGTTGTTAATAAAACCGTGGTTTAAAAAAAAAGTTTTTTAAAGGAGTTTATTTGAGCCTAGGAGAAATCCGATTGCCAACTCGTCCCAGTGGGTTGCATCACGCAGGTCAACGCCGCCGTTCCGCCCAATGGGCGCAGTGGATGTTTGCCCACGTGGAGGCCGATCGTTAAATTGGACAAATGTGGACCACAACGTTATTTCAGGATCGGAGCACAATCTATCAACTATCCTGGGAGGAATTCCCTGCACCACGAAGTTCTGTCATCACGGATGTCCAGCAGGGGCGGGTCGGCAAGCACTTATGGTCAATACGTCCACAGCAGTGTTAAACTACAAATATTTTATACTGTTTTTTTCGATAGTCACGTAGGTTAAAATAAAATTGAAAAGAAACTAAATCAAATGTGATTTGATTTAGTTTCTTTTATTTTGTTTTACCTACGTGACTTTACCGAAAAAAACAAAGAGTATGAATCCTTGCAGTGACGAAAGTTTCAAATCTAGAATTACAAATATTTAAGTTTTTTTTAATCTTAACAGGCAAGGCCCCACTGAGCTATGTGGCTTTTTCGGAAGAGACCTGGCCACAAATGATAGCTCAAGTGGCTTATCACGTGGAAATGTATAGCTGGCAAATACTGTACTCCAAACGAATGTCTCGAAATGTGGAGGGGGAAAATACGGCACGACCCCCGGGAACTAATACCATGGTGCAGACAGTCATGAAGACTCCACTGACACAGGCATCATCATCATGCAGGTTCGGGATCGAACCACCCAGGACCCACCTGTAGACCAGGCGAGACAGATGACATCTCCTAGCCAACGTGGCACCGCGGAGGCTGATCCGGGGGGGGGGGGTGGGGGGGTTTGAACCGCAGGTCTCTGCAATAAGTGGCAACCGCTCGATACGTATCGCTGGCTGGGCCAAGTGACCATCCCCCCCCACACCCCCCAATAAAGAGGCAGAGTGGGCATCGGTACGTACAAGACAAACAAAAAACCCACGTGCTTTATTTCTGACAGGAGCGGGGACCAACACGCGCGTCGTGACCCATTTCGGGAGGGTGGCCTTCATCGCCACCGTCATCATCATCACCACCACCACAGCCTGGTGGCAATGGGCGTGCTGGAAACACCGATCACGACCACTCAACTCGTCGCTTTGCGATGCTGCTGCTGCTGCAGTATTGGGCCACTCGGTGGTTGCACAGGGCACACGTAACCAAGACTTTCTAAGCGCTCACTCCTCCTCGATATCGCTGCGACTCAAAACAAAGAAAAACCAATTACAACGGGAGGCGTCGTTTTGGGCGAACTGCGTCTCTCCTTTCATTTCACTCTTTCGTGCCATGAGGGAGCGCCCCTTGCCCAAAACTGTCACCTCACTCGTGCTCTTTATATACTTGTTTTGGGCTCGTGCTATTGACACGCGTGTCTAACCGCAGCGACCTACCCCACCCCACCAAAGGTCACGCGAGATCTTTAAATTAAAGCCCCACAACACCCCCGGAGGATTCCGCGAGCCGCTCGCTTCCACAGCAGCGTGGAGGGGGTGGGGGGGAGAGCCGCGTAGCGACCCAGGCAGACATCGCCCCCCCCCCTCCCCCCACCTCCCCCACCTCCACCACCCCACGACGTCCCGACAAAGAGTCGGGGAAAGCTTCTGCCGACGAACATATTTGAGGGGTGTTTTTTTTGTAAACCACTTCAAAGTTACCCTGCGGAGGAGGAGGGTGTGGAGGGGTCTCCATCGCGATGTCACGGCGCGTTGACGGGGCAGCACGCGAGCCTCATCGGTCACACGGGCGGCGGGGGGGGGGGGGGGAGTGACCGTGCCACCGACTAGGGCGACTTCAACAATGAGTTCTTGCGACGGCCGTTTTGTGTTCCGCGTCTTCACGGCAACCCGAGCCACTTTGGGGGGGCACGCGAGTCGATTCAACGGCCTTCTCTGCACACTCTCGTCGCCGGGTGACCTCCGCGACGAGCGAGGCACCGTCCGCGAGTGATCGTCCCCGATGTCACTTTCACGGCCCCCTTACAACGGGTAACGGGCGAGAGTCCCCACCCCTCCCCCACCCCCCCCCCCCCACATTGCACTCTCGATGGAAGTCCACCAAAGCTTTGTTAAACGGGAAGAAATAAAAACAAATCGCGCCCAACCGATCCTCCAGGGAGGGGGAGCTCAGATCTCTAAGCCCGGTCGCGTCGGTGGAGACCCGCCGTTCACACTCCGAGTGATGGGGTCACTTCCTTCCCAAGCGTCGCACGGCTCGCGCGAGAGCCGTCGATGACGGTGTGACGGAGGAGGGACGCCACCGAGACTCCACCGCCCCCCGCCCACCCCCCCCCCCCCCCCCGAAGAGCGAACGGAAAAAGTTGCTTCGACAGATTCTGCTACGGACACGAGCGTCCAACTCGCCGACATCCGGCGAACGTCCGGCGGCTTTGGAACAGACCTCCCACCGACGTGAACGCCATTGACACGAGTCCACGAAAGTAAAACGGACATCCGCCTGCGGGGCATTGGAAGTCGACTCGCCCGTGACTCGCCAAAGTGGAACGCAGGCGACTCGAACGGCTCCCTGAGCAGCACGTGGAACCCTGAGGACTCGCACGCAGACGTCTACGGGAGGTGAGAAGTCCTTCCGCAGGATTCCTTCCGGCGGATCTCGGCGGATTCCACACCCAGCCCAAGTGACAGCAAACACAGCCGATGAAGATGGTCAACCCCCTCACAGCACTCCTCTGCCTCCTCGGCCCCCCTTTCTCTTGGGCGGGGGCGCTAGGGGGGGAGAGGGGGCACCAAGTGGACCCCCTCTTAAAGGGCACGCGGTAATTAACGAAGGCACTTTTTCCACGAGCGTGGAGAAGGTTCCTTGAAGGCTCCCGCAGTGGTGAACTCAGTCTGTCATTGCTCACTCGCGTGTGGAGGAAACGTATGAGGGACATCGCCCCCCCCACCCGCCACTTGCGAGACAATTACAGACTACGCCTGTGAAACTTAGCGCCTTCGCGATAATAAAAAAAAAATACCAAATGCCGGTGTGCAGGTTCTGGGGCGATTACGTTGGAGTTGGCAGCGGGCTTGGGGACAAGGCCCTCGTCCGGCAGCGGATAGACCCCACGGTGGTGACGATTTGATTTTTTTTTTACTCTGCCTTCAGTTGTATAGCGGCGTCGGGCGGTGATTAGCGAACGGCGCTGCGAACCCAGAGAGACCCTCCGACAAGATTCCCGGGCGCGGCTAACATCGGCGGCGAGCGATATCGGAAATTGATCGTGAGGTTCCATACAAAGACTACCCCCCCCCCCCGCCCCCGTATAACCTTCAACCGACTGTTGGGACAAGTGCCGCCATTAGCGAGCGCCAACGAAGGCTGTGGCACCGTGGCACAAACGAGGTGGGAGGATTTGTCAGAACGCCACGCCCGGCCGCCTTCGTCTCCAGCGGCGATGTTTACACACCGCACACCGGGCTACTCGTTCTGAAGCCGAGTCGACCTAAGGGGAGGCCCAGGACTGGTCCAGACAACGGTCACGAGAGGCGGCCGTGAGCGGGGATTAAACCCCGGGGGTCGCCGGGTTCGTAGCGCAGCGCTCAGATCACGACGCACTCCAGCTCTTCAAACATTGTCTGACCAGGTGCGGGCGAAGCGTGGCCAAGCGACCCCCACCAAGGCAAGTGGAGGCGGGCCTTTATCCGGGAAGCGAACTGGAAAAATTTTTACTGCAAATTATTATTTGGATGATAACTACTTGTTGCACTTTTACAAGCGGCACCGTGGAGAGAAAACTAATGGCTCAACCGGATTCGGGGAGTCCGAACCGTTGACGTTTCAGTAACAACACGAGCAAAGCGTGCGGCGACAGCAGGCACTCACCTGCGCACCTCTGCCCTGCCACCGCCCCCCCCCATCCCCGGATCGAACATGTGACCCTCAACGTAAGCCGCACCCCCCCCCCCGCCCACCGGTGCCGATCCGCGCCCTGCAGCGTTTCAGCTGCGCCACCGCCATCGGCTCCTCGCGAAAATCGCCGCAGCCGCTTTGCCCGCATCCGAGCGAGCGGTTGAGCGACAGGGGGGGGCGTGGCCGCGTCTGGCTACTCCCTCTCCCGGTTAAGCTCCGCCCCTAAACCAAACCCCGACCCCCCCCCCCCGCCTCACCACCCCCCCCACGCGCGTCACGATTATAACGATCACAGTTCACAAAAAAAACGAAACGCTGTTAGGCCGCTTAAAAAAACAAACACAATCGTCGCCCCAGTCGCTTGACAAGAGCCGCGTCGCCTGCGAGCGGACAGCCGCCCGCATCCGGTTGCAGAGACGAGAGCGAGCCCCCCCCCCCGCCCCCCGCCCCCCGGGGTAGCACGATGCTTGACGAGCGGTCGCTCCCGCCGGGGCGTGGGGAGGTGACGACGACGATGATTGTGCTAAAAGACGGCACGACGGGCGTGACAGGGCTCGCAGGAGCGAGGGGGGGGGGGGCTGCGTGGTTGGACTAGCGGAGGGCCCACTGGGGTTGAAATCCGCCATCGTTTCTGCGCTTTCCACGATCCCACACTTGGGGTGGATTCTGAGAAAACCCGAGTTGGTGAACGGCGCAGGCACCGTCGCAAGGCGGCCGACCCCGCCGACCCCGCCGACCCCGCCGACCCCCCACCACCATGGCAACGGTCGCAGCTCGCCAATGGACGCAAAAGCAAAGTGAGATTTAATTTCATCGCTACAGTCAACTAACAGCCACACCGCCCCAAATAAAACGACATGGCTATGGCCCCCCCCACCACCCTCCTCCCTTCCACCCCCTCCCCCCACAACAACCGTAACTTCTCCAGACGTGAGACGAGGATACAAAAACAAGACGACAGGGCATCGACGAGACGCAGAGCAACGGTGTGTAGGCACGGGGGGGCGGGGTGGGGGGTGTGGGGGGTACGACGGCACGACGGGAAAAATACGACCACCAGGTGCGGACCACAGCGCGAGGGGGCAGGGGGGTGTGAGAGATGGGGGCTCAGGTGTGAACCAGGGCCAGCCCAGACAGCTAGCGGTTGGGCTCAGCCGATAGGCGACTTGCCCAAACGGGACGCGAGGGGGAGGACGGGGTGGGTGGGCAAGGCGGGCGCGAGACAGGGCAAGTCAAAGGGGCACATGGGGGAGACGGGGCAAGCGAGCGGCTCAGGCTCAGGCTCAGGCGAGAAGACAAGTGTTGAGATAAGACACGGACGGACGGGGGGTGGGGGGGGGGGCAGGTGACGGGGGTGGGGTGGGGGGAAGAGAAAGAGTCATCGAATGAAAAGCCTGAGGTCAAGAGGCTGAGAGAGAGAGCGTGACGTGGCATCGCGTGCGCATTGATGACGCCGCGCGGCACGCTTGGTTGTGAGCGCCGTGACGTGCGCTGTGCGGTGCGTGGTGGTGGTGGTGGTGGTGTGCGATAGGTTTGGCTCGGTGTGGTGCGTGGTGGTGGTGGTGGTGTGCGATAGGTTTGGCTCGGTGTGGTGCGTGGTGGTGGTGGTGGTGTGCGATAGGTTTGACTCGGTGTGGTGCGTGGTGGTGGTGGTGGTGTGCGATAGGTTTGGCTCGGTGTGGTGCGTGGTGGTGGTGTGCGATAGGTTTGGCTCGGTGTGGCGCGTGGTGGTGGTGTGCGATAGGTTTGGCTCGGTGTGGCGCGTGGTGGTGGTGTGCGATAGGTTTGGCTCGGTGCGGTGCGTGCGTGGCGACCCGCGTGTCCCGTGCGGCGTCCCACGCGGTGTGGCCGCCGCGGTGGCGTGTGCAGTGTTTAGTACGACTCCTGCTCTCCCTCCACCTCGTCTTCCGGCACCTGGAACCCATCCTGTACGGAGGGGGGTGGGAGGGAGGGAGGGGTGGAGGGGAATGAGAAAAGGGTGCTGCTGCGCTGGGCCAGATGTTTCACCCTCACCTGGTATATATAGGTCGTGGGTTGAATCCCAACCCCGACACATGTACCGTATTTTCCCGCATATAGCCCACATACGCATAAACTCGCAGACGCATATACCCCGCAAAAAGAGCGTTTTGTGTAAAACTAATTTCAGATAGCCCGCACCTCCATATACCCCCGCATGCATTCATATCTTTAACGTCGTTACCGCAGCTTAATTCCATCATATTCATACAAAGTTTACGTTTGTAATACATTCCACTATCAATCGTTAACATTAAAATCATACCGTGCACAAAGAAAACTAACTAACCGGAAACGAGTGAACTTAAAACAGTAAATAAGTAACAAAAGTAAATATCCAATAAATAAGTAACACATAACTGGTAGATAAGTAAGTAAGCGTACTGTTAGGCTTACCAGCATTCAACCTCATCATATTACGGCAACTGGACCGGTAGTTACCCCTGTACAGTTTTAGCACTGGTAGACTGCGCACTGCGCAGAAAATAGCGGCACTACGGTAACGCCGTTGCCTCTTGGCAAAAGCCATTGGAAGTTTTAAACAAAGCTCATGGTCGCGACTGTATAGTGCTCAGCCAATCGCAGCGGCCTAAGGGACACAGCAATTATGATTCCGCGTCTGGTAGACGCTTGTTAAGGCCCTTCCCATTGTGCAATCCGTAGCCTCAGCTGAAACTTTCGCACCCCCCTACAGCCACTGAAAGTATTGCGGTAAACAAAGTGCGCCCACACTTCAAACACTGTCGTTTCATTGTACAAACAATTAGGCTAATTTAAAACGTGATAAGATGTGCTATTGTAGTGCGAGTGGTTTACTCAGCAGTGCTTTAGTCAAAGGTAAGTGTTGCATAGTGGATAGTCCTACCATGAGAAAATTTAACGAGTTATGACATGTCACACGTGTAAAATCTTTAGGGATAGCCCGCACACCTCCATTTACCCCGCAGGGTCTTGTTTTGTTTGTAAAAAGTGGTATACCCCGCGGGTTATATGCGGGAAAATACCGTACATTTGGAGTTTGTGTATCTGTCTCTCCGCGGTCGCGCGGTTTTTCACTTCACATTTAGAATCAACGTCCCCTTCACAGTATTTGGGCTGCTATAAATGTCCACACGATGACAGGCCACTTCGTCGAGCTGTCATTTGTGGCCAGGTCGCTCCTGAAAAAAAGCGATACAGCTACATGGGGGCCTTACCCGGTAAAATAACAAGTTGAGTTTTTAGTTCACATCAGGGAGTTACACCGGCACCTAGAACCTCGGCCCTAATGCAACAACACGTGGGCGAGCCGGCAAACCCCTCTTCCCCCGCACCCACGGGGTCAAGCACACAATACGGTTGTGCTTCAACTGTGGTTGCGAGTACCCACCTCCGTGGCGTTCAGGATGTGCTTGTGCACGAGTCGTGGTTGTGGCTGTGCGGTGGGGTTGAGTGCGCACACTCCGTGCCAATCAGGATGCGGTTGTGTATGGGGGTCATCGTGGTGCGGTGGCTGTGGCCGTGCGGTGGCTGTGGCCGTGCGGTGGCTGTGGCCGTGCGGTGGCTGTGGCCGTGCCGTGGTCGAGTACGCACCTCCGTGGCGTAGAGGATGTCGCAGATGCTGCTGATAACGGGCGTCTTATCCTCGTTGTTTTGACACAGAACCTCGATCTCGCGCAGCTTTCCAAAATAAAAGTCTCGCTCCTTCTCCAGCGTCTCCACAGTGGCCTTCAAGTCTGTAAGCTGCAAAAACAGACAAAGATCCCCCCCCCCCCGGTATAGCCTTAAACACACTTTTGGGGCAAGTGCTGTTAAGCGAGTAGCACCTATGAAGGCCGGGCATGGCACACGAGGGCGTGGGTGGCCAACACCACGACCTGTCTCCCTAATGCTGATGTTTACACACCGCAAGCAGGTACTCATTTTAGGCCGAGATGATTTAGGGGAGGCCCAGGACTGGTTCAGATATTCCTCACCTTTACTACTTGTGAGTGGGAATCGAACTCAGGCCGCCGGTGTTCATATCGCAGTACCCTGACCACCGTGCCACCGTTCCCGACACAGGTAAGCACACGCAAGTTCACACGTGCACGCAGGGATGTGACGCACAAGCGCACACATACATGCACGTACAGATCTCGCACCTCGGATTAGCGCAGTTGGCTAAGTACGGTGCGAAAGAAATTGAACATACATACACATACTCCCATCAGGACACGCGTGTCTGCTGTGTTAATATCTGTGCTGCTATGTGGATTCCCCTTTGTTGTGTTACGTGCACGTGTGCGCCCCGCTGGGCGCGAGTGTGTGCGTTTGTGCCCCCCGCTGTGTGTGTGTGTGTGTGTGCGCGTGTGGGGCGCGGGTACTCCTGCCACCATGAGGGGTGGACAGTCCTCTACTCGGGGCAGGAGACTGCCAAACAACAGGGTGTGGTTCTTATTCTGGCCAAAAGAATGAAGGGGACGTGGGAGCGTGGCGGTGAGGTGTGGGAAGCCCCAGGCTACTTTAGGCTCGCCTTCCCATCAACCGGAGGCGAGGAGCGGTGGTCGTGGTTACTTGTGCCCCCACCGAAGACGAACATCCGTGGAGGGATGCAGGCAAGGCTGATGAGTCAGATGCCTTCTATGACCTCCTGTCACAGGTGCTGGCTAAAGTGGCCCCTTGGGATAGTCATCTTGTTGGGTGACTTCAATGCCCCAGTTGGTCATGATGCTGGCACCTGGTCTGCAGTGATTGGAAGGCATGGGCCAGAGCAGCTCAATAACAACAGTAGGAGGCTAATTTTTTGTGCAGCCCATGGGGCTTGTAATTACCAACACACTGTTCAGGCATCGGAGTAGCCACACAACATCATAGATGCATGCCGGGTCCAAGCAAAAACATCTGCTGGACTACATAGTGACGGACCAGCAGATGCGAGCCTATGCCCTTGACACCAGGACCTACCGTGGAGCTGATCTGCCCTCTGACCATCAACTTGTCATCTGTTAGATGCACCTGCCATTCTTCCACTCCGGTGGTGGGTGTACACCCAGGACCCCATTCCAACCTAAGGTAGCCTGGTCTCAGCTCGCTGATGGAAGTTGCAAGCGAGAATTTCATCATCGCTTGCGGCTGGGGTTGGCATCATCCCCCACTCCTGATGTCGAGGGTAAATGGGCGAGGTTTAGGACTGTGACTCATGCAGCTGCAATGCTTTGGGTACATGGTCCAGACCTCCCCAGAGACACTGGCTGACAGAGGAGGTGTTCAGGATCGTTGAGAAAAAGCGACAGGCCCACTCTAATCGTCTACAGCATCCCACATCAGAGAATGAGGAGGCTTACAGCAGCCTTCGCTCGGAGGTTCGGAGAGCCGTGAGGCGCTGCAAGGATGGGTGGTGGTCACGGGTTGCTGAGGAGATGGAGTCTGCCTCAATGGCCCGCGATCACAAATCTCTATTTAACTCCATCAAAAGTTACCTGCAGCGCCACACCTATTAACATCATTAGGGGAAAGAATGGTGATCCAATCTCTGACCCCCAGGAACAGGTTTGCAGATTTGCTGAGCATTTCTTTGAGGTCCTGAGGGAGGGGGAATCCCTCAGCCTGGAAAACATCATGGGACAAAGTGGGGATGACCCTGCTGAGGCTGCGGTGCCTCAAATATTGGAGGAGGAAGTCACCCCCTATGAGTGGCTGGCTGAGGCGCCATCCGTTGAGGAAGTACTGAAGGCGATCCAGAGTCTGAGACCAGGAAAGGAACCGGGCGGAGATGATCTCCCAAGCGAAATGCTGAGGGTGGCGTTTGTACGCACCTGACATCATAACAACAGTCTGGGCCACTGGACAGGTTCCGCAGGATTGGAAGGATGCCCTGGTGGTCCCCTCTTTAAGAAGAGGGACCGCACAGACTAACAACTACAGGGGCATCTCACTCCTCAGTGTGCCGGGAAAGATCCTGGCAAGGATTATTCAGCATCGCCTTGCTCGGCACGCTGAGGAGAGGCTTGCAGAGCCCCAATGCGGTTTTAGGAAAGGGCGGCCCTGCACAGATGCCATATTTTCTGTCCGTCTGCTACAGCAGAGGTGTAGGGAATTCCAGCAAGACCTACATCTCTGCTTCATTGACCTGGTCAAGGCCTATGATACCATCAGTAGGCCTGGGCTCTGGGTTGTTCTTCATGCTTTCAGAGTCCCTGACCCTCTGCTCACGCTCATTAAGGATCTTCATGATGGTGAACAGGCCCGGGTAAAACTACGTGGCCGGGAGTCAGAGCCATTCCCTGTACACCTTGGCGTGCAACATCTATTTCGGCCACGTAGTTCGTGAAGCCTTCAGAAGCTGTACCGGAGGAATTTCCATCTGGTACAGATACAATGGGAGGCTGATCGATGCCCAGGTGCGGTCAAGGGATGGCTCCCTATTGGTCAAACACGTTATGTATGCCGACGACCTGGTAATTGCGGCTCACTCAGAGGAGGAGTTGGAGGCGCTGCTGCTGAAACTGGAGTGTGCCACTAAGAGGTGGGGCCTTACCATCAGCCCCACCAAAACGAAGCACCTGCCTGGGTATTTTGTACCATCGGGCACTCCACCCCAACAACTCCCAATCGGTGAAGGGGCAGTTGTGGAGAGAGTGGAGAGCTTCCCATACCTGGGCAGTGTCCTCATGACCGGCTCCGGTTTAACAGCAGAGGTCTCACTCCGAATCAGTCGAGCGGCATTATTTTTTCATCGGTTGAGTAACGCTGTGTGGAAGCAACCTGGTCTGTCGCTCCGCACGATGCTTCGAGTCTTCTCGGCCACAGTCATTCCCTCCCTTCTCTACGCTTGGCAAATGGGGATCCCCCTAATGGGACATCTCTGCCGGTTATAAACATTTAGGCTGGCCTGCCTATGATCAATCCTGGGTTTAACCAGGCTGGATTGTGTGAGGAGCTTTCAAATCCTCGAAAGATCTGGACAAAGTCCCATCGGTGAGCTCCTCCAGCGGGCAAGGCTGCGTTGGCTGGGCCATGTAGCCCGCATGCCCAATCACCGCATGCCCAAACAGCTTTTGTTCGGCCGGATCGAGGGGACTAAAGTGGTGCGGCACGGGCTAGAGAAGAGATGGAGTGATGTGGTACAGGAGGATGTGGAGCTGAGTGGACTTGCCGATGACTGGAACCAGCGGTGTTAAGATCGGCCTCTGTGGAGGAGGCTCGTGAAGGACGCTACTGGGCAGTTGGAGGCAGTCGCCCTCCAACAACAACGGAGGGCGGAGGAGCGACGCTCACAACAACGAGCGGAGCGCCGGGTGGCTAAAGCACAGCAAGTTGGCACTGTAGTCGATTCAGCCTCAAAATGAGTACCTGGTGCAGTGTGTAAACATCGCCACTGGGGAGACAAAGGCGGTCGGGCGTTGTGCTGGCCACCCACCCCCTCGTGTACCTTTCATAGGTGCTGCTCACTGACAGCACTTGCCCCTACAGTCTGTTCAGGCTATACAGGGGATATTTGTCTTTGTCTGTGTGCGTGTGTGCCGCTGGGAGTGTGTGCGCCCCCCGCTGTGTGTGCGTGCCCCCTACTGCCTGTGTGTGTGTGTGCCCCCCACTGTGTGTGGAGACTAACCTGTTGCCCAAGCTCCGCCACTGCCGGGTCCTCCCCGCACCCGTTGCGTGCTGCCGCCCCCCCAGCCGGCGGCCTCCGGGGCCCTGTGCTGGCCTGGGTCGCTGGGGAGGCTGCCCCCATGCGCTGGACCGGTACCATGCGCGGGGCTATGCACACACACACACACACGGACAAGCACACGTACACATGCATGCAGACACGTGCACAAAAGCACACGCACACAAAAAGACAAAGAACCGCATATAGTCTTAACAGACTGTTGGGGCAAGTGCTGTTTGCGAGCGCCTATGAAGTTCGGCACGATACACGAGGGGGTGGGTGGCCAGCACCACGCCCGGCCGCTTTTGTTTCCCCAGTGATGATGTTTACACACCGCACCACGTGCGCAGTTGAATTCCGAATCCACGCGACCACGGGGAGAGAGAGACACGCAAACTCCAAACATACAGCAGCAGGCGTCAGGGTCGGGATCGATCCCACGACCTCCTGTATACCAGGCGAGGTAGTTAACATCTCCTAGCCACCGTGATGATGAGAGAGACACCGCAAAACTCCAAATATACAGCAGCAGGCGTCAGGGTCGGGATCGAACCCACCAATCCTGCAGTAGCAGTAGTTAACATCGCCACCGGGGCTCCCAATCCGACTGCCTCTACGCATCGAGTTCTACACCAAGCTCAGTGAGGAAGGGGACTGGGGGGGTCGCTCCGCGCTTCACAGCGCGGTTCCAACTTCAGCGAGTGGAGCAACGGCGCAGTGGTCAGGGAAGTCGTGCTACGAACGCAGCGTCCCGAGTTTAATTCCCGGCCACGGACAAATGCAACGGGCGAGAACCACTCCTGCACCCTCCCCCACCCTACCAGCTCGCGCTGCCCAGCGTGGTGAAGCATGGCAAAAACCCGCCGACCCACCCACCAATGAGTTGCACGGCACAGAAAAAAAAAACCTTCTACCCATTAGCGGATTTGTCAACAGCTGCTGCAATTGCATTTCATTCAACTTCATCTCGGGCCGACGACTTTGTGGCGATTGCGGGCGGGGCGCGAGCGATCGACTGCCCTCACCGGTTTGGCAGACCGGCTTGCGGGTCTTTGGGGCCAGCTGCTCGGCGCTGCCAGACGCCACCGGGCCCTGCATGCCGTGCCTCGCGCCCAACGGGTCGTACTCCTTGCCGTCGTAGTTGGCGTCGAAGAACTTCTTGAACCACTGCACGAACTCAAAGTTGTCCTGGAACTTGCTCTTCACCAGCTTGTCCACCGGTATCACCTTGAGGAAGCGTGTGCGCGCACAAGGATGAAACAATTTCGATTTAAAGCTTTCGTTCACTGCAAGGATTCGTCTTCTTTGGTTCTTGCGGTAAAGTCACGTAGAATGAGAATAAAATAATCAACTGATAAAATAAGACGATAAAATTCTCACGACGTTTCGGCTACAACACAAGTAAGCCCTTCTTCAGGTGAAAGAACAGAACTGTCGGCACGACAGTGCTTCAATCCCGATAAAAAAACAACTATTAAAACTAGTTTTATTTTAGCAGGTAAGGCCCCGCTGAGCTCCATGGCTCTTTTTCAGAAGCGACCTGGCCACAAATGATGGCTCAACGGAGTGGTCTACAGTATGGAAATTTAAAGCAGTCAAATAATCTAAATGCATTACATTAAATTGACCACCTCCGCGCCTTCGTGTAGCTCTCCGACCTTACATTGACATGCAAATTTCCCACTTTAACATCACTAGCCCCGCCCACTTCGTTTGACCCTTGGGCTACACCCATTTCAAACCTTTAAAACATCCTGCCTCAGCGGCTCTCCCGCTGTTTTTTTTTTCTCCTGATGATGATTGCTTCGTGCTACGATCGAAACGTCGTAGTTTTTTTTGTTATTTTCTTTGAACCTCTCTACGTGACTTTACCGAAAGACCCAAGAATATTAATTAATGCAGTCAAGAAAGCTCAGTCGAGATTTGCATGATATTAATTCTAAATGTGGAGAGAAAAAGTGTAGGACCCGGAGAGAAATCCACACGACCACGGGGAGAACATGCAAACTCCAAATATACAGGCGTCAGGATCGGGATGGAACCCACAACCTCGTGTTTACTTGGCAAGGTAGCTATGAGCGCTGGCACGATTCTCCCACACTCTCGTCTAATCCACATCGGTCAACCACCACACTGCAGGCCCCAACCACACTCTAGGCCACAACAACACTCATCCACTCGCTACTCGCTCACCGCACTGCAGGTCACAACAACAAACTCCCCCCCCCACTTTGGAATTCCCTCCCATCGTAACTCTCCCCCCACCAAAGCTTTTAGACTAAATCAGCCTTGCGCTGCTCAGCTTGTCAAGCACGTTCAACTCGAACCTATCCCAGGTTTGACGGTGCTGTTGGTAGCTGGCCGCACAACGTTCTGGGCTCTCTGGGACCGTGCTCAGCATCGGTGTTTTTACAGGAAAGAGAAAAATGAAACCAAGAGGATCTTCTGGGTCACGGGAAAAAAAAACCGTCCTCACCTTGTCCACGCCCATCTTCTTGAAGGCGACTTGTAACAGCTTGAAGTTGTGCAGATATTCATGCTCATGCTTGGCCTGAAACTTGGCCTTCTTCAGCAAGATGCAGCCGGGGAACAGCATGTCCATGAACTGGCAGTATGCCACACCTATACAAAGACAAAGACCACCCCCCCCCCCCGGTAAAGCCTTAACAGACTGTCGGGGCAAGAGCTGTTAAGCGAGCACCTACGGAGGCTGGCAGGACACACGAGGGAGGAGTGGCTGGCAAAAAAGGTCCCATGATAAACGTTCATCGCACACAATACACGCAACACAACGTCGCATTATCACATACACTATCTCATTACATACAACAGCACAAATAAAACAAATGCACGTCCATTAACTTATGGTAAGGAATAGCTGGTGCACACACACACACACAAACCCCACATAGCATGCATACAACGCACACATGACATCATATAGACAGAGCATCATTCTGCACACATAACACCTGCCGCAATTTTTCACCAAGTGGTGGTGACGTCACCACAGCGCCTGTGCCAGGCACACACTTTGAGGCGCCGTTAAGTGTCGATGGCTCGCTGGTAGGAGGTCACGGGACAGACCCAAGTGCAAGAGGCTAATCTTTACACCGCTGGTACCGGTTTGCGGCATGTCTTCTCAGCTCGCATCAGCTCCATCTCTTCTCTCGCCCGTGTCATGCCTGTTTAGCCCCCTCTATCCGAGCAAACGGAAGCTACTTGGGCATGTGGTGGCTGGGCATGCGGGCTACATGATACAGCCAAGGCAGCCCTTGCCTGGCGGAGGAACTCACCGATTGGGAATGTGTCCAGCTCTTTGAAGCATTTGTGAGCACATTCAACACACACGTCACGTCACGCGCTTCACGTATCGCGTAAACCCCGCACGTACAACAATCCACACGTTCAACATTCGAAATGCACCATGCAATGCACACACACCACACCGCACGTGTAACACCACTGACCGAACTGGCAGTTACTCCGACAATACCTACCTCACAATGGAGAACACACGAAGCGTACACACAGCAACGTTAGCTTTGCGTGGGACAGAGGACATATCTGAAGTGGCACAGGAGGCAAAGGGCAGGTCTCGAGCAGGTCTAGCGGGACAGGGGCATGGATCTAGTATATATGATGGCAGGTCTGCTGGGGGTAAAGGGGCAGGTCTAGTCGATGAGGGGGCAGATCTCGTAGGTCAGAGGGCATGTCTGTGGGGGCAAAGGGCAGGGCAGGGCAGACAGGACAAGGACAAATACTCGTGCATGACATGGTTAGGTGGGGCAAGGGGTTTAACCGGCACGACACGTCCGGTGGAGTTGGTGGGAGATGGGCGGATGGCTGGGTGGATGTGGCTGGGTGGATGTGGCTGGGCTGGTGAGGTAGAACTGTGAGGGCACGGGCAGGAGAACGGTTTGGGGCGAGGGGTGGCGGGCGAGGGGTGGCGGGCGAGGAGGGGGGGGGGAGGGCAAGGCCGGCGGGGCAAGGCTTACCAGAGCAGAGCTGCTCGATCTTGCTGTACTGCAGCTGCAGTGTCTCGTTGATCCAGTTGATGATGTCGTGCCGGGAGAGGTTGTCTGTCGTCACCGACGTGGCGTGAACATTGACGGCCATCGCAAACCTTCGCGCGCACGGCAACAGCAGCGACGACCGCCGTTGAGCACTCGGTGGCGGTGACGTCACCACGGCCGCTTGTGCCAAGCTCGGTGCACGCTGAGGTCACGTGCAGTGTCAACTCTCGTCGCTGGCAGGTGGTTACGGAACAGACGCCATGGTGGCGAGATGTTAACTGCCTCGCTTGGTGTCCAGGGGGTCGCGGGTTCAATCCAGAACCGGACGCCTTCTCCGGTATTTTTCCCCTCCGCATTTAGAAACATCCATTTAGCTGCTATGAATTTACAAAGAAGCCACTTTCTTTGAGCTATCAATTGCGGCCAGGACAAAGAGCTATACAGCTCAGTGGGTCTTACCTGGTAAAATAAAAATAGCTCAGTTTTAGACCCAGATGCCATGGGTTGACTGACTGAGATGAGTGGCAGATGCACCAACTGTGCTCCCTATTGTGAAAACTGTGCGTTTTAGCCACCCGGCGCTCCAACTCGTTATTGCGAGCGCCGCTCCTATGCCCTGCATTGTTGCTGGAGGGTGAATGCTTCCAACACACACACCAGGTCACTAGTGCACATGATACTGTCCTGGTCTTTGTGTGTTCTCAGGTGTATAAACCAAATAAACTTGAAACTTTGAACACACACACATATACATAATGTGTATGCACACAGCACACATAATGGACACAGGCATATGAAGGCAAAGATCCGCCTTACATACAACCTGTTGGGGCACAAGTTCTGCTGGAGAGCCCATTAAGGGCAAGATGGATGAGAGGTGTGGCAAGCACTATGCCCGGCCAACTCTGGTTCCAGTGCTGATAATTATAATCACACATCGTACCAGGTATTGAGGTTGAGTCAACCTAGGGGAGGTCCAGGAGCAGTTCAGATACCTCTGGAAAACAATGTCAGCTGTGACCAGGATTCCAACTCGGGTTACCGGGTTCGTGGCGTAGTGTGCTAATCACTTCACCACCGTTCCCCACACAGCACACACACAGACACACACAGACACACCTACACACGGACACAGCACACACGCAGATACACCTACACAGACACGCGTACACACACACCAATACCCGCCACTCGCCACTAAGTGACGGTGATGTCACCACGGTGCCGGTGCCAGGCGCCCTTTGAGGCCACGTGAAGTGGCAAAGGCTGGCTGAAAGGTCATGGGACAGACCCAGCAGGATGCCATGGGTTGACCGACTGAGATGACTGGCAGATGCACCCAGGTGTACCCCCTACTGTGCCAACTTGCTGCATTTTAGCCGCCCAGCGCTCCCCTCGTTGCCGTGAGCGTTGCTCCTCTGCCCTCAGTTATTGTTCGAGGGCGACTGCCTCCAACTGCCCAGTAGCATCCTTCACGAGCCTCCTCCATACACACACGCTCACACGAATACACATACATAAACGCGTATATGTATACATACACAAGCATACAAAGATCCGCCTGTTTCGCCCAACAGACTGCAAGGCTGTTCACAGTGTGAAGCAAGAAGGGGCCTCAAAATGCACCTTAGCTATGTCACAATTCAAGTGGTGATGTTACCATCACTTGTGAAGGGCGTCTGTTGTTGATAATAGTAAATGTAGTGGGGTGATGGTGGAGCGATGGTTCTGGGGGGTGTGGTGGTGGTGATTATAATATTGAAGCTATCGGTCATGTTGGTGGTGGTGATGATCGTAATGCTGGCAGTGACGGTGGTTACGATGATGGCAATGAACATGGTGGTGACACCAGTGGTGATGATGGCGGCGGTGATGATGTTCCGAGCAGTCATGTTGACGACAGGGAAGGTGAAGATGGTCGTGGTTATTGTGTCAATCATCCTGCAAAAGATGGTAGTGGTGGCAATGATGGTGTTGATGCTAGCAGTAACGTAAGTTGGCGTTGATGCTGAAGTGGTGATGGTAGTAATGATGCTAGGGAAGGTGGTGACAATGTTGATGATACTGTTGATGGTGATGATGACGGTGGTGGTTATGGAATGACAATGGTGATTATGATAGTCATGGTAAGGATGATGGTGGTGGCTGATGATGATCACGGTGTTGGTGATGGCGGTGGTGATGTGGGGAGCGGTAGTGCAGCGGTTAGCACGCTGCGCTTTGAACCTGGCGACCCGAGTTTGATTTCCGCTCAAGGCCAACACCAGTGACGATTATCTGAATCGGTCCTGGGCCTCTCCTAGGTAGACTCAACCTCAAAATGAGTACCTGGTGCGATGTGTAAACATCACCACTGGGGAGACAAAGGTGGCCAGGCGTAATGCTAGCCACCAACCCTCCCCCATGTGCCATGCCGCCCTTCACAGGTGCTCGCTAACAGCACTTGGGGTCGGCAAACCAAAAATAACGGCCATTTGTTTCGAATTCGGTAAAGAAAGAACTCAATATTTCATGAGCCGCTATGCAATGTGGTGAAAACCTCCTGACCCCTGGTCTCAGCTATAGCGGGGATTGGTTGCGAGCGACCGCGAAGACGCCGATAAGAAACTGGGCGACCAAATGTGTACGTTAGCGGCTTACGCAGGCGATGACTCGCATCGCGAGACACCGCGCACAGTAAAACAGACGGAATGCGTTCAGTGATGGTCCAGTTCATGGTGGCAACAGCTGCAGCTGCATTAAAGCATCCTCACCAGAGGCGAGCCTCACAGGAACAAACATTCTTACCAATGCACAGAGGGTACAGCCACCACTCACACATCCACAAATACACAAAGGTCTCCCCGTATAGCCTGTGACAAACTGTTGGGAGGCAAGTGCTATCAGCTAGTAGCACCGATGAAGGCCGGCATGTCACACGAGTGGGTGGGTGGCCAGCACAACGCAGGGCTGCTTTTGTCTCCCGAATGTCGATGTTTTTCAACACCGCACCAGGTACCCATTTGAGGAGTGAGCAGGCATCGAAATTGGCCGCTGGGTTCGTATCACAGCGCGCTAACGACTCCACTACCACTACACAATCTTACATACGCCCAATCACATGCCCATCTCTATGCAGTCTTATGTAGGTAAACTCTCACACGCACACCAACTTCCACGTGGTACACTATTAAAAGCACATACGCAAAAACATCCTCACACACCACAGTCTGTATACACATTACAACACATGCACACAAAAAAAGCCTGTAACAGACTGTTTGGGCACGTGCTGTTAGCGAGCACCTATGAAGGCCGGCAGAGCAACCACGCACGGCCGCCTTTGTCTCCCCAGTGGCAATGTTTACACACCACAGCAGGCACTAATTTGAGGCCGAGTGGACCTAGGGGAGGCCCAGGACCGGTTCAGATAATCGTCGGACATGTGCACACTCGCTTGTACACAGGCACACTTGTATCCACATGGCGCTTACAGTTTTATAAAAAAAAACTACAGTACTGCATTTTCTGCGTTGTATTGCAGTCAGAACGGATGACTCAATCAAAAGGCTGCGAGTTAAATTCTTCACAGACCGGGCAGAATATAGTTCTGCTTTGTGGAAAGCCAATACACAGTACCGTCGTGGCGATATATAAGAGCACGGTGCTTGCGGCCACAGGAATGTGGAATTTCCGCAGAGAGATGGGTTGATGGCCGATGGACAAAAATAATGATGGAGTGGCAGCCGAGGAATGGAATGCGTTCGAGAGGACGTGCGCGGGAGAGATGGAGCAATGGAATCGGCTGGTGCACTACGTGTTATTATTATAACGCCGCAGGATCGTGAGGGGTGGCGCGGGTGGGACATGGGGAGGCCTTCATCCAGCAGTGGATTGACAATGATGAGGATTACGAGAATGAAACCCAAATCAAAACTCAGAACCCTCAGCAGTGACAAGGCCAACTGAGCTACATAGCTCTAATTTCAGAAGCGACCTGGCCATCACAAATGATAGCCCAAACAAGTGGGATATCATGTGTACATTTATAGCAGCCAAATACTATCAAACGTGTGATGTCGATTCTTAATGTGGAGGGAAAAACCGGAGGGCCCCGAGAAAAAAATCCACGTGACCACAGAGAGAGGCACGCAAACTCCAAATATACAGCAGGCGTCGAGGTCGGGATCGAACGCACGACCTCCTGTATACCAGGCGAGGGTGATAACATCCCGCCACCGTGATGATGATGAGAGAGAGAGACACGCAAACTCCAAATATACAGCAGGCGTCGAGGTCGAACGCACGACCTCCTGTATACCAGGCGAGGGTGATAACATCCCGCCACCGTGATGATGATGAGAGAGACACGCAAACTCCAAATATACAGCAGGCGTCGAGGTCGGGATCGAACGCACGACCTCCTGTATACCAGGCGAGGGTGATAACATCTCGCCACCATGATGATGATGAGAGAGAGACACGCAAACTCCAAATATACAGCAGGCGTCGAGGTCGGAATCGAACGCACCACCTCCTGTATACCAGGCGAGGGTGATAACATCTCACCACCGTGGCGCCCTGTGTTCTGACACAGCAATTGTGAACCCCCTGAGTCACCTCCACACACAAATACTGCACATTCTTACACGCACACACTTTCACAGAAACAGGTCTCACATTTAGCCTGGAGTCTGTTGGCTCTATTCAACCAAGATCCCCCATAGTATTTAACAGGCTGTCGGGGCCAAGTGCTGTTTGCGAGCACCTACGAAAGCCAGCACCACCCCTGACCGCCTTTGTCTCCCTCGTGGCGATGTTTTAACACGTCGCACTAGGTATTCGATTGGGGCCAAGTTCGACCGAGGGGAGGCCCAGGACCGATTCAGATAATCTTACCGTGTTGGCCGTGAGCGGGAATCGAACTCGGGTGGCCGGGTTCGAAGCGCAGCGTAGCGCTAACCCCGACGCTACCACTCCCCACATTCTCCAACACACACACAGACTTTCATATGTAAACGGGTCTTTTAGCCTGGAGAAACTATTGGCTCTATACACCAGTCTATCACGCACAATACAGCCGTCATTTACTGATAACGTCACGTGAGCATGTGCCAAGGCCTGTGCCGCAAGGCCACTCAGTTAAATATATTTAAAAAATCTCCTGTTATATAGCGTTCAGGCATGCTGTCTGGTGCAAGTGCTGTTGGCGCAAGCAGCTATTAAGGCTGGCACTGAGCACAACGATAGTGGTGTGTCGAGATGTTAACTCCCTCACCTGGTGTACAGGAAAAATCTTGACTTAAAGCTTTTGTGACTACAGGAATTTACATTCTTTGGGTCTTTCGGTAAAGTCACGTAGATAGGTTGAAAGAAAATAACAAAAAAACACTAAGACGTTTCGATCACAACACAAGCGATCGAAACGTCGTAGTTTTTTGTTATTTTATTTCAACCTATCTACGTGACTTACAGAAAGACCCAATGGTATGCAGGAAGTCGTGGGTTCGATCCCGACTGTGACGCCAACTGTATATTGGATCGGTCGCGTGGATTCTTCTCTGGGTCCTCAGCTTTTTTCCCCCTACACATTTAGAATCAACATCACGAGTTTACAGTATTTGGCTGCTATACATTTCTACATTATAAAATTTCGTTGAGCTATAATTTATGATTTATGGCCAGGTTGCTCCTGAAAAAGAGCTATAGAGCTCAGTGGGAATTATCTGGTAAAATAAAAAAAAATTTGTTTCAGTTTTTAAAACCACTACCTTCATTTAACCATTCCACTTTGCACCGCCGATTGGCACGGTTGGCTTCGTAAGGTACGAAAGACGTTCAACATAAATAAATACATTTAAGGTCGAGTTGACCTAGGTGGAGGGGGGAGGAACGCAAGGGCTCGTTGGATACATCACTCGCCAACGACGTTTGCCATGGTTTGTAGCGCAGTGCCATTGACCACTGTTCTGCGAGCGCTCAAACCAATCTTGGATCTGGTTCAATACAGCGACGTAAAATAATGTATTAAATAACTTAAGCGATTTCCTGCTCAGACAAGTGTAGGCAGCCCTCATTTCCTGCTCACGGGCCTGAAGCAGCGGTAGACATTCCACATTCCCCTGGCAGGGGGGGGGGGGGCAAAGACATCCACAGGAACAAACCACCGCTGTTACTCAATAAAAGTGGTACAGCACTAATTTTATCCACCCTGGAGGCTGACGCGCAACCTCCCAACTAAAAAAACACAGGTCCACGCGTCTGCCAAAATCCATCCACTGCTGGATGAAGGCCTGCCCACATCATGGCCATCCTCCACGTTGCAGGGCTGCTACACTCCCATCTCATGGGACGGATCTCATTGCTCCACCGTGGTTGTCCTCTTGGATGGGTCCCTTCCCCCCCCCCCCCAATTTGACTGCCGTTCCATAACCAGTCTTGTCCATCGGCCATGTGGGGGTGCCGCGGTGGTGAGATGTTAAGGACCTCGTCTGGTTTACAGGTGGTGCGCGTTCGATCCCGATCCTGACGCCTGCTGTATATTTGGAGTTTGTGTCTCTCCCCGTGGTGGTGTGTATTTTGACACGCTTTTATTTAACTCACTCTGTTGTTGTTGTTGTCGTATCCTCAAATCTTGTAACTCAATTTTAACCCACTTTCCAATGTGGTATCCACTGCAAACTTGGTATACTTATGTCACACTGATGATAATACTATATTCTATCAAAAAAAATGAACAAAAATATTTTTAAACATTCTTTTTCATATGTCATGTTTCGGCTTGGGTATAACTGTCCACGCTCAACTAACAGTGGCTGTAAATCACCACGGCCCCTTACGTTATGGCAAGCTTTGCGGCCACTTCCTGGAGTCGTGGAGTTCTGGCATTACGAGTACGGCACATTTCATTAAAGCGTGTTTAAAAAAAAAAAGTAATATTACTTATTCTCTGGGTCCTCAAGTTTTTCCCTCCACATTAAACAAAAACCCTTGCGTTTAGAGTATTTGGCTGCGATACATTTCCACGTGATAAGCCACTACGTTGAGCTATCATTTGTGGCGAGGTCGCTTCTGAAAGAGAGCTACATAGCTCAGCGGGGCCTTTCCTGTTAAAATAGAAAAAAAAGTTTAAATAGTGTATTTGTGGTTAAAATTTCAACACTCCCACGATGGCCTCCAAAGGGCAATCCATAACGATGGACTAACAAAGTGGTACTGATTTTGTCGACCCATGAAGGGAAGATGGGCAAAGTCACAATCCCGATTGGGTTTTGAACGCACAACTTTCTGACTGTGAGGCGAGTACTCTCAACCGTAGCACCGCCCAGGAAGGTTCAACCTCTTTCTGGCCAAAAACAAAATAAATAACGCATCCTTCCCATATTTGTCTCTGTCGCATAAAACAATAAAGTTGTGTATTCTTGGTTCTTTCGGTAAAGTCACGTAGAAGGGAAAAAAAAAACAATATAAAATTCTCACGACGTTTCGGCCACAACGCAAGCAGCCATCCTCAGGTGAAGAAACAGAGCTGTCGGAAAGCAGCCGTTCTCAGAGCTGTCGGAAAGACAGCTCCGTTTCTTCACCTGAGGACGGCTGCTTGCGTTGTGGCCGAAACGTCGTGAGAATTTTATTATATTGTTTTATTTGTATCATTTTATTATTTCCCTTCTGCATGACTTTACTGAAAGAACCAAGAATATGAATCCCTGCAGTCACGAAAGCTTTAAAACCAAAATGTACTGGCAAAGGAGGTCTAATGATGTAGATGCTCACCCCGAGCCCTCATTACTTTGATAGTGCATTGTCTTTGAGCTGTACGCCTTTTGGCGTCATCTGGTCGAGCACCAATTGGGTCGAAGCTCAAAAGAAAGCCGTCCCTTGGTGTGGACCAATCGGTTTCAAGGACCATGCATATATTATCATAGTATGTTTTTTGTTTGCATTTTGACTGCAGGTATTGTGGTTAATGCAGACATGAATACTTGTAAAAAGGTTTCAGTTATGTTCCCAGAAAAAAGGGGAAAACCCCTATTATTATATTTTGGAACTGGCAAAAGAGGTCTAATGATGTCGAAAAATAAAGTTTTGCTTTACACAACCCATCAGCTGGACGGTCTTCTGGGAATGTGTCCCAGCAGCAGCATTGCTGCAGTACAATGCCTCTATGTTTATAGTCAGTGAGCGCCTGTTCAGGCTGCGCACGCACAGATTACAGTACGGCACATTGCTTGGGGTGGTGGGTGAAGCAATTCGTATGGCCCGGGTCTGCCTCGTGTTCGCAGTACAGTTGTTTGTGATTAAAAGGTGGTCACTCATTTTGTGCCGAGGAAGCCTAAGGGGCACCCAGGCCCGGGTTCAGATATCACATGGTCAATGTGAGTCATGATCACCAGTCGAACCCGTGTTGTTCGCAGAGATCTTAGTGCAGGCCGCGAACTACTATGACACTCACAAATCCCCCACACACGCATCTGTGTGTGTGGTTACTGTAGGGGAGCGGTGGTGTAGCGGTTAGCGCTGCGCTACGAACCTGACGAGCTGAGTTCAATACCCGCTCACGGCCAACCACCGGTGACGGTTATCTGAACCGGTCCTGGGCCTCCCCTAGGTCGATTCAACCTCAAATGAGTACCTGGTGTGTAAACATCACCACTGGGGATACAAAGGTGGTCAGGCGTGGTGCTGTCCACCCCCACCCCCTTGTGTGCCGTGCCAGCCTCCATAGGCGCTCGCTAACAGCACTTCCCCGAACAGTCTTTTAAGGCTATATGGGAGTTCTTTGTCGTTGTAGTTACTGTACACTTTTATACACAGTTTACAACACCCACATATTTGTGAACGTGTGTTTAGAACACGTGTGTGTACACGTGGGAAATGTGTCAGCGTGAGATTGTATATGTGTATGTTTGAGACCGTGTGTGTGGGGAGCGATAGTGCAGCGAGTTAGAGGCACTGTGCTACGAACTCGGGAACCCGAGTTCAATTCCCACTCACGGCCAACACCGATGATGATTATCTGAACTGGTCCGAGGCCTCCCCAAGCTCGACTCAGCCTCAAATGAGTACCTGGTGTGGTGTGTAAACATCGCCAATGGGGAGACAAAGGTGGCCAGGCGTGGTGCTGGCCATCCACCCCCTCTGCTCTTGCCCCATCAGTCTGTTAAAGGCTACAAGGGGGATCTTTGTTGTGTAGTTAGGCAAGTAGTGTCAGGGTGAAAGAGGATGTGTGCGAGTGTGTGATCATTTCGTCAGCGTACTTCACAATACTGGCCTAAAAACACGAAGTTATATGTTTATAGATTGATTCCGTGTGAGAGTCGTCTGTGTGCGCGCGAGTACGTATGTCTAGGGAGAGTTAGTGTAGTGGGGTTAGCGCACTGCGCTACGAACCTGGCGACCCGAGTTCGATTCCCGCTCACGGCCAACACCGGTGACTGTTATCCGAACCACTCCTCGGTCACCTCACTCGGCATCAAATGAGTACAGTGAGGGAAAAAAGTATTCCCCTGCTGATTTTGTACGTTTGCCCACTGACAAAGAAATGATCAATCTATAATTTTATGGTAGGTTATTTGAACAGTGATAGACATAATAACAAAAAAATCCAGAAAAACGCATGTCAAAAATGTTATAAATTGATTTGCATTTTAATGAGGGAAATAAGTATTTAAGCCCTCTGCAAAACATGACTGAGTACTTGGTGGCAAAACCCTTGCTGGCAATCACAGAGGTCAGATGTTTCTTATAGTTGGCCACCAGGTTTGCACACATCTCAGGAGGGATTTTCTCCCACTCCTCTTTGCAGATTTTCCCCAAGTCATTAAGGTTTCGAGGCTGACATTTGGCAACTCGAACCTTCAGCTCCCTCCACAGATTTTCTATGGGATTAAGGTCTGGAGACTGGCTAGGCCACTCCAGGACCTTAATGGGCTTTTTCTTGAGCCATTTCTTTGTTGCCTTGGCCGTGTGTTTTGGGTCATTGTCATGCTGGAATACCCATTCAAGACCCATTTTCAATGTCCTGGCTGAGGGAAGGAGGTTCTCACCCAAGATTTTACAGTACATGGCCCCGTCCATCGTCCCTTTGATGCAGTGAAGTTGTCCTGTCCCCTTAGCAGAAAAACACCCCCAAAGCATAATGTTTCCACCTCCATGTTTGACGATGGGGATGGTGTTCTTGGGGTCATAGGCAGCATTCCTCCTCCTCCAAACACGGCGAGTTGAGTTGATGCCAAAGAGCTCTATTTTGGTCTCATCTGACCACAACACTTACACCCAGTTGTCCTCTGAATCATTAAGATGTTAATTGGCAAACTTCAGACGGGCATGTATATGTGCTTTCTTGAGCAGGGGGACCTTGCGGGCGCTGCAGGATTTCAATCCTTCACGGTGTAGTGTTACCAATTGTTTTCTTGGTGACTATGGTCCCAGCTGCCTTGAGATCAGTGACAAGATCTTCCCGTTCTCATGATCATTGCAACTCCACGAGGTGAGATCTTGCATGGAGCCCCAAGTCGAGGGAGATTGACAGTTCTTTTGTGCTTCTTCCATTTGCGAATAATCGCACCAACTGTGGTCACATTCTCACCAAGCTGCTTGGCAATGGTCTTGTAGCCCATTCCAGCCTTGTGTAGGTCTACAATCTTGTCCCTAACATCCTTGGAGAGCTCTTTGGTCTTGGCCATGGTGGAGAGTTTGGAATCTGATTGATTACTTCTGTGGACAGGTGCCTTATATACAGGTAACAAGCTGAGATTAGGAGCACTCCCTTTAAGAGTGTGCTCCTAATCTCAGCTCGTTACCTGTATCAAAGACACCTGGGAGCCAGAAATCTTTGCTTGAGAGGGGGTCAAATACTTATTTCCCTCATTAAAATGCAAATCAATTTATAACATTTTTGACATGCGTTTTTCTGGATTTTTGTTGTTGTTACTCTGTCTCTCCCTGTTCAAATAAACCTACCATTAAAATTATAGACTGATCATTTCTTTGTCAGTGGGCAAACGTACAAAATCAGCCGGGGATCAAATACTTTTTCCCTCACTGTACATTGCGCGGCGAGTAAACATCGCCATTAGGGATACAAAGGCGGCCGGGCGTGGTGTTGGCCACCTACCCCCTCGTGTGCCGTGCCGGTCAGGCTGTACGGGGGATCTTTGAATGTGTGATTGCGAGAATCAATGCATACGTGTGATTGAATTTGTGCAAGAATAAGTGTGTAAATGAGCGTGAAAGTGAATATGTATGATTGAATTATAGAGTTGGTGTGGAATTTAGGTTGGCAATTATACACACTCAATGTCACAATCACGTTTACACTCAGACGCTCACATTCACTCACGTTCTTAAGCAACTCACTTCCACACTCAATATTTCACGCTTACACTCATTCTTTGACACGCACTTATACACCTCCAGACACACACGTGAAATAGCTCGTAAAAAAATGGTTGGAGTCTCTTAGAGACATCAAATTCATGCGAACTCACAATCACTACGTTCATACCCCACACTTCAACGAATCGACGAACAGTGCACACGTGTATATTATTGCACACGCGCAAAATCGCAGACACGAGCACACACACGACCCACACACGGTTAGACTTCCACACATCTACACTTGCACACTCTCACACACACACACAGTTGCACACTCTCACACAGATGGACACTCTCACACACACACACAGATGGACACTCACACACACACACAGATGGACACTCTCACACACACACACAGATGGACACACACACACAGATGGACACACACACACAGATGGACAGTCACACACACCGATGGACACTCACACACACACACCGATGGACACTCACACACACACCGATGGACACTCACACACACACCGATGGACTCCCACACAGTTGCACGCTCACATACACAGTTGCACGCTCACACAGATGGACACACACAGATGAACACACACAGATGAACACACACAGATGGATACACATTCAGTTGCACTCGCACACACTTGCACACTCGCACACACTTGCACTCACACACACTTGCACACTCGCAAACAGTTACACACACACACTTGCACACTCGCACACTTGCACACTCACTTGCACACTCACACACACTTGTACAGGCGTGGCACTGCCATCTCGGGTTTCTGAGAAGCAGCTGCTACAGCCCTTTACTCGGTGTCTAACTCAGCTGCACAAACATCACGGGCTACTTCTGCTGCTCCTAACGTGTACACGCACACGCATGTACACGGATTAGGGTTGTACACAGATTCGGGTTGTACACGGATTAGGGTTGTACACGGGTTTGGGTTGTACACGGGTTTGGGTTGTACACGGATTAGTGTTGTACAGGGGGTGGGGTGTACAGGGGGTGGGGTGTACAGGGGGTGGGGTGTACACGGATTAGGGTTGTACACGGATTAGCGTTGTACACGGGTTAGGGTTGTACAGGGGGTAGGGTGTACACGGATTAGCTGTACACGGGTTAGGGTTGTACACGAATTATGGTTGTACAGAGGGCGGGTTGTACACGGGTTTGGGTTGTACACGGGTTACGGTTGTACACGGCTAAGTGTTGTACACGGGTTAGTGTTGTACACGGGTTAGTGTTGTACAGAGGGTGGGTTGTACACGGGTTAGTGTTGTACACGGGTTAGTGTTGTACACGGATTAGGGTTGTACACGGATTAGGGTTGTACACGGGTTAGTGTTGTACACGGGTTAGTGTTGTACAGAGGGTGGGTTGTACACGGGTTAGTGTTGTACACGGGTTAGTGTTGTACACGGGTTAGTGTTGTACACGGGTTAGTGTTGTACACGGGTTGGTGTTGTACACGGGTTAGTGTTGTACACGGGTTAGTGTTGTACAGAGGGTGGGTTGTACACGGGTTAGTGTTGTACACGGGTTAGTGTTGTACACGGGTTAGTGTTGTACACGGGTTGGTGTTGTACACGGGTTAGTGTTGTACACGGGTTAGTGTTGTACAGAGGGTGGGTTGTACACGGGTTAGTGTTGTACACGGGTTAGTGTTGTACACGGGTTAGGGTTGTACACGGGTTAGTGTTGTACACGGGTTAGTGTTGTACAGAGGGTGGGTTGTACACGGGTTAGTGTTGTACAGAGGGTGGGTTGTACACGGGTTAGTGTTGTACACGGGTTAGTGTTGTACACGGATTAGTGTTGTACAGAGGGTGGGTTGTACACGGGTTAGTGTTGTACACGGGTTAGTGTTGTACACAGGGCGGGTTGTACACGGATATAAGGGTTGTTACACGCATCATGGCTGTACTGTACACAGATTATTCGCATTATGGTTGTACTGTACACAGATTATTCGCATTATGGTTGTACTGTACACAGATTATTCGTGTCTCGCACGCGCACCACGATGGGTGTAAACGCGCGGGGTCGAGTCTTCTACTCACCAACGAAAATCGGCGTCGACCTCGCGAATGACAAGGAGGAACAAAAAAATAAACCACACCAATTAAGCAAGTGTGACCGCGCGTCAATGCAACACGCAGAGCGGGTGGCAACGTGCCGTGGAGTGGGCAGGACGTGGGCGTGGACGGGGTCTCGTTGAGGGGGGAAATCCTCGCCGGCGAGCAATTTGACGGCGTGCGAAGGTAAAAGTGGATGGAGGGGTGGGCGAGGTTGAGGCCGCGGTTTGAAAGAGAAGGCAAAGGGACGGGTGGCAGCGAGCGATCGAGTTGGGGCGAGACGTGAGGGTGCTGGTGGTGGTGGCGGAAGGCGAAGAAAAGCCACAGCGAAGACGCGAGCTGAACCCGCCAAACCAACTGCGCGCGCCGATTGGTCAGCGACGGCCACGTGGTGCGGCAATCATAGGTGGGGGGCGGGTGGGGGTACGGGCGAGGCGGTGGGCGGGGCGAGGGGCGAGGCGGTGGGCGGGGCGGGGGGCGGGGCGAGGGGCGGGGCGGGCGGAAGTCTCAATAATTAAAATCTTAGGAGGGTGATTTTTTTTGTTATTCTTCATTAAACCTGTGGCCTTAAAATAATATTTTAAAAATATGTATGTACATTTAGGTCCGCATTGTTTTGCACGGGGGGTTTATTTATTTATTTAGTTTTGAGGTCGGCGGGGGGTGCGGTCGGGGGGCGGAAGTCTAAAGAGCGAAAATCTTGGGGGGGGAGGTGAATTTTTTTTTATTCGTCATTAAAACTGTGGCCTTTAAATAATGTTTGTAAAACGTATATACATGTACATTCAGGTCCGTATTCTATTTCACGTCAATAATTTGTTTATTTATTTAGTTTTGAAGTCGGCGGCGAGGGGGGCGGGGTGTTTAACTCTCGTGACGTCACGTAGTCGCGCAGGATTGGCTGATTCGGGCACGTGCACAGCGGGTAGGCGTGACTGAACCGTGTGACCCTAATCGATTCTAGACCGATTCATCAACGATTCGATTCCAATTGTCGCCTGCTCATCCCTTTCGCATTCGATCTGTTTAACAAACAGATTTTTTTGTGTTCATCCTTATGGGAATCCGATGAGCTGTGAAGCTCTTATTCACTGACGTCCAGTTAAGGGATGGGGGCGGATCAGAATGTTGGCCTGCCATACGCAAAGAACGAGAAACCGGTTTTTAACCGGGTGGCAACTCTTGGTACCAGGAGGTTCATCTCGTTTGCAAGAGTGACCCGTTTTCACCAATGTGACAAAAACAGAGGGGCCGTCCATAAATGACGTCACGCACCTAGGGAGAGGGGTCAGACATTTGTGACGATGTGTGACGAGGGGAGGGGGGGGGTGAAAAATGTGACGTCACATCAAAATGCGCAACTTTAAATAAATATAGACACACGTTCTACTTAAATATACTTTTGAATAAATGTTTTCTCCTACAACATCAGAGTGCAGCGCCACATTAAATACGCACTACAATGACAATAGTTTGAAGCATGTTATATTTGGGGGGGGGGGGCAGAGCTTTGTGACGTCATATTTGAGAGGGGGGGGGGTCTGACTTTTTGTGACGCCGTGTGACCGAGGAGGGGGGGTAAAAAATCGTCCAAAATTAAGCTACAAAAACATGAAACATATGTGGGGTGACTGGTATTAATATGTAAACAGACAAAGGTACGTGTGTCAAATGAGATTTGAAAACTCTAAAAAAGCACTGCATCCCTCCGCAATAGAGGCTGGCCCCCCACAGAGCTGGACAGCACAGAACTACTTCTGAGCTCCTGTTTGCTTGCCGTTTGTTAATAAGTCGGGTCGCCACGGTGGCTAGGAGATGTTAATACCATCGCCTGGTGTCCAGGAGGTCGTGGGTTCGATGCAGACCCTAACGCCTGTTGCTGTATATGTGGAGTTTGCGTGTCTCTCCCTCTCTCATCATCATCACGATGGCTAGGAGATGTTGACACTCTCGCCTGGTCTACAGGAGGTCGTGGGTTCGATCCCGACCCTGACGCCTGCTGTGTATTTGGAGTTTGCGTGTCTCTCTCTCATAATCATCACGGTGGCTATGAGATGTTGACTACCTCGCCTGGTATACAGGAGGTCGTGGGTTCGATCCCGACCCTAACGCCTGCTGCTGTATAATTGGAGTTTGCGTGTGTCTCTTTCTCTCTCATCATCATCACGGTGGCTAGGAGATGTTAACTACCTCGCCTGGTATACAGGAGGTCGTGGGTTCGATCCCGACCCTGACGCCTGCTGTATATTTGGAGTTTGCGGTGTCTCTCTCCCATCATCATCACGGTGGCTATGAGATGTTAACTACCTCGCCTGGCCTACAGGAGGTCGTGGGTTCGATCCCGACCCTGACGTCTGCTGCTGCTGTATATTTGGAGTTTGCTTGTCTCCCTTCCCGTGGTCGTGTGGATTTTTTCTCCGGGTCCTCCGGTTTTGTCCCTGCATATTTACAATCAACATGCGTTTACAGTATTTGGGCTGATATACATTTCAACATGATAAGCCACTTTGTTGAGCTATCATTACTGGCAAGGTCGCTTCTGAAAAAGTCGGCACCGCATGGCATTCAGAACACGGTCTCAAGGAACCTTTGTTCAGTCAAGTTGGGCAGTACCACCTGGTGAGGAAGACGTTTCCATTACGCCCCCACCACCACCACCGCCTCTTGAACGAGGCTCAGTTGGAGCTGCAAACTTTTCCACCGTCGAACCAAACTCCAGAGATTTCTCAGTGAAGTCCTAAGTTCCGTCAAAATTTGTGCAACAATATTAATAATACAAATAGTTTGGGTTAGAACGCGGGAATGCAATTGTGTCGTTAAGCCCGCCACCGCCCGCCCGCCCGCCCGACACAGCCAATGAGTAAGGTTTGTCACGTGAACAAAAACGTTCCAAATGAGTTACTACTTCAGCACTGGCCGCTGTTTAAATGTGGGCAAAGCAGCAGCAGCAGCAACAACACAGTCCCAGACCACACCAAGATAACACCACACACTAGTCGCTAAATCAAATGGCACATCAACATTGATGTGATTCTCATCAGGACCCACATTGATTCAAACCAGTGCGATCTCCAACTCGTATTACACACTGTCTCTCCACTCGCGCCTCTATTTACGTGCTATGAAGCAGGGGCGTTGCCCGAAACGTTGCCTATTAAATGTATGTTTTTTTCCCCTTTTAAGGCCACACACGCACATACACACACGCGCGCGCGCAGTGTTATTGATTGCGGAACGTACTTGAGTTTATTTTTAGCCGTGAAACATATTTGCGATCGAGAGATGAATTGCTCACATGGAATCATTGTTCGCATTGGCTACCCTTGGAAGGGAGCGATAGCACGTTATTCTGCTGCCAAGGGGTTGGCTCAAAGGTTGTGAAGAGAGGCCCCCGTTGCTGGTTATGCAATAGAGCATTCATAACATTGACCAGATAATTCAATTATCCCAGCGATACTCGTGAAACATTGCCAATTCGTGCAAGCGTGACCTGGGTCACATTTAAATAGAGTACGCAGACAATAACCTCCTTCCAACCTCTCACGACACAGAACCTGGCCATATCATTGCACGGTCTAAGAGGTCGTGCATAAATGACGTCACGCACCTCGGGAGGGGGGGGGGGTGAGACATTTGTGACGATATGTGACGTCACATCAAAATGCGCAACTTTAAATAAATAAAGACAACACGTTCTACTTAATTAAATAGACTTTTAAATACATGTTTTCTCCTGCAACATCAGAGTGCAGCGCACATTAAATACGCACTACAATGACAATAGTTTAAAGCGATTTGAAGCATGTTTATGTTTTTTTTGGGGGGGCACAGCATTGTGACGTCATATTTGAGGGGGGGGTCTGACTTTTTTGTGACGCCGTGTGACGAAGGGGGGGGGGGGGTCAAAAATCGTCCAAAATCGCGTGACGTCATTTATGGACGGCCCCGAAACCGTTTGGGTAGACAGCTGTAATTGTAAAGCATTATGTAAAGTTGATGGAGCATGTGTTTTACATTTATGATGTCTAATGGATAACCTTCCAAGCTGCAGTTTTGTGGGCTTTTAGATTGTAAACATTTTAATAAAAATGTTTTTAAAGATGTCTGCGTGACCTCGTGACCCCCGTGATCGCACGGGCTGCCCCCCTGAACGTTGCTGTTGCCATGCGGTGGACTCAAGAGTCGGGCACGTGACCGCTGCGACCAATCACGCAGGGTGGTATGGGAGGGGCGGGGTCTGAGGGGCGGGGTCTGGGAGGGAAAGGGCGGGGTTTGGAGGGCGGAGGGGCGGGGTCTGGGTGGAAAGGGGCGGGGTCTGGGTGGAAAGGGGCGGGGTCTGGGCACTCCATGTGATAACCGAGATCAGTAGGGGAGGAGACACTGAGACAGCGCACCCGCCTGAGTGTCCGTGAGTATCTGCACGTGTCCCTGTGTCTCTGTGAGCGAGTCTGTGTCTCTGTGAGCGCGTCTGTGTCTCTGTGAGGGAGTCTGTGTCTCTGTGAGGGAGTCTGTGTCTCTGTGAGCGAGTCTGTGTCTCTGTGAGCGAGTCTGTGTCTCTGTGAGGGAGTCTGTGTCTCTGTGAGGGAGTCTGTGTCTCTGTGAGCGAGTCTGTGTCTCTTTGAGCGAGTCTGTGTTCTCTGTGAGGGAGTCTGTGTCTCTGTGAGCGAGTCTGTGTCTCTGTGAGGGAGTCTGTGTCTCTGTGAGCGAGTCTGTGTCTCTGTGAGAAGTCTGTGTCTCTGTGAGGGAGTCTGTGTCTCTTTGAGCGAGTCTGTGTCTCTGTGAGGGAGTCTGTGTCTCTGTGAGGGAGTCTGTGTCTCTGTGAGGGAGTCTGTGTCTCTGTGAGGGAGTCTGTGTCTCTGTGAGGGAGTCTGTGGCTCTGTGAGGGAGTCTGTGTCTTTGTGAGGGAGTCTGTGTCTCTGTGAGGAAGTCTGTGTCTCTGTGAGCGAGTCTGTGTCTCTGTGAGGGAGTCTGTGTCTCTGTGAGGGAGTCTGTGTCTCTGTGAGCGAGTCTGTGTCTCTTTGAGCGAGTCTGTGTTCTCTGTGAGGGAGTCTGTGTCTCTGTGAGCGAGTCTGTGTCTCTGTGAGGGAGTCTGTGTCTCTGTGAGCGAGTCTGTGTCTCTGTGAGAAGTCTGTGTCTCTGTGAGGGAGTCTGTGTTTCTTTGAGCGAGTCTGTGTCTCTGTGAGGGAGTCTGTGTCTCTGTGAGGGAGTCTGTGTCTCTGTGAGGGAGTCTGTGACTCTGTGAGGGAGTCTGTGTCTCTGTGAGGGAGTCTGTGTCTCTGAGGGAGTCTGTCTCTCTGTGAGCGAGGCTGTGTCTTTGTGAGCGAGTCTGAGTCTCTGTGAGCGAGTCTGTGTCTCTGTGAGGGAGTCTGTGTCTCTGTGAGGGAGTCTGTGTCTCTGTGAGCGAGTCTCTCTCTGTGAGCGAGTCTGTGTCTCTGTGAGGGAGTCTGTGTCTCTGTGAGCGAGTCTGTGTCTCTGTGAGGGAGTCTGTGTCTCTGAGCAAGTCCCTCGTCTTTTTGAGGGAGTCTGTGTCTCTGTTAGCAAGCCTGTGTCTCTGTGAGCGAGTCTGTGTCTCTGTGAGGGAGTCTGTGTCTCTGTGAGGGAGTCTGTCTCTCTGTGAATGGGTCTGTGTCTCTGTGAGCGAATCTGTGTCTCTGTGAGCGAGTCTGTGTCTCTGTGAGGGAGTCTGTGTCTCTGTGAATGGGTCTGTGTCTCTGTGAGCGAATCTGTGTCTCTGTGAGCGAGTCCGTGTCTCTGTGAGGGAGTCTATGTCTCTGTGAGGGAGTCTGTGTCTCTGTGAATGGGTCTGTGTCTCTGTGAGGGAGTCTGTGTCTCTGTGAGGGAGTCTGCGTCTCTGTGAGCGAGTCTGTGTTCTCTGTGAGAAGTCTGTGTCTCTGTGAGGGAGTCTGTGTCTCTGTGAGGGAGTCTGTGTCTCTGTGAGGGAGTCTGTGTCTCTGTGAGCGAGTCTGTGTCTCTGTGAGGGAGTCTGTGTCTCTGTGAGGGAGTCTGTGTCTCTGTGAGGGAGTCTGTGTCTCTGTGAGGGAGTCTGTGTCTCTGTGAGGGAGTCTGTCTCTCTGTGAGCGAGGCTGTGTCTTTGTGAGCGAGTCTGAGTCTCTGTGAGCGGGTCTGTGTCTCTGTGAGGGAGTCTGTGTCTCTGTGAGGGAGTCTGTGTCTCTGAGGGAGTCTGTGTCTCTGTGAGGGAGTCTGTGTCTCTGTGAGGGAGTCTGTGTCTCTGTGAGGGAGTCTGTGTCTCTGTGAGGGAGTCTGTGTCTCTGTGAGCGAGTCTGTGTCTCTGTGAGGGAGTCTGTGTCTCTGTGAGGGAGTCTGTGTCTCTGTGAGGGAGTCTGTGTCTCTGTGAGGGAGTCTGTGTCTCTGTGAGGGAGTCTGTGTCTCTGTGAGGGAGTCTGTGTCTCTGTGAGGGAGTCTGTGTCTCTGTGAGCGAGTCTGTCTCTCTGTGAGCGAGTCTGTGTCTCTGTGAGGGAGTCTGTGTCTCTGTGAGCGAGTCTGTGTCTCTGTGAGGGAGTCTGTGTCTCTGAGCAAGTCCCTCGTCTTTTTGAGGGAGTCTGTGTCTCTGTTAGCAAGCCTGTGTCTCTGTGAGCGAGTCTGTGTCTCTGTGAGGGAGTCTGTGTCTCTGTGAGGGAGTCTGTCTCTCTGTGAATGGGTCTGTGTCTCTGTGAGCGAATCTGTGTCTCTGTGAGCGAGTCCGTGTCTCTGTGAGGGAGTCTGTGTCTCTGTGAGGGAGTCTGTGTCTCTGTGAATGGGTCTGTGTCTCTGTGAGGGAGTCTGTGTCTCTGTGAGGGAGTCTGTGTCTCTGTGAGCGAGTCTGTGTTCTCTGTGAGAAGTCTGTGTCTCTGTGAGGGAGTCTGTGTCTCTGTGAGGGAGTCTGTGTCTCTGTGAGCGAGTCTGTGTCTCTGTGAGCGAGTCTGTGTCTCTGTGAGTGAGTCTGTGTCTCTGTGAGCGAGTCTGTGTCTCTGTGAGGGAGTCTGTGTCTCTGTGAGGGAGTCTGTGTTCTCTTTGAGAAGTCTGTGTCTCTGTGAGCGAGTCTGTGTCTCTGTGAGCGAGTCTGTGTCTCTGTGAGGGAGTCTGTGTCTCTGTGATGGAGTCTGTGTCTCTGTGAGTGAGTCTGTGTCTCTGTGAGCGAGTCTGTGTCTCTGTGAGCCAGTCTGTGTCTCTGTGAGGGAGTCTGTGTTCTCTGTGAGAAGTCTCCGTCGTCTTCCCATGTGTCTGTGCATCTGTGTGGTGGTGGTGGTGTAGGTCGAGTTAACCTCAAATGAGTACTTGGTGCGGTGCGTGAAAACATCGCCACTGGGAAGAAGAGAGACAAAGGCGGCCGGGTGTGGTGCTGGGAAACCCACCCCCTCGAGTGCAGTGTCGGCCTTCACAAGGTGCTTCTCGCAAAAAAAGCACTTGCCCCAACATTCCGCGAAGGCTACACGGGGAATCTTTTTAGCCTCAGATGAGTTGCTGTACCAGCATCGCTGTGCGTAAACATCAGCGCCGGGGAAGACAAAGGCGGTCGGTCTGGTGAGGTGTTCGATAGCAGCACTTGCCCCCTACAGTCTCTTATTGTCTACACGGGGAAGCGTTGTGCTCGTGGTGTACGTGATTATGTAATTGCAGGATGTTTGCGAGTCACGTGGGTGTACGGTACGCAATTGTGTGTGTACGTGGGGAGCGGTGGCGCTTCGGTTAGCGCGCCGCGAACCCAATTCGATTACCGCTCACGGCCACCACCAACACCCGGTGACGATTATCTTGAACCGGTCCTGGGCCTCCCCTAGGTCGACTCGGCCTCAGATTTAGTACCTGGTGCGATGTGTAAACATCGCCGTTAAGGAGACAAAGGCGGCCGGGCGTGGTGCTGCTCGCTAACAGCACTTGCCCCAACGGTCTGCCAAGGCTATAGGGGTGATCTTTGTCTCGGATCGGCTCTGCTCGGCTCAAGCTTGAGCCGCTCAGTCGCTTCCCATGAGTGAGCGGCTCAGGCTCAGCCTCGTGGAAATGCTGAGCCTGGCTGGGAGCGTGGCTCTGAGCCGGCTCGAGTTTGGCTCTGGCTCTGAGCCGGCTCGAGTTTGGCGTGGCTCTGAGCCGGCTCGAGTTTGGCGTGACTCTGAGCCGGCTCGAGTTTGGCGTGGCTCTGAGCCGGCTCGAGTTAAGCGTGGCTCTGGCTCTGAGCCGGCTCGAGTTAAGCGTGGCTCTGAGCCGGCTCGAGTTAAGCGTGACTCTGAGCTGGCTTGAGTTTGGCGTGGCTCTGAGCCGGCTCGAGTTAAACGTGGCTCTGAGCCGGCTCGAGTTAAGCGTGGCTCTGAGCTGGCATGAGTTACACATGGGTCTGAGCCGGCTCGAGTTTGGCTCTGGCTCTGAGCCGGCTTGAGTTACGCGTGGCTCTGCCTCTGAGTCGGCTCTAGTTAGGCTTGGCTCTGGCTCTGAGCCGGCTTGAGTTACGCGTGGCTCTGAGCTGGCTCGAGTTAAGCGTGGCTCTGAGCCGGCTCGGGTTTGGCTCTGGCTCTGAGTCGGCTCGAGTTAAGCTTGGCTCTGGCTCTGAGCCGGCTCGGGTTTGGCTCTGGCTCTGAGCCGGCTCGAGGTCAGCAGTGTGTTAAAGGCTAAACGGGGGATCTTTGTTCGCGTGGAGCGTTTTGTGGGCACCGATTACATTTGCGTGCTGCTGCGAGTGTCTTACGCCTGTTTCTATCAGTCTTGTGTGAGGTGCACCTAGCCTGGCACAGGACCTCCGATGCCATCACCGTCAACTTGTGAATGACAGCTGCTGTTGGGGTAGTTTTAGAATGCAATGGGGAGCGGTGGCGCAGTGGTTAGCGCACTGCGAACCCGGCGACCCTGAATTCTATTTTCGGCCACGGCTAACATCAGTGGCGAGTGACACTTGAACCCCGGTGGGTTTTGGGCATCCCCCTTAAAATGAGTACCGCTGTCGCTGTGCGTAAAACATCAGAACTGGGGAGACAAAGGCGGTCGGTCTGGTGAGGTGCTCGTTAGCGACACGGGGGATATTTGTGCCTGTGTGGACACGTTGTATCTGTTTGGTGGTGTACATGATTATATAATTGCAGGATGTTGGCGAGTTATGTGTGTGTACGGTATGTAAGTGTGTGTGTGTACGTGGGGAGCGGTGGCGCAGCGGTTAGGGCGCTGCGCTGTGAACCCGGCGACCCGGGTTCGATTCCCGCTCATGGCCGACAACACCCGGTGACGATTATCTGAATCGGTCCTGCCCCCCTCCTCCCTCCTAGGTCGACTCAGCCTCAAATGAGTACCTGGTGCGGTGTGTAAACATCGCCACTGGGGAGGCAAAGGCGGCCGGGCGTGGTGCTGGCGACCTGCCCATCCCGTCGTGTGCCACAGTGCCGGCATTCATAGTTGCATCGCCGACAGCACTTGCCCCAACAGTCTGTTCAGGCTTCACGGGGGGGGGGGGTCTTTGTCTTTGTGTGTGGGTGTGTGTGGGTGTGTGTGGGTGTGTGTGGGTGTGTGTGGGTGTGTGCGTGTGTCGTTGTGTGTAAGTGTGTAAGTGTGTGGGTGCGTGGGTATGTGTGCGTGTGTGTGGGTGTGTGCATGTGTGGTTGAGTGTGTTGTCGTTGTGTGGGTGCGTGGGTATGTGTGTTTGGGTATGTGTGTGTGGTTGTGTGCGTGTGTGTGCGTGTGTGTGCGTGTGTGTGGTTGTGTGTGTTGTCGTTGTGTGTAAGTGTGTGTGTGGGTGAGTGTGTATCCAATTTGGGGGGGGGGGGGGGTGGTGGTTCTGGTTTCCCGATCAGACCAGATGCTGGTTACATAACGATCCACGGTTTGGTTGACTTTTCCCTCACCCCAACCCCAACGATGCCAACTCAAACAGCAGCAACAACAACAATCCCATTTTTTTTTATATCGACCAGCGTTCTTCTTAACTCATTTTCGGGGGGGTGGGGGGGGGCACATGATAAGACATAATCAGTGTGAAGCGATGCTTTTTTGTAGATGAAACGCGGATCCGAGAGCTTCTTAGCTCACAGGGTACTTCAAAATATACTTCACTGATGCGAGGACTGCCGCCACGTCATTTGAAACCATTGGGGGGTTTGACAGCAGCACGATGATGGGGGGGGGGGGGGTGTGGGGCTGCACATCAGGGGGCCCGTACTAAAGGCCACCAGGGGCCCGCCAGTGGCCCACTTGGGCCTGGCAGTGAAGAACCGCCGCTCTAGCCTATAGCCTGCACTCTGAACCCTGACCCAAACACGAACCATAACCCTCACTTTATCCGTAGCCCCTCACCTTAACTCCAAGCTTAATCCTGACCCGAGCCCTGACTAGCCCGAACCCTACCCTTAACTCGAAGCCTCGCGCTTTGTCTTTGAACTCGGTAACCTGACTGCAACCTAGGCCATATTGCTGACCGGCGCTGACCCCGTCCCTACCACGAAGTCTGCCCCTGACCCTAAGTCCTCACCCTAACCATATTCCTCCCATGAACTGGGCCCGAACCTAACAGCAACCCTAACTCTGACCATGCCCCTCTCGTACCACTCACTCTACCCTAAAATTATGAACACCTAGCCCTGACCTTGTCCCGAGCCCGAACCCCATGGAAATGGTTCTCTCTGCGTGGGTCTTTGTGTTTCTGTGTTGAGTTTGTGGGCCGCGGTCTGCGGTCTCTGTGCGAGTTTGTGGCTGTCTGTGTAAGTCTCTGGTCTCTGCGTGAGTCTGTGTGTTTCTTTGTGAATCTGTAAGTCTCTGTGAGTCTGTGTTTCTGTATGACTGAGTCTGTGTGGGTCTCTCCATTTATGTGAGTCAGTGGGTCTCTATGTTAGTCTCGGTGGGAGTCTCTGCGTGAGTCAGTGGGTCTCTTTGTGCGAGTCTCTGGGTGAGTGTCTGCCTGAGTCTCTGGGTCTCTGCGTGAATCTAAGTGTGAGGCTGTGCGTGAGCCTCTGTGTCAGTCTATGACTCTCTGCTTGAGTCTCTGGGTGAGTCTCTGGGTTAGTCTCTGCGTGAGTCTATGTGCGAGTACCTGCGTGAGACTGTGCATCTCTGCGTGAGTCTGTGGGTCACTGTGAATCTCTTCGTGAGTCTGTGGGTCTCTGAGTCTGTGGGTCACTGAATCTCTGCGTGAGTCGGTGCGTCTCTGCGTGAGTCGGTGCGTCTCTGCGTGAGTCTGTGCGTCTCTGCGTGAGTCTGTGGGTCTCTGTGAGTCTGTGGGTCTCTGCGTGAGTCTGGGTCTTTGAGTCTGTGGGTCTCTGCGTGAGTCTATGGGTCTCTGTGAGTCTGTGGATCACTGTGAATCTCTGCGTGAGTCTGTGGGTCTCTGTGAGTCTGTGGGTCTCTGCGTGAGTCTGTCGGTCTCTGTGATTCTCTGCGTGAGTCTGTGAGTCTCTGAGTCTGTGGGTCATTGTGAATCTCTGCGTGAGTCTGTGGGTCACTGTGAATCTCTGCGTGAGTCTGTGGGTCTCTGTGAGTCTGTGGATCTCTGTGAGTCTGTGGGTCTCTGCGTGAGTCTGGGCCTTTGAGTCTGTGGGTCTCTGCGTGAGTCTATGGGTCTCTGTGAGTCTGTGGATCACTGTGAATCTCTGCGTGAGTCTGTGCGTCTCTGTGAGTCTGTGGATCACTGTGAATCTCTGCGTGAGTCTGTGGGTCTCTGTGAGTCTGTGGGTCTCTGCGTGAGTCTGTCGGTCTCTGTGATTCTCTGCGTGAGTCTGTGAGTCTCTGAGTCTGTGGGTCATTGTGAATCTCTGCGTGAGTCTGAGGGTCACTGTGAATCTCTGCGTGAGTCTGTGGGTCTCTGCGTGAGTCTGTGGGTCTCTGTGAGTCTGTGGGTCACTGTGAATCTCTGCGTGAGTCTGTGGGTCTCTGTGAGTCTGTGGATCTCTGTGAGTCTGTGGGTCTCTGCGTGAGTCTCTGGGTCTCTGTGAGTCTGTGGGTCTCTGCGTGAGTCTATGGGTCTCTGTGAGTCTGTGGATCACTGTGAATCTCTGCGTGAGTCTGTGAATCTCTGTGGGTCTCTGTGAGTCTGTGGGTCACTGTGAATCTGTGGGTCTCTGTGAGTCTGTGGGTCTCTGCGTGAGTCTGTGGGTCACTGTGAATTTCTGCGCGAGTCTGTGCGTCTCTGCGTGAGTCTGTGGGTCACTGTGCATCTCTGCGTGAGTCTGTGGGTCTCTGTGAGACTGTGGGTCTCTGTGAGTCTGTGGGTCTCTGTGAGTCTGTGGATCTCTGTGAGTCCGTGGATCTCTGCGAGTCTGTGGGCTCTCTGAATCTCTGCGTGAGTCTGTGGGTCTCTGTGAGTCTGTGGGTCTCTGTGAGTCTGTGGATCTCTGTGAGTCTGTGGGTCTCTGTGAGTCTGTGGATCACTGTGAATCTCTGCGTGAGTCTGTGGGTGTCTGTGGGTCTCTGTGAGTCTGTGAATCTCTGTGAGTCTGTGGGTCTCTGCGTGAGTCTGTGGGTCTCTGTGAGTCTGTGGATCACTGTGAATCTCTGCGTGAGTCTGTGTGTCTCTGCGTGAGTCTGTGGGTCACTGTGAATCTCTGCGTGAGTCTGTGGGTCTCTGCGTGAGTCTGTGGGTCTCTGTGAGTCTGTGGATCTCTGTGAGTCTGTGGGTCTCTGCGTGAGTCTGTGGGTCTCTGTGAGTCTGTGGGTCTCTGCGTGAGTCTATGGGTCTCTGTGAGTCTGTGAATCTCTGCGTGAGTCTGTGAATCTCTGCGTGAGTCTGTGGGTTTCTGTGAGTCTGTGCGTCTCTGTGAATCTCAGCGTGAGTCTGTAGGTCTCTGTGGATCACTGTGAATCTCTGCGTGAGTCTGTGGGTCTCTGTGAATCTCTGCGTGAGTCTGTGAGTCTGTGGGTCACTGTGAATCTCTGCGTGAGTCTGTGGGTCTTTGTGAGTCTGTGCGCGAAAGGGAGAGATTATGATTACGCAACTGACAGCAACCGGGACTTCCAATGTCCCCGGGGAGACCTGGCAGATCTCCCCGGGAAGGCAGCTGCCTTCTCACCAAGTGGACGATCCAGCGGGAAACCAGGGACAGGTGGCAACCCCGTTATGATGAGGGGGTGGCGGTGGTTTATTTGACAGCGGGCCCCATCGCATTCCTGGCGCTAGGGCCCATGCCAACCGCGCTGCATCGCTGCCTCTCCACCCTCCCCACCCACTGACTCCCCCCCCCCACTCACCCCCCCCACTCGCCCCCCCCAATCCATCCCTTCTGTGCGGCTCCGCAGGCTCTCTGCGTGTTTGCCGACCGCGGGGAAGAAGGCGCCGGAGACGAGGTGGGGAGGGGGGCACGGTGAGAGTGGCGACGATGGCCTCCATCCCCGTGGGCAGCCTCGTGGCCAAGAATGACTACTACAGGAGTGCGTGGCCTGCCCTGCCCTCACCTGCCCTGCCCTCACCTGCCCTGCCCTGCCCTGCCCTCACCTTACGTGCCCTCACTTGCCTTGCCATCACCTGTCCTACTCTTACCTCCCTTCACCTGCCCTCACCTGCCCTGCCCTCACCTGCCCTGCCCTCACCTGCCTTGCCCTGTACTCACCTGCCCTCTCCTCACCTTACGTGCCCTCACTTGCCCTGCCCTCACCTGCCCTGCCCTCACCTTCCCTCACCTGCCCTGCCCTCACCTGCCTTGCCCTGTACTCACCTTCCCTGTCCTCACCTCCCCTCATCAGCCCTTCCCCTGCCCTCTTCTCCACTCAACTGCTCTGCCCTGCCCTTACCTTCCCTACACTGCCCTTGACCTGGTGTGGGGTGTAAACATCATCACTGGGGAGACAAAGGTGGCCGGGCGGCGTGGTGTTGTGACCACCCGCCTGCCTTCAGAGGAACTATTGACAGCACTTGCCCCAACCGCCTGTTAAAGGCTACCCGGCAGATCTTTGTCTGTACGTACGTGTGCGTGTGGGGAGCGGTAGGGTAGTGGTTAGCGCGCTGCGCTACGAACCCAGCGTCCCGTGTTCGATTCTTGGCGCTGTCCAACACCAATGTTGATTATCTGGACCGATCCTGGGCCTCCCCTGGGTCGACTCGGCCTCAAATGAGTACCCGATGTGTGAATATCGCCACTGGGGAGACAAAGGTGGCTGGGCGTGGTGTCGCCCCCACCCCCTCGTTTGCCGTGCCGGCCTTCATAGGTGCTGCTCGCTAACAGCACTTGCCCCAACAGTCTTGTTAAGGCTACACGGGGGACTTTTGTCTGTGTGCAGAGCGTCTGGGTTCCGCTTCCAGCGTGTCGTCTTGTGGCTCCACCAGCAGCAACGAACACCTGGAGGGCCCTCACCACCCTCACCACCCTCACCCCGGTGAGTACACTCACCACACACACACACGCTCACCACACACACGCTCACCACACACACACTCACCACACACACACGCTCACCACACACACGCGCTCACCACACACACGCTCACCACACACACGCTCACCACACACACACGCTCACCACACACACGCTCACCACACACACGCTTACCACACACACGCTCACTACACACACGCTCACCACACACACATACACTCACCACACACACACGCTCACCACACACACACTCACCACACACACACGCTCACCACACACGCGATCACCACACACGCGCTCACCACACACACGCTCACCACACACACGCTTACCACATACATAAACGCACTGACTACACACACGCTTACCACACACACACGCACTGACTACACGCACGCTCACCACACACACATACACTCACCACACACGTGCTCACCACACACGTGCTCACCACACACACACGCTCACTACACACACGCTCACCACACACGCTCGCCACACACACGCTCACCACACACACGTGCTCACCACACACACGCTTACTACACACACGCTTACCACACACACACACACGCTCACCACACACACATACACTCACCACACACACACACGCTCACCACACACACATACACTCACCACACACACACGCTCACCACACACACTTACCACACACACACACACACGCACTGACTACACACACACTCACCACACACACATACACTCACCACACACGTGCTCACCACACACACACATGCGCTCACCACACACCCACACGCGCTCACTACACGCACATCACACACACACGCTCACCACACACACTCACCACACACACGCTCACCACACACGTTAATCATCCTGATCCAAATGTGTGTACACGTGCGTGTTATCTTTTCATCAGCTGCGAAATGCTGTGTGGAAGCTTCCTTGTCTGTCGCTCCGCACGAAGCCACAGTCATGCCCTCCCTTCTCTATGCTTGTGAAACGTGGACCTCTAATGGAACATCTGTGCTGGTTAGAAACATTGAGGCTGGCCTCCCTGCGAACCATTGTGGGTTTAACCAGGCTGGCTTGTGTGAGTAGCTCACAATTCCTTGAAAGATCTGGACACATTCTCATCAGTGAGCTCCTCCGGCAGGTTGCATTAGCCTGGGTCATGTAGCCCACAAGCTCGGCTACTGCATGCCCAAGCAGCTTTTGTTTGGCCACATCGAGTGGGCTCAACGGGTACGACATGGGCTGGATAAGAGATGGACCTGATGCGGTCCAAGAGGATGTGGAGCTCGGTGGCCTTGCCATGCCAGCGGCGTGAAGATCGGCCTCTGTGGATGAGGCTCGTGAAGGACGCTGCTGCTGCTGGGCAGTTGGAGGCAGTCGCCTCTCCTGCAACAACGGAGGGCAGAGGAACGATGCTCACAACAACCAGTGAAGCGCCGGGCGGATAAAACGAAGCGAGTTGATACAGTGGAGGACCACGGGTGGTGCGCCTGCCAGACATCTCAGTCGGTCAACCCATGGCACCTGGGTCTGGTCCGTGACCTCCTGTCAGCGAGCCTTGTACACTTCACGTGGCCTCCAAGTGCACCTGGCCTGGCACAGGCACCGTGGTGACGTCACCGTCACTCAGTGGCGAATGGCGGCTGTTGGTATTGGTGTGGCACAGTGGTTAGCGCTCTGCGCTACGAACTCGGCGAGCCGAGTTCGATTCCAATAACATTGACAGCGAATATGTGAACTGGTCCTGGGCCTCCCCGAGGTCAGCTGACCCTTAAATGAGTACCTAGTGCAGTTTGTTATAAACATCAGCACAGGGCGTGGTGCTGGCCACCCACCCCCTCGTGTACAGGGCCGGCCCCTACACTCTGTTAAATACACACTATGGGGTGTCTTTATGTGTACACTTGGGTATACATACGTGTATGTATGTACTGTATGCATGTACTGTATGTATGTATACACGCGTATGTGGCACAAGCGTCATGGTGACGTCACCGCCACTTAGTGGCGAATGTCGGTTGTTGTTGTGTTCACGCGTGTGTATACACGCGTGTGCGTGTGTGTATACACGCGTATGTGTTCACGCATGTGTATCCACGTGTGTGCGTGTGTATGCGCAGCCCTGCCCAGCCATTCCCCCGGTAACTGGTGGCTTGGCTTCTTCTTCAACAAGAACCCCCCCCTCACCCCCCCCACCTCCACCCCCCCGGGCCACCACGGGACCCCCTTGGAATCGTCGGAGTTAGTCCCGACCTCGCAGCAGCCCCCGATTCTACCGGGGCTCACGGAGCACTGGGGTGCCGCCCCCCCTGAAGAGGAGGCGGGGGCGGCGGGGGCAGCGGGGGCGGCGGGGGCGGCGGGGGCAGCGGGGGCAGCGGGGGCAGCGGGGGCAGCGGGGGCGGCGGGGGCGGCGGAAGCAATGGGGGGGACAGGGGGTGCGGCTCCCCCCGGACTGCTGGCGGGGTTCACGGCGCGCATCACCGCTCACGTGGTCCCCCGCCGTGGATCTGCAGCCACGGACGCCCTGCATGGGTACGCACACCACATGCACACGCACACACACGTGCACACGTGCACACACACACGTGCGCACACACACACTCACACGCACACTCACCCGCACACTCACCCGCACACTCACCCGCACACTCACCCGCACACTCACCCGCACGCCCTGCGTTGGTATGCACCGGGTACACACGTGTTTACCGCGAGCAGGTGAGCGAGTGGGCGAGTCTCACCATGAGTGAGCGAGTGAGTGGGCGAGTCTCACCGTGAGTGAGTGAGCAAGTGGGCGAGTCTCACCATGAGTGAGCGAGTGAGTGGGCGAGTCTCACCGTGAGTGAGCGAGTGAGTGGGCGAGCCTCACCGTGAGTGAGCGAGTGAGTGGGTGAGTCTCACCGTGAGTGAGCCGGTGAGGCTCACCGTGAGTGAGCGAGTGGGTGAGTCTCACTGTGAGTGAGCGAGCAAGTGAGTGGCGAGTCTCACCGTGAGGGAGCGGGCGGGCGGGCGAGTCTCACCGTGAGCGAGCGAGCGAGCGGGCGAGTCTCACCGTGAAGGAGCAAGCGAGCGGGCGAGTCTCACCGTGAGGGAGCGAGCGAGCGGGCGAGTCTCACCATGAGGGAGCGAGCGAACGGGCGAGTCTCACCGTGAGGGAGCGAGCGAGCGGGCGAGTCTCACCGTGAGGGAGCGAGCGAGCGGGCGAGTCTCACCGTGAGGGAGCGAGCGAGCGGGCGAGTCTCACCGTGAGGGAGCGAGCGAGCGGGCGAGTCTCACCGTGAGGGAGCGAGCGAGCGGGCGAGTCTCACCGTGAGGGAGCGAGCGAGCGGGCGAGTCTCACCGTGAGGGAGCGAGCGAGCGGGCGAGTCTCACCGTGAGGGAGCGAGCGAGCGGGCGAGTCTCACCGTGAGCGAGGGGGTGAGTGGGCGAGTCTCACCGTGAGTGAGCGGGTGAGTGGGCGAGTCTCACCGTGAGTGAGCGGGTGAGTGGGCGAGTCTCACCGTGAGTGAGCGGGTGAGTGGGCGAGTCTCACCGTGAGTGAGCGGGTGAGTGGGCGAGTCTCGCCGTGAGTGAGTGGGTGAGTCTCACCGTGACTGAGTGGGCGAGTCTCACCGTGAGTGAGTGGGTGAATGGGTGAGTCTCACCGTGAGTGAGTGGGTGAGTCTGACCATTTCGGGGGCCTCTGCTTTGTCGTTGCAGCGCCGCTGACCTCGAGTTGACCTCTGCCACGGCCATGATGGCCGCCCTGGCACCAGCGGGCAACCTCACCCAATCCGACGGCACCCACCCTGGGCCCTGACCCATGAATCGCTCTACCCATCTCCTGGGCCCTGGACCCTGAATCACACCTCTCCCCTCATCTCCCTGACCCCGGGCCCTGACCCATGAATCGCTCTACCCATCTCCTGAACCCTGGACCCTGAATCACTCTACCCATCTCCTGGGCCCTAACCCATGAATCACTCTTCACATCTCCTGGGCCCTGGACCCTGAATCACACCTCTCTCATCTCCCTGACCCTGTGCACTGACCCATGAATCTATTTTAAAAATATTTGTATTTTATCAAGTAAGGCCCACTGGGCTTTACAGCGTTTTTTTAGAAGCGACAAATTGAAGCTTAATGAAGTGACTTATCGTGTGAACATTTATAGCAGACAAATAGTCTAAACGCATGATTCTAAATGTGGAGGCGATCACGGGGAGAGAGAGAGAGAGAGATACACTGCAAACTCCAAATATACAGCAGCAGGTGTCAGGGTCGGGATTTAACCCATGTCCTCTTGTATACCAGGCGAGGTAGTTAACATCACCTAGCCGCCGTGGGGCCCACGTGGTTGGCATTTGCCATCGATTTGTGCGCCATCGTCGGACAGGGCGAGGGTTGGGGTTGTAGTTCAGGGAGCCAACCTAGCGTCGAGTTGTTGGGTTAGGTTCAGGGTTAGGATTGGGGCAGAGTTATGGTCAGGGTTCGGGGCAGAGGTAACGATCAAAAGTTTAGGGGTTAGGATTGTGGGGGGTGAGGGGTTGGGTTTGGGGGGTGACCAGCGTTAGGATGGTGGCAGGACCCATATGTTTATGATTCTGTGCGTAGGTTATAATCTTTAGGGGGCGATTCCGCACACCAATGTACAATCGCAATGATTCCATCATCAGCTGTCGCTCACGCGTTTCCTCTCGGATGGCGGACAGACTCGGACTGATGGTCTGTCTGACTACTGTGGTGATGTCTGAGGTATGTCGGTGTCTGTTGAGCTGTGTGTCCAACTGTGAGTCCAAACGCGGTAATGGGTCTGTCGATACGTGGTTTTGTCTGTGGGTCTGTCTAACTGCGGGTCCGTCTAATTGTGGGACTGTCTTACTGTGGGTCTATCTTCACTGTGCGTCTGTGTAACTCTGGGTCTGTCTAACTGTGGGTCCGTCTAGTTGTGGGACTGTCTTACTGTGGGTCTATCTTCACTGTGTGTCTGTGTAACTCTGGGTCTGGATAACTGCGGGTGCGTCTAATTGTGGGACTGTCTTACTGTGGGTCTATCTTCACTGTGTGTCTGTGTAACTCTGGGTCTGGATAACTGCGGGTCCGTCTAATTGTGGGACTGTCTTACTGTGGGTCTATCTTCACTGTGTGTCTGTGTAACTCTGGGTCTGGATAACTGTGGGTCCGTCTAATTGTGGGACTGTCTTACTGTGGGTCTATCTTCACTGTGTGTCTGTGTAACTCAGGGTCTGGATAACTGTGGGTCCGTCTAATTGTGGGACTGTCTTACTGTGGGTCTATCTTCACTGTGTGTCTGTGTAACTCTGGGTCTGGATAACTGTGGGTCCGTCTAATTGTGGGACTGTCTTACTGTGGGTCTATCTTCACTGTGTGTCTGTGTAACTCTGGGTCTGGATAACTGTGGGTCCGTCTAATTGTGGGACTGTCTTACTGTGGGTCTATCTTCACTGTGTGTCTGTGTAACTCTGGGTCTGGATAACTGTGGGTCCGTCTAATTGTGGGACTGTCTTACTGTGGGTCTATCTTCACTGTGTGTCTGTGTAATTCTGGCTCTGGATAACTGTGAGTCTTAACTGTGTGGCGTGTCTGTACATAGTTTGTCAGACTGCCGGGAATAGGTGTGGTCTGTGTGGATATTCGCCTGTATCGATGTGTGGGGAGCGGCCGTGTAGCGCTATGAACCCGGCAACCCGAGTTCAAAGCCCGCTCACGGCTAACATCGGCAACGATTGTTTGATCTGGTCCTGGGCCTCCCCCTAGGTCGACTCAGCCTCAAATGAGTACCTGGTGCGGTGTGTAAACATCACCACTGGGGAGACAAAGGCGGCCGGGCGTGGTGCTGGCCACCCACCTCCTCGTGTGCCGTGCCGGCTGTCATAGGTGCACTTGATTGACTGTTGACCTGTCTGGTTGTAGTCTGGGTCTGTCCGACTAAATTTTGCATTCTGCCATTTTCTGCTGAAATAAAGTTTACAGTCGCTGCCCTGCCTCTGTGCATTGTGCAGGTGTGTGGCGCAGGTGTGTGGCGACACACCTGCGCCACACACCTGCGCCACACACCTGCGCCACACACCTGCGCCACACACCTGCGCCACACACCTGCGCCACACACCTGCGCCACACACCTGCGCCACACACCTGCACAATGCGCGCGTTAACGACACCCATCTCTGCTCACCACACCATTTGAGAGCTATGTCACCTGAGGACGGCACCTGAGCACACACCACCTGCACGCCAACTAAATAAAGCCAGCACCTCGGGGTTGCACCTGGGGGGGGGGGGCGGCGTACATAAATGACGTCACGCATCTAGGGGGAGGGGGGGTTTGAGAAATGTGACGTCACATCAAAATGCGCAACTTTAAATAAATATAGACAACACGTTCTACTTAATTAAATAGACTTTTCAATAAAATGTTTTCTACAACATCAGAGTGCAGCGCCACATTAAATACGCACTACAATGACAATAGCTTAAAACGATTTGAAGCATGTTTTATATATTTTTTTGGGGGGGGGGCAGAGCTTTGTGACGTCATAGTTGAGGGGGGGGGTCTGACTTTTCGTGACGCCGTGTGACTAGGGGGGGGGGGGGGTCAAAAATCGTCCAAAATCGCGTGACGTCATTTATGGACGGCCCCTAGTACAAAAAGGGTGACGAGATGTTAACCATCTTGCCTGATATGCAGGAGTTTGTGGATTCGATCCCGACCCTGACACTTGCTGCTGTATATTTGGGAGTTTGAGGTGTGTGTGTCTCTCTCTCTCTGTCACTGTGGGCCCGTGGATTTTTCTCCGGGTCCTCCGGTTTTCCCCTCCGCATTCGGAATCAGCATTTGTCCACGTTGATGATAAGCCCACTTCGTTAAGCTATCGTTTGTGACCGCCAGGTGACTTCTGAAAAGAGAGCCGGGCAGCTCGGTGGGCCCTGACCTGGTACAATAAAAAAATATATATACTTTAGTTTTTATGTAAAAAAAGAAACACACGGGCAAGCATCATGGACGAATGTCTCGCGTTACGCGCAGAGTGTGCAGAGCTGCGTAGTGAATGGGTTGTCCCAGGTTGTCTCGGGTTGTCCCGTTCTCACTGCGCAACTGATGATAATAAACAATCCGAGTTGCGGGTGGGGGGGGTGTGAATGTCCCGGGGAGACCGACAGATCTAACGGGACAGCAACTGCCTCAACAACACGAGGACGGTCCTGGGGGAAACCGGGACAGGTGGCAACCCTACTCACCCACCCACTGGGGGAAACCGGGACAGGTGGCAACCCTACTCACCCACCCACTGGGGGAAACCGGGACAGGTGGCAACCCTACTCACCCACCCACTGGGGGAAACCGGGACAGGTGGCAACCCTACTAACCCACTCACTGGGGGAAACCGGGACAGGTGGCAACCCTACTAACCCACCCACTTGGGAAACCGGGACAGGTGGCAACCCTACTAACCCACTCACTGGGGAAAACCGGGACAGGTGGCAACCCTACTAACACCCACTGGGGAAAACCGGGACAGGTGGCAACCCTACTAACCCACTCACTGGGGGAAACCGGGACAGGTGACAATCCTACTAACCTACCCACTGGGGAAACCGGGACAGGTGGCAACCCTACTAACCCACTCACTGGGGAAAACCGGGACAGGTGGCAACCCTACTAACACACCCACTGGGGAAAACCGGGACAGGTGGCAACCCTACTAACCCACTCACTGGGGGAAACAGGTGACAACCCTATTAACCTACCCACTGGGGAAACCGGGACAGGTGGCAACCATACTAAGCCACTCACTGGGGAAAACCGGGACAGGTGGCAACCCTACTAACACACCCACTGGGGGAAACCGGGACAGGTGGCAACCCTACTAACACACCCACTGGGGAAAACCGGGACAGGTGGCAACCCTACTAACCCACTCACTGGGGGAAACAGGTGACAACCCTATTAACCTACCCACTGGGGAAACCGGGACAGGTGGCAACCATACTAAGCCACTCACTGGGGAAAACCGGGACAGGTGGCAACCCTACTAACACACCCACTGGGGGAAACCGGGACAGGTGGCAACCCTACTCACCCACTCACTGGGCAAAACCGGGACAGGTGGCAACCCTACTAACCTACCCAGTGGGGGAACCGGGACAGGTGGCAACCCTACTAACCTACCCATTGGGGGAAACCGGGACAGGTGACAACCCTACTAACCCACCTACTGGGGAAACCGGGACAGGTGGCAACCCTACTCACCCACCCACTGGGGAAAACATTGCCACTGTCTCCCCAGTGGCGATGTTTACACAGCTACAAAATACTCGCTCCAGGCTGAGCCGACCTAGGAGACGCCCATGACTGGTTCAGATATTCGCTGTCATCGGTCGCGGTCGGCAATCGCCATTGGTCACGAAGGGGCAGTGACGTCACTACAGTGCTTGTGCCAGGCTAGGTGCACCTGGAGGCAGGGCCTTATTAACATTGTGTAGGCCCCTGGCTCCAGGTATTGTGAGCCACCCCCCCCCTCCCCCCCCCGCGCAGTAATATTTTCAAAAATAAAAACAAAGTTAAAGGAAAATCAAATTTTATTTTTTACAAGGCTAACAAACAAAATTCAACCTTGATTTGAAGCTTGCGTGACCGCGGGAATCCATACTCTCTGGTTCGTTCGGTAAAGTCACGTGGGTAGAGAAAATAAAATACAATCACGACGTTTCGGGCGCAACACAAGCGTCCGTCACCAGGTGGGAAAGCGCCACGCGGGAGGGCGACGCTTGTGTTGAGCCGCCCGAAACGTCGCGTGATTAATTTTGGTTAGTTCATAGCCTACGTGACTTTACCAAAATCAAATTCGGCGTTCACAAATGGAATAACTTTTCACTTCATCTCTGGAGGCCCCTAAAGCCCCCCCCACCCCCACCGTGCCTTGATCGGGCCCTGCCTGGCACGTGTCGCGTGAAGTGTCGGAGGGGTCAGCCCCCCCCCCCCCCTTGCACGAGGTCACAGGGACAGGCCCAGCGGGTGCTTTGGGTTGGGCGAGGGGACTCAACAGATGCAACACCTGTGCCCAGCCACACGAGATCCCCTCCCGCTATAGCCTACCACAGACTTCGCTGGGGCAAGTGCACGGTACAGGCCCGGCCGCCTTTGTCTCACCGGTGCTGATCTTCACTTCACAACCCAACAGGTATTTATTTGAGGCCGAGTCGACCTAGAGGGGGGGGGGAGGGGGGGGTGGCCCAGGACCGGTGTAGATTATAATCGTCACTGGTGTTGGTTGATGGCGGCCGTGAGTAGGAATCGATTACCCCCACACACACACAAGACAAAGATCCCCCGTGTAGCCTCGACAAACTGTTGGGCCAAGTGCTGTTAGCGGAGCAGCGCCTATGAAGGCCGCCAGGGCGCACGAGGGAGGGGGGTGGCCACAACGCCACGCCCGGCCGCCTTTGTCTCCCCCCCCCCCCCAGCGGCGACGTTTACCACACACCGCACCGGGTATGCGTTTGAGGCTGAGTCGACCTAGAGGAGGCCTATGTGCGGTTTAGACAATCGTCACTGGTGTCGATGGTGGCCGCGAGCGGGAATCGAACTCGGGCTGGCCGGGCTTCACAAGTGGTGCCAATCACTGAGCCCACCGCTCCCCACGTTGCCGGACACACAAAACATCCCCCCCACCAGCACTACCCCCCACCAGCACCCCCCCACCAGCACCCCCCCACACCAGCACCACTACCCCCCCACCAGCACCACTACCCCTCCCGACCAGCACTACCCCCCCACCAGCACCACCACTACCCCCCCACCAGCACCACCACTACCCCCCCACCAGCACTACCCCCCCACCAGCACTACCCCCCCACCACCACTACCCCCCCACCACCACTACCCCCCCACCAGCACCCCCCCCCCCCACCAGCACTACCCCCACCAGCACCACCCCCCACCAGCACTCAGATGGACTCGCCCAATGAGACGCGCTGGGACCCGTGTGGCAGGTAACTCGTGTGGCAGGTAACTCGTGTGACAGGTAACCCGTGTGACAGGTAACCCGTGTGACAGGTAACTCGTGTGGCAGGTAACTCGTGTGACAGGTAACCCGTGTGACAGGTAACCCGTGTGACAGGTAACCCGTGTGACAGGTAACTCGTGTGGCAGGTAACTCGTGTGACAGGTAACCCGTGTGACAGGTAACTCGTGTGGCAGGTAACTCGTGTGACAGGTAACTCGTGTGACAGGTAACTCGTGTGGCAGGTAACTCGTGTGGCAGGTAACTCGTGTGACAGGTAACTCGTGTGGCAGGTAACTCGTGTGACAGGTAACTCGTGTGACAGGTAACTCGTGTGGCAGGTAACTCGTGTGGCAGGTAACTCGTGTGGCAGGTAACCCGTGTGGCAGGTAACCCGTGTGGCAGGTAACTCGTGTGACAGGTAACTCGTGTGACAGGTAACTCGTGTGACAGGTAACTCGTGTGACAGGTAACTCGTGTGGCAGGTAACTCGTGTGACAGGTAACTCGTGTGGCAGGTAACTCGTGTGACAGGTAACTCGTGTGACAGGTAACTCGTGTGGCAGGTAACTCGTGTGACAGGTAACTCGTGTGACAGGTAACTCGTGTGGCAGGTAACTCGTGTGGCAGGTAACTCGTGTGGCAGGTAACCCGTGTGGCAGGTAACCCGTGTGGCAGGTAACTCGTGTGACAGGTAACTCGTGTGACAGGTAACTCGTGTGGCAGGTAACTCGTGTGGCAGGTAACCCGTGTGGCAGGTAACTCGTGTGACAGGTAACTCGTGTGGCAGGTAACTCGTGTGACAGGTAACTCGTGTGGCAGGTAACTCGTGTGGCAGGTAACTCGTGTGGCAGGTAACCCGTGTGGCAGGTAACCCGTGTGGCAGGTAACTCGTGTGGCAGGTAACTCGTGTGGCAGGTAACTCGTGTGGCAGGTAACCCGTGTGACAGGTAACCCGTGTGGCAGGTAACTCGTGTGACAGGTAACCCGTGTGACAGGTAACTCGTGTGACAGGTAACTCGTGTGACAGGTAACTCGTGTGACAGGTAACTCGTGTGACAGGTAACTCGTGTGGCAGGTAACTCGTGTGACAGGTAACTCGTTGTGACAGGTAACCCGTGTGGCAGGTAACTCGTGTGACAGGTAACTCGTGTGGCAGGTAACTCGTGTGACAGGTAACCCGTGTGGCAGGTAACTCGTGTGACAGGTAACTCGTGTGGCAGGTAACTCGTGTGACAGGTAACTCGTGTGACAGGTAACCCGTGTGGCAGGTAACTCGTGTGACAGGTAACTCGTGTGGCAGGTAACTCGTGTGACAGGTAACCCGTGTGGCAGGTAACTCGTGTGACAGGTAACTCGTGTGACAGGTAACTCGTGTGACAGGTAACCCGTGTGACAGGTAACTCGTGTGACAGGTAACCCGTGTGGCAGGTAACTCGTGTGACAGGTAACCCGTGTGGCAGGTAACTCGTGTGACAGGTAACTCGTGTGACAGGTAACTCGTGTGACAGGTAACTCGTGTGACAGGTAACCCGTGTGGCAGGTAACTCGTGTGACAGGTAACCCGTGTGGCAGGTAACTCGTGTGACAGGTAACTCGTGTGACAGGTAACTCGTGTGACAGGTAACTCGTGTGACAGGTAACTCGTGTGACAGGTAACCCGTGTGACAGGTAACTCGTGTGACAGGTAACTCGTGTGACAGGTAACTCGTGTGACAGGTAACCCGTGTGGCAGGTAACTCGTGTGACAGGTAACCCGTGTGGCAGGTAACTCGTGTGACAGGTAAGGTAACTCGTGTGACAGGTAACTCGTGTGGACAGGTAACTCGTGTGGCAGGTAACTCCGTGTGACAGGTACCTGTGTGACAGGTAACTCGTGTGACAGGTAACTCGTGTGGCAGGTAAACCTCGTGTGACAGGTAACCCGTGTGACAGGTAACTCGTGTGACAGGTAACCCGTGTGGCAGGTAACTCGTGTGACAGGTAACTCGTGTGACAGGTAACTCGTGTGACAGGTAACTCGTGTGACAGGTAACTCGTGTGCAGGTAACTCGTGTGGCAGGTAACTCGTGTGACAGGTACCCTCGTGTGGACAGGTAACTCGTGTGGACAGGTAACTCGTGTGACAGGTAACCCGTGTGACAGGTAACTCAGTGTGGCAGGTAACTCGTGTGGACAGGTAAACTCGTGTGACAGGTAACTCGTGTGACAGGTAACCTCGTGTGACAGGTAACTTCGTGTGACAGGTAACCGTGTGGACAGGTAACCGTGTGACAGTACTCGTGTGACAGGTAACTCGTGTGACAGGTAACTCGTGTGACAGGTAACCGTTTGTGACAGGTAACCCGTGTGACAGGTAACCCGCTGTGACAGGTAACTCGTGTGACAGGTAACTCGTGTGGCAGGTAACTCGTGTGACAGGTAACCCGTGTGACAGGTAACTCGTGTGACAGGTAACCCGTGTGGCAGGTAACTCGTGTGACAGGTAACTCGTGTGACAGGTAACCCGTGTGGACAGGTAACTCGTGTGGCAGGTAACCCGTGTGACAGGTAACTCGTGTGGCAGGTAACCCGTGTGGCAGGTAACTCGTGTGACAGGTAACCCGTGTGACAGGTAACTCGTGTGACAGGTAACCCGTGTGACAGGTAACTCGTGTGACAGGTAACCCGTGTGACAGGTAACTCGTGTGACAGGTAACTCGTGTGGACAGGTAACTCGTGTGACAGGTAACTCGTGTGACAGGTAACTCGTGTGACAGGTAACTCGTGTGACAGGTAACTCGTGTGACAGGTAACCCGTGTGACAGGTAACTCGTGTGGCAGGTAACTCGTGTGGCAGGTAACTCGTGTGACAGGTAACTCGTGTGGCAGGTAACTCGTGTGACAGGTAACTCGTGTGACAGGTAACTCGTGTGGCAGGTAACTCGTGTGACAGGTAACTCGTGTGACAGGTAACTCGTGTGGACAGGTAACCCGTGTGACAGGTAACTCGTGTGGCAGGTAACTCGTGTGGCAGGTAACCTCGTGTGGCAGGTAACCCGTGTGACAGGTAACTCGTGTGGCAGGTAACTCGTGTGACAGGTAACTCGTGTGACAGGTAACTCGTGTGGCAGGTAACCCGTGTGACAGGTAACCCGTGTGGCAGGTAACTCGTGTGGCCAGGTACTCGTGTGACAGGTAACCCGTGTGGCAGGTAACTCGTGTGACAGGTAACTCGTTGTGGCCAGGTAACCCGTGTGGCAGTTAACTTCGTGTGACAGGTACTCGTCGTGACAGGTGAACCCTGTGTGACAGATAACTCGTGTGACAGGTAAACCCGTGGGGGCAGGGTAACTCGTCTGGGCAGGTAACCCGTGTGACAGTTAAATCGTGGTGGCAGGTAACTCAGTGTGGCAAGGTAACTCCGGGTGTGAACAGGTAACTCGTGTGGACAGGTAACCCGAATGGTGGCAGGTAACCCGTGTGACAGGTAACTCGGTGTGACAGGTAACCCGTGTGAACAGGGTAACGCGTGTGGCAGGTAACTACGTCGTGACAGGTAACTCGTGTGACAGGTAACTCGTGTGGCAGGTAACTCGTGTGCAGGTAACTCGTGTGACAGGTAACTCGTGTGACAGGTAACCCGTGTGACAGGTAACTCGTGTGGCAGGTAACTCGTGTGGCAGGTAACTCGTGTGACAGGTAACCTCGTGTGACAGGTAACTCGTGTGACAGGTAACTCGTGTGACAGTAAACCCGTGTGGCAGGTAACTCGTGTGACAGGTAACCCGTGTGACAGGTAACATCGTGTGGCAGGTAACTCGTGTGACAGGTAACCCGTGTGACAGGTAACCCGTGTGCAGGTAACCGTGTGACAGGTAACTCGTGTGACAGGTAACTCGTGTGGCAGGTAACTCGTGTGACAGGTAACTCGTGTGCAGGTAACTCGTGTGACAGTAACTCGTGTGACAGGTAACTCGTGTGCAGGTAACTCGTGTGGCAGGTAAACTCGTGTGACAGGTAACACCGTGTGACAGGTAACTCGTGTGACAGGTAACCCGTGTGGCAGGTAACTCGTGTGGACAGGTAACCCGTGTGACAGGTAACTCGTGTGACAGGTAACCCGTGTGACAGGTAACTCGTGTGGACAGGTAACCCGTGTGGCAGGTAACTCGTGTGACAGGTACACTCGTGTGGCAGGTAACTCGTGTGACAGGTAACTCGTGTGACAGGTAACTCGTGTGGCAGGTAACTCGTGTGACAGGTAACCGTGTGACAGGTAACTCGTGTGACAGGTAACTCGTGTGAACAGGTAACTCGTGTGGCAGGTAAACTCGTGGTGGCAGGTAACTCGTGTGACAGGTAACTCGTGTGACAGGTAACTCGTGTGACAGGTAACCCGTGTGGCAGGTAACTCGTGTGGCAGGTAACTCGTGTGACAGGTAACCCGTGTGACAGGTAACTCGTGTGACAGGTAACCCGTGTGGCAGGTAACTCGTGTGGCAGGTAACTCGTGTGGCAGGTAACTCGTCGTGACAGGTAACTCGTGTGACAGGTAACTCGTGTGGCAGGTAACTCGTGTGACAGGTAACCCGTGTGACAGGTAACTCGTGTGGCAGGTAACTCGTGTGACAGGTAACTCGTGTGACAGGTAACCCGTGTGGCAGGTAACCCGTGTGGCAGGTAACTCGTGTGACAGGTAACCCGTGTGACAGGTAACCCGTGTGGCAGGTAACTCGTGTGGCAGGTAACTCGTGTGACAGGTAACTCGTGTGACAGGTAACTCGTGTGGCAGGTAACTCACTCGTGTGACAGGTAACTCGTGTGACAGGTAACCCGTGTGACAGGTAACTCGTGTGAACAGGTAACTCGTGTGACAGGTAACTCGTGTGACAGGTAACCCGTGTGACAGGTAACTCGTGTGACAGGTAACTCGTGTGACAGGTAACCCGTGTGACAGGTAACTCGTGTGACAGGTAACTCGTGTGGCAGGTAACTCGTGTGGCAGGTAACCCGTGTGACAGGTAACTCGTGTGACAGGTAACTCGTGTGACAGGTAACTCGTGTGACAGGTAACTCGTGTGACAGGTAACCCGTGTGGCAGGTAACTCGTGTGGCAGGTAACTCGTGTGACAGGTAACTCGTGTGACAGGTAACTCGTGTGACAGGTAACTCGTGTGACAGGTAACTCGTGTGGCAGGTAACTCGTGTGGCAGGTAACTCGTGTGGCAGGTAACTCGTGTGACAGGTAACTCGTGTGACAGGTAACTCGTGTGACAGGTAACCCGTGTGGCAGGTAACTCGTGTGGCAGGTAACTCGTGTGGCAGGTAACTCGTGTGGCAGGTAACCCGTGTGACAGGTAACTCGTGTGACAGGTAACCCGTGTGGCAGGTAACTCGTGTGACAGGTAACTCGTGTGGCAGGTAACTCGTGTGGCAGGTAACCCGTGTGGCAGGTAACTAACTCGTGTGACAGGTAACTCGTGTGACAGGTAACTCGTGTGACAGGTAACTCGTGTGACAGGTAACTCGTCTGGCAGGTAACTCGTGTGACAGGTAACTCGTGTGACAGGTAACTCGTGTGACAGGTAACTCGTGTGACAGGTAACTCGTGTGGCAGGTAACTCGCCTACCGCCGCTGTTGTAGTGCGAACCCTGCACGCTCATCGCTGCTTCACCACGTGGGGGGGGGGGGAGTGGTGGGGAGGGAGTGGTGGGGGGGGGAATGGGGGGGGGGCGTGGGTGGGTCACCCCTCCCCCCCCCCAACACCGCGCCCGAGTGAACGTGCCCAGAGAACGCCGGGACACGCATCGAGCGCCCGCCACGATCCGTAGAGGCGGGCGCCGCAGACCGCTGCCCGCCCCTCCCCCTGCACTTTGCTGGCAGACGGCACTCACTGTCGGAAGGAGTTGTGGGTGGGTGGGAGGGTGGGAGGGAGGGAGTGGTGGTGGGGGTGGGGGAGGAAAGAGCTTCACAGCTAATCGGATTCCTCCAGTCCGAATAAAGATTGAGATTCTGGACACCGGCGAGTGAGTGAATGTATGTCAGGGGCCGTCCATAAATGACGTCACGCGATTTTGGACAGCTTTTGACCCCACCCCCTCGTCACACGACGTCACAAAAGTCAGACCCCCCCCCCCCAAATATGACGTCACAAAGCTCTGCCCCACCCCCCCTCCCCCAAATAAAACACGCTTCAAATCGCTTTAAACTATTGTCATTGTAGTAGTTGCGTATTTAATGTGGCGCTGCACTCTGATGTTGTAGGAGAAAACATTTTATTTAAAAGTCTATTTAATTAAGTAGAACGTGTTGTCTATATCGTCACAAATGTCTGACCACCCCCCCCCCCCCAGGTGCGTGACGTCATTTATGGTCGGCCCCTATGTTGAACTTTTTTTAGCACCGTACGTAGGCCAACCGCGCTCATCGGAGGTGTGTGAACTCCTTCCAAGTGTGGAATGTAAAGAAACCTACCACCCAGGGTTTCCCAAAAACTCCAATCCTCGCCACCCATGCCCCACTTACCATCACATCGCTATAACCTACTAACTCCCCGCCCCCCCCCCCCATTCGAATACAAATTTCTACTCGGTTACCTAATTAACGCAGGCAGCGGTTAACCGGTTAACCTTCATCATGAACTAACTTTACTACCCGGCTTCGCCTGAGACTTGGATTCTTGTCTTGGATTAATACACGGCCTACAGGGAGGGTGGGGGGGTGGGTGGGATGCGTGACGTCACTATGCACACTGCGTGACGTCAGAAGGCACACTGCGTGACGCTGCCGCATGCGGGTGACATCACAGATGTGACGTCACCGCTCACTTGCCGTGCAAAATATATCCATTATTGCGCTCGCCCTCCACCCCCCCCAAAATACAAAAGTATATTTTTATACTTTTTCCATTGTGTACAGTCTGGAAGCTACCCACATGCCAAATTTCAAGTTTGTTGCATGCTGGGAAGCATGCTAAACATTTCGAACAGACGCACACATTCACAAATTTCCCTTTCTTACATATATAGATAATTTTGGTCGCGACTTCTCCACTACAAGTCACACGCAACGAGTTGCAAAAAACCTCAGCATCCCCCCGACGTGTCCGGTCCGCAAGTCGTGCCAACTCTACGGCTCTCAACCGCACGTGACTCGTGCATTGGCCCGAAGTTGCTGTGCAGTCGTACGGATGTCCCTCGCTCTTCGCGGTAGTCACAGCAGTGGTGGTGGTGGATGCGTTTCAAAACAAATGGGGGAGGGGCGCACAAAGCGAACCCGCACGAGGACACATAGCTGCTACCTAAGACGAAGATCCCCCGTATGGCCCGTAACAAACTGTAGGGGCAAGTGCTGTTAACGAGCAGTATCTATGAAGGCCGGCACGGCACACGAGGGGGGTGGGGTGGGGTGGGCAGCACCACGCCCGGCCGCCTTTGTCTCCCCGTTGGCGATGTTTACACATCGCGTTTGAGGCCTAGTCGAACTAGGGGAGGCCCAGGACCGGTTCAGATAATCGTCACCCGGTGTTGGCCTTGAGCGGGAATCGAACTCGGTTGGCCGGGTTCGTAGCGCTAACCGCTGCACCACCGCTCCCCATACACACGCAGTACAAAGCGTCCCACGTCCGAACCGCATAGCCGCATCTGAGCGAGTTCAAACCGCATAGTAGAGCGAATTTTTGGGGCTAGCTATGTCGGTTCGCCGCATATACACAGCGCGAAGTCGCGCAAACCGAACCCACACAAAGCGAGGGAAACCTTGTGTGTATATATATACTGCCTAGGGTTGTTGATAGATCCATTTCTACATAACCCCCAAAAAGCATGAAAAACCGGTAAAACCGGTTACCGGTTTGCCGCTCGAATAAACATGTCTTGCAAAAAAAAAGACGTTCAAATTTTTAGTGTTTTCGGTAAAGTCACGTTGAAGAGAAACAACAACATAATAAAATATATATAAAACAATAAAAAAATTCTCACGACGTTTCGACCATAACTCAAACGGTCATCTTGAGATTCACACCTGAAGATGACCGTTTGAGTTATGGTCGAAACGTCGTGAGAATTTTTTATTGTTTTATATACATTATTATTTTGTTGTTTCTCTTCAACGTGACTTTACCGAAAAAACTAAGAATATGAATTACTGCAGTCACGAAAGCTTTAAATCAAAACGTTCAAATTCGTTTACATTTTTTTACAAAAACTTTGAGAAATGACGAGAAATGCTGCAACACCACCACCAACCACGCGGGTGACTTGGAGGTGCCGTGCCGTTTCCGACTTTCGTAACCGCTAACCGATACCGGTTTAGCCGGTTACCGATTAAAAAAGAAACCCAACAACATCGGCAGCGCGAGTCCTCGCTTCGCGCGTGGCGCTGTTCACATTGCGACGCGGTTTCGCTGCGACGCGGTTCTTCCATTGGAGAACGTCTCTCGCACAACGCGAATCGCGCGTGCCGCTCTAACGCTGAACACGCGCTCCACTATAACACTGAACACGTGCACCACCATAACACTGAACACACGCACCACTATAACACTGAACACGTGCACAACTATAACACTGAACACGTGCACCACTACAACACTGAACACGTGCACCACTATAACACTGAACACGTGCACCACTATAACACTGAACACGTGCACCACTACAACACTGAACACGTGCACCACTATAACACTGAACACGCGCTCCACTATAACGAGCTACTTTGTTGAGCTGCGCGGCTGAGCGGTACGGTACAGAACGAGGAACGTTCCGGTGAACGTGGTGGCTTACCCTCAGCTATTCGGCCCGGCACATCTCAGCGTGCGCGTGAGCAGTGGTGTTTCGTACCTCGCCAAACTCTACCGCGACTACTACTTTACTTGATGGGGACATTGCTTCGGCCTGACGCGTTTTTTTCGCTTTGCGGTGTGTAAAATAATCGCCACTTGGGAGACAAAGGCGGAAAGGGCGTGGTGTTGGCCAATCCATCCCCTCGTGTGCCGTGCCGGCCTTCATAGTTGCACACTTACAGCACTTGCTCCAACATCTTGGCAAGGCTATACGGGGGACCTTTGTCTGTGGTATGTGTGTGGGCTCTGGTGTGTATGCGCTGTGTGTGTGTGTGTGTGCGCTGTGTGTCGAGGGTGTGTGGTATATAGGTGTGTGCTGCGAGGTTTGTGGGGTGTGGTTTTGTGTCACGGTTGTGTGTGTGTTCGCAAGTGTATGGGGTGTGTTTGTACGTGATTAGGTGTGTCATTAATCCCACGTAATGTTAATCATGAGGTCGTAAGTGGCGTCCTGTGTAAGGGGTGTGTGTGTGTGTGTCAGTGCGTGCGAGTGTGTGTCATTGTCAACTTCGGTGGACGTCAGTGTGTGTATGGATGCATGTGTTTGTTGGGGAGCGGTGGTGTAGCGGTTAGCGCGCTGCGAATACGAACCTGGCGATCCGGGTTCGATTCCCGCTCACGGCCAACATCAGTTAAGATTGTCTGAGCCGGTCCTGGGCCTGCCCTAGGTCGACTCAACCTCAAATGAGTACCTGGTGCGGTGCGTTAAGACATCGCCAGTGGGGAGACAAAGGCGGTCGGGCGTGGTGCTGACCACCCACCCCCTCGTGTACCGTGCCGGCCTTCATAGGTGCTCGCTAACAGCACTTGCCCCAACAGTCTGTTAAGGCTACACGGGGGATCTTTGTGTATGTGTAGAGCAGTCGAGCTTGCTTGTTGTTACTGTGTTGTCAGGCACTTCACAATGTTTTGATAGATTATAATCGTTTCTTACACTCGCGATTAGACACACCTTTAATATATTTGCCTTATCTCGTATACCCAGTGCTTAAGTCCCGAACAGTCCGCAATTCATTTTGGCCACACCACATATTCATCTCGATTTACATTGCCCTACACCTGTTCGCACGACTGATTAAATGATAACTTAACATAGGGTACTAAAATACAGGAGCATTTAGCATATGCATATACCATACGAACTCTCGTGGTGTATATGTAATTGCGTTGGACTTCTTTCGCACCGTACGCAGCCAACCGTGCTAATCGGAAACAATGGCGGAGCCAGGATTTTCAGGTGGGGGGGGGGGGGGCATCCTCCCCTCTAGCAATGGAATATGCTAGGAGTTGTTAGTAAGTAAGGAGTTGTTAGTAAGTAAGGAGTTGTTAGTAGTAAGTAAGGAGTTGTTAGTAGTAAGCAAGGAGTTGTTAGTAAGTAAGGAGTTGTTAGTAAGTAAGGAGTTGTTAGTAAGGAGTTGTTAGTAAGTAAGGAGTTGTTAGTAAGTAAGGAGTTGCTAGTAAGTAAGGAGTTGTTAGTAAGTAAGGAGTTGTTAGTAAGTAAGGAGTTGCTAATAAGTACGGAGTTGTTAGTAAGTAAGGAGTTGTTAGTAAGTAAGGAGTTGTTAGTAAGTAAGGAGTTGCTAGTAAGTAAGGAGGTGTTGTTAGTAAGGAGTTGTTAGTAAGTAAGGAGTTGTTAGTAAGTACGGAGTTGTTAGTAAGTAGTTGTTAGTAAGTAAGGAGTTGTTAGTAAGTAAGGAGTTGTTATTAAGTAAGGAGTTGTTAGTAAGTAAGGAGTTTTAGTAAGTCAGGAGTTGTTAGTAAGTACGGAGTTGTTAGTAAGTAAGGAGTTGTTAGTAAGTAAGGAGTTGCTAGTAAGTAAGGAGTTGTTAGTAAGTAAGGAGTTGTTAGTAAGTCAGGAGTTGTTAGTAAGTACGGAGTTGTTAGTAAGTAAGGAGTTGTTAGTAAGTACGGAGTTGTTAGTAAGTAGTTGTTAGTAAGTAAGGAGTTGTTAGTAAGTAAGGAGTTGTTATTAAGTAAGGAGTTGTTAGTAAGTAAGGAGTTTTAGTAAGTCAGGAGTTGTTAGTAAGTACGGAGTTGTTAGTAAGTAAGGAGTTGTTAGTAAGTAAGGAGTTGTTAGTAAGTAAGGAGTTGCTAGTAAGTAAGGAGTTGTTAGTAAGTAAGGAGTTGTTAGTAAGTCAGGAGTTGTTAGTAAGTACGGAGTTGTTAGTAAGTAAGGAGTTGTTAGTAAGTAAGGAGTTGTTAGTAAGTACGGAGTTGTTAGTAAGTAGTTGTTAGTAAGTAAGGAGTTGTTAGTAAGTAAGGAGTTGTTATTAAGTACGGAGTTGCTAGTAAGTAAGGAGTTGTTAGTAAGTAAGGAGTTGTTAGTAAGTAAGGAGTTGTTAGTAAGTAAGGAGTTGCTAGTAAGTAAGGAGTTGCTAGTAAGTACGGAGTTGTTAGTAAGTAAGGAGTTGTTAGTAAGTAAGGAGTTGTTAGTAAGAAGTTGCTAGTAAGTAAGGAGTTGTTAGTAAGCAAGGAGTTGTTAGTAAGTAAGGAGTTGCTAGTAAGTAAGGAGTTGTTAGTAAGTACGGAGTTGTCAGTGGTAAGTAAGGAGTTGTTAGTAAGTAAGGAGTTGTTAGTAAGTACGGAGTTGTCAGTAAGTAAGGAGTTGTTAGTAAGTAAGGAGTTGTTAGTAAGTACGGAGTTGTTAGTAAGTAAGGAGTTGTTAGTAAGTAAGGAGTTGTTAGTAAGGAGTTGTTAGTAAGTAAGGAGTTGTTAGTAAGTAAGGGGTTGTTAGTAAGTAAGGAGTTGTTAGTAAGTAAGGAGTTGTTAGTAAGGGTCGAATTCGAACCGCGTGGTGTGATCGGCATCATGCTCGCTGAAGGTGTTGATGCCTTCAGGGAAGTCGTGTCCTGTATACACAACTACGCACAATTCTGTGAGTCACTTGTAAACTGCTTTGCCGTTACTTATTGCCAATGATGGACCTAGACTATTGCCCTATTATCTCATAGAGTCCCTGGCACGTAATAATAATAATATGCTACACAGTGGCAGTGGGGGTCGCAGAATGCCGATGTATTACTAATAAACCCAAATGATCCGATCGAAATTAGGGATTTCGATCGGATCATTGGGGGGGGGGGGGGGGGCCCGGGCCCCCCCCCCCCCCCTTACTGACTCCGCCAGTGATCGGAAAGATGCGGGGGAAGGACGACAACAAACGAAACGCAAAAAGCAGTTCTATAAGAAATGGGTTTTAAATGTATATTTTAAAGTGCTTCCTAATATCGGTACGAAAGAGCGTTCCAGACGGCCGCAGAAGCGCATGGTCGTGCCTTACGCCGTGAAGTAAATCCTCAAAGGCAAGTTTATATTGGTTAAACTTACTTTGGCTAAATTTTGATTTAAAGCTTTCGTGACTGCAGTGATTCATATTCTTGGTTCTTTCGGTAAAGTCACGTTGAAGGGAAACAATAAAATAATAAAATATACATAAAACAATACAATTCTCACGACGTTTCGACTGCAACACAAGCAGTCATCATCAGGTGTGAAAACCAACGGCAAGAAACATTTGAAAGAGGTGGCGGTTTGTATATATATTTTTTTATTTTTTACTTTGGCTAGACCAGGTGAGAAGGCAGGAGGCCGGGATGATGGAGGTTCATTTGCAAGAGAGCGGCCTGGCTCACCAGATAAACACAAACACGCTGGCGTCGTTCCCGCAAATATCACGCGTGGAGGTGAGGCCCCGATTATGATAGACATTGAACTGACTGTGTCCACGGTCTCCAGCAGAAGATACTGAGCGATGCAAAGTTACAAGATCACAGCGTGACATGGGAAGGAGGAGATGGAGAAGAAGGAGATGTAGGGAAGAGGACGTACATGGGGAGGATGAGGAAGGAGACATGGGGAGATTTTGGAGACATGGGGAGGAGGAGGACACGGGGGAAGAGAAGAAAAACAGGGATTGGACGGTTAAGAGACCAAACAATTCCGAAATCAAAATCGCAACCTCGAATCGCAACGATTAATCGAATCGCGACGTGCCAATTCAAGAAAACGCATTTGCTCTCATATATTACAATCATAGTGCTGCTTGTTGCTGGCCGTTTGATGTTTGGGGCGGTGGACCTTTGGCTTGTGCCCCAGCAATTCTATAATACAGGTAACTCCTCTAGTTACGACCATTTGACTTACGAACTTTCAGAGATGCGAACAAACCTGTCCCTATGTCGAGATGCCTGTTCGGATCGACAGTCGTAAATCCAACCGCCGCGTAATGAATGACGGTGGTGACATCTGCAGAACGTGAAAAACCAGTGGCATCGACAGGAGATTATGCAACCTTTCAAGACATTCCCCGTGTGTAATGTACGCGCCGTAAAACACGTTTGGAATCGACAGGAGTAAAAGTTGGACTTACAAACAGATCGACTTACGAACAGACCTCTGGAACCTAACTCGTTCGTAGGTAGAGGAGTCCCTGTAGTAATAATAATAATAATAACCATATACGAGTCGAGGCTGTGGCTGGCCCCGGTCGCATTGAGGCCCAGGGGTACGGGATTGGTGGTGGTGATGGTGGTGGTGATGATTTAGATAATGATGGTAATGATGTTGATGTAGGTACTGTACGCATATGGCGGTGATTTGATGTGTAGGTGATTAAAGTGATGATAGTTTAGGGTGATTATGGTGATTATCATATGTAGGTAATGATGATGGCGGTGGTGATGATTAAGATGTGTAGATGATGGGAATTTATTGTGATCCGGATGTGTAGATGATGATGGTTGTGGTGATGATACATTTGATATGTAGGTGATGGTGATTTAGGGTGATGATGGTGATTTTCACATGTAGATAATGATGAAGGCAGTGGTGATGATTAAGATGTGTAGATGATGATGGTGGCGGTGATGATGACGACATGGGGTTAGGATGATAGTGATTTAAACGATGATGATGACGACGACGATGGTGGTGGTGATTTAGATGATGATCATCATGGAGACGAGGGTTATCGATTATTATATAAAAATGTTATTCATCGCGGGGGCCAAAGGCGGCCGCTGGTGGCCTTTAATGCGGCTCCCGAACAATACAGAGTGAAAGCACCCCCCCCCAAAGGCTTCAAATGTGTGGCGGAGGCACCCTTACACTGATGATGTCTTCTTATCGGCGAAATGCCTCCCCCCCCACCTCTGAAAATGAGTGATCACTGCTGCAGAACTTGGCGGCGGCAGCGGCGATGATGATCATGGTGATGTTAATGACGCGATGTGATGATTTAAATTACGATGATTGATTTAGACTCTTGGTAATACGAGATAATAGTGGCGATGACGATCTCAGGGTGATGATCTCAAGGTGTTGATGATCTCATGGTGATGATCTTATTGTGGTGATCTCACGGTGATGATGATCTCATGGTGATCATGATCTCAGGGTGATGACATCATGGTGATGATTATCTCATGGTGATGATTATTTCATGGTGATATCTCATGGTGATGATCTCACGGTGATCATGGTTATCTCATGGTGATGATTATTATCTCATGATGATCTCAGGGTGATGATGATCTCATGGTGATGATGATATCATGGTGAAGATGATTATCTCACGGTGATGATGATATCATGGTGATGATGATCTCATGGTGAAGATGATTATCTCATGGTGATGATGATCTTATGGTGGTGATGATGGTGATCTCACGGCGATGATGATTTAAACTTACTCTCCCTCGTCCCACGTGACCAACACCCAGGCACATAATGGCCACAACCCATACCATCCCCTCTGTACATAAAACCCTTGACACCTACCCAAGTAAAGTACATTACATAGAACGACTTACGCATACTATATATACAAAACGTTCGCCACCCCCGTATCGTCCTGAGCCAAGTGCTGTTAGCGAGTAGCAGCAGCAGCAGCACCCATTAAGGCCGGCACTGTGGCACACGACGGGGGTGTGGATTGCCAGCACCACGCCTGGCCCGCCTTTGTCTCGCCAAGTGGCTCATTTGAGGCCGAGTCGACCTAGGAGATTCCTGGTCGCCTGGGTCCGTAGCGCGTCGCGACAGCCGCGAGACACAAAACCACAATCAGCTGCCATTCTCGACGCACTGTTGGATGAAGGCTCCCCCCCCCGCCTCCCACACACAAACAAACAATTGGCAAACAGCGCTCCGTCTCCGCTCAGGTGGTGGCACCGCCCCGCCACACGCCACGCTATGCCGTGGTATCCATCTGTGCGGAGTCCTCGCATGAGTTAAAAGTAGAGTTCTGATCTCGGTACACACGGAGTGATGGGGACTTGTGTGCAGCTGGGGATCAGGACTTGAGGGTTTTAAGGTGCAGGGTTAGGACTCACGTTGAGGGTTAGGTGGTTAATAATAGCTTGAGGTTAGGGGTTAGGTTAATGGTGGAGTTTAGGGTTTACAGGGTCCGGTGATGCCCGGGATGTCGCTGTGTGGCCAGGTGCAAGACTCTCACGGTCAGCAGCGTGTCCAGGTGAGACGAATCCATCCAGGTGAGTCGACGATGACAATAAAGGCGGTAGTCGTGGTGGTGGTGGCCGTGGTTGACGGGACCCTTCCGAGACCCCCATTCGGGCGAGAGGGGGGTTGTGCGTGCCAGGGGGTTGCCGGCACGACGTGGGCCTCTACCACGCCTAGTAGAGGCTTCGCCGCACCGCCCGGGCCGGCGAGACCCTGGGGATCACGAACATCGGCCCCCGGCCAGACGCGGGATTCCACGCGGCCGAGGTAAACCCGCCCGCGCTCCGCAGGGGCCCCGCCGGGGCCGCGCGGCGCAACCGCGAGGCGGGAGACTCGGCGAAGACGCTGCCCCGGGGCCGGTGGCGCAGCATCATGGCCGGGGAGGAGGAGCAGGCGAGGAGGGGGGCCCGCGGGGCCTCGGCTGGGCCGCGGCCGTCGACGACGACGACGCCGCCGCCGCCGGGCCTAGCGAGGTCCTTCCTCTCCGCGTTGCCGTTCACGAGGTCGGTGATGGTGGTAGTGCCGCTGCTGCTGTTGTTGTTAAGAGGCCGATGCTGTTTATGGGGGTACTGGTAATGGTTCACGGGGCTCAGGCCGTGACCGTCATCGTCGATGTCCTCCTCTCCGTTGACGTCGCCAGACGCCTTCGAGGTCTCCTTCCCCTCGTCCATCGCCTCGTCCATCACCTCGTTGTCCTCCTCCTCCTCCTCGTCCTCGTCCTTTGAGAAGATTTTCACGGTATTCCTCTCCATGACAAACACCACGCTCCTGGTGCCGCTGGTGCCGCCGCCGCTGCTGCCGCCGCTCTCCGCGGCCCCTTGCGCGGTCGGCGACCTCCTCAGGGCCGACTTGAGGGCCCGGGTGGCGGGCGACATCTCGGGGGTTAACAACTGAGGGGGTACCTGGGGGGGTACCTGGGGGGATACCTGGGGGTGTACCTGAGGGGATATCTGAGGGGGTACCTGGGTGGACGCCTGAGGGGACATCTGAGGGGATACCTGAGGGGATACCTGAGGGGGCATCTGAGATGATATCTGAGGGGATACCTGAGGGGACGCCTGAGATGATATCTGAGGGGATACCTGAGGGGATACCTGGGGGTGTACCTGAGGGGACGCCTGAGATGATACCTGAGGGGATACCTGAGGGGATACCTGGGGGTGTACCTGAGGGGACGCCTGAGGGGATACCTGAGGGGATACCTGAGATATCTGAGGGGGTACCTGAGGGGACATCTGAGATGATACCTGAGGGGATACCTGAGGGGACACCTGAGATGAGATCTGAGGGGGCATCTGAGATGATATCTGAGGGGATACCTGAGGGGACATCTGAGATGATATCTGAGGGGATACCTGAGGGGACACCTGAGATGAGATCTGAGGGGGCATCTGAGATGATATCTGAGGGGATACCTGAGGGGACATCTGGGATGATATCTGAGGGGATACCTGAGGGGACATCTGAGATGATATCTGAGGGGATACCTGAGGGGACGCCTGAGATGAGATCTGAGGGGATACCTGAGGGGACGCCTGAGATGAGATCTGAGGGGATACCTGAGGGAACGCCTGAGATGAGATCTGAGGGGATACCTGAGGGGACATCTGAGATGAGATCTGAGGGGATACCTGAGGGGACGCCTGAGATGAGATCTGAGGGGATACCTGAGGGGGCATCTGAGATGAGATCTGAGGGGATACCTGGGGGTGTACCTGAGGGGATGTCTCGGTGGGTACCTGAGTGTATAGCTGAGGAGATATCTCTTGAGGCGCCTGAGGGGGTACCTCAAGGGGTACCTGAGGGAGGATCTGAGTCAGGACCTGAGCGGATGACTGAGGCAACACCCCAGAGGGTGCCTGAGGGGTCACCTCATTCGGTAGCTGAGGGGATATCTGAGGCACGAATACCTCAAGGGGCGCCTGAGGGGGTAACTCAGTCGGGACCGGAGCGATTACCTCCGTGGACACCTGAGTGGGTACCTGGTGGGACATCTCAGCCGGTACCTCAGTCGCTCCCTCAGGGGGTGCCTGAGTCGGTGCCATGCGGGGCCCCTCATGGGGACCCGTGGACGCGAACGTGGCCCCCGGGGGTCCCAGCAGCGCCTCCATCCCTGCGGCACCCGACGCCCGGGTGACCTTGCAGACCCTTTCTTAGTAGGCCGACGAGGTGTCCGGCCGGTCACCTGGATATCTCGCTTGCCTTGGCTGGTTATCTTTCTGCTCGATCGCCGCCGAGTCTTGCGGGTTTCTCCCCTCCCCCCACCCCCGCCCCCCCGACGCCCTTGCGTGCCTTGGCCAGGTAGGCGTCTCACTCCGACAGGTGCCTGGGAAGGAACCAAGGCGTCTCGAAAGGGCCCCGGTGACGCCTGGCCACCAAGGCGGGCGGCCTCGCTCCTCTCCCGTCACCGGCGTCCCGGCGCTCGCGATGCCTTCGCGCCTTCGTCTCGAGTCATCGGCTTGCCGCAGGTCGAGTCTTCCCAAGATGCCCCCTTGTGCCCTGGGCCCGGGGGTTGTTGGGGGGGGTGGTTCACACCTGCAACGCCAAAGACAAAGGATGCCCCAGATAGACTTTTTAGCAGACTGCCAATTGCTGATGTGTCACGAGCAGCACCTCTGAAAGGCAGACACCGAGGGTGGGGTTAGGAGTGGCAAGCACCGTGCGCGGCCGTCTTTGTCTCTCCCCCCCCCCCCCCCCCCCCCCCCCCGCTGGCGATGTTTACGACCCACCGCGCCAGGAACTCACCTGAAGGCGAGTCGACACCCCTGGAGAGGGGAGGGCCCTCCAGGACCGGGTTCGGATGATCCTCGTCGCCGGTGCTGTTGGGGGATAGTTCGTGAGCGGGGAACCGAAGTCGAGTCTCTGACGGGATCGTCGCGCAGCGCTAAGCTCTGCGCCACCGCTCCCCGTACACCAACACCAGCGCGGTGTACAGGTGTGTGTACAGGTGTGTGTACAGGTGTGTGTACAGGTGTGTGTACAGGTGTGTGTACAGGTGTGTGTACAGGTGTGTGTACAGGTGTGTGTACAGGTGTGTGTACAGGTGTGTGTACAGGTGTGTGTACAGGTGTGTGTGTGTGCACAGGAAGCCGCGTCTTCCTTCAACGCGCGCACCACACACACGCACACGCACAGGTACAAAGTTAAAGATCCCCCGTATATCCTACAACAGACTGTCGGGGCGAGTGATGTTAGCGCGCACCTATGAAGGCCGGAACGGGACACGCTAGGGGTGGATGGGCAGCACCACGCCCGATCGACAGGTACACACAGGTACACACAGGTACACAATGATCCCCCCCCCCCCCACCCGTATAGCCTGAACAGACTGTTGGGGAAAGTGCTGTTAGCGAGCACCTACACAGGTAACGCCGCACAGGTAACGCGCCGCAGGTAACGCCGCACAGGTACGCACATCGGCCCGTGTGCGTGGCGCGATACGTGTACGCACCTGGGGCCCACCTGGGCGTAGACCTGTGGGAGGTGGTCGGGCAGCGATGATTGCTCAGCGTCACGACGATCCCGCACCCTTTTCTTTGTGTGTGTGTGTGTGTTGTGTGCGTGTGTTGTGTGTGTGTGGTGTGTGTGTGTGGTGTGTGTGTTGCCAGACGGCCCATCCCATTTTAAACGTCGCATACCAGGGGTGGCGTGCGGAACCCGTACCCCACCCAAGTCTGAGGCTTCCACCCCCCCCCCCCCCCATCATTCCCACCACCACCACCACCACTCCCACCACCACTCCCACCACCACCTTACCTCTCTGTCAGCTCTCATTCAGACGTTTTCTTTTTCCTCCCTCCCCCCCTAGCTGATGGTTGCCAGGCACTGACTCAGATGACTCTGGAGAGAGTGAGAGAGTGAGAGAGTGGGGTGTGGATGGGAGAGTTGAGCAGAGTAGTTACTGTATGCACGATCCACTGCTGGATGAAGGGTTTACCCTCGTCTCTCCGCTGATGTGCGGCGGTTATAACAACGGCCGCGGCAGCGACAGTCGCCGTGCGCCACGAAGTTTAGGTGAAGCCCCCACGGCGCTTGTGCCAGGCTAGGTGCACTTCGAGGCCACGCGGAGTGTCGAAGGCTCGCTGGCCAGGAGGTCACGGGACAGACCCTGCAGGTGCCACGTGGGTCGACTGACTGAGATGACCGCCAGATGCACCGCCTTGTGACCCCAATCTTGTGCCAATTTTTCCGCGTGCCGTTCGCTGTTGTGACTTGAGCACTGTACGGCAAGGCCGTAATTATAATATATATTTGGGGGGGGGCACATATTGGGGGGGACACATCCCCCCAAATATTAAAATACGCTCAAAATGTCCCCCCCCCCCCAATATATTGCTATGAAATAGATTAATGTTTATGTGACTGTGGTTATGGTTGTACTTTTTTAATCCCTAATCTCTGCCATTACAAACAACGAAACAAGAAAAGGTAAACAAAAATAATAAAAAAAGAGCAATGTAATACAATAACACTATTAGACATTATTGTAACAAAATACATAAAAAGTCCATCCTATATGTTAGTGAATTTTTTTTATATTTTAGGCAGGAAATTAGTTTTCAAATTTCGATGTTTTTTCTGGGGGGGGGACCCCAGACCCCTTTGAAGATTTGCCCCCCCCCCCCCAATGTTCACATCATCGCTACGGCCTTGCTGTACGGACGCTCCACCGCTGGATGAATGTTCATCCTTCACCTCTCCACCGCCGTAGCGCTGCTTATAACAAAGCACGCGATCTCGAGCCATCCATCCCCATCATCATCATCATCGTCGACAACATCACCGCCACGACACCCAAGACCACGACCGTTGCCACAATCCCATCAACTTGCAGCAGCCCCGTCCCCACGTGACTTGGCAATGGCCAACTCGTGAGAGTGATGGCGTTGCTCTTATTTTTTGTTTGTTATATAAATAAAAATATATAATATACGTTCGGTTGTTTAAAATGTGCGGGGGATGTATGCCGCGCTGATGAGTCACGCGTCATCGTTCGGAGCGGGTTTATCCATGCTTCGCCACGCTGGTCAATGCGATGTGGTGAAGGCGCGGCGGGCGGGGGGCATAGGAGTATCGTACAACAAGTGATATTGCTGCTCTCTCTCTCTCTCTCTAGTTTTGCGGCTGAGTTGACGCAGAGGAAGTAAGTCCCGAGACCGGTTCTGATCATCACTCGACGCTGCTGTTAGCCGTGACCCGAAATCGAACTCGGGTCACCGGGTTCAAGGCGCAGTGTGCGCTAACCACTGCGCCACCGCTCCAAGGCAGGTGATAATTTAAGGATGAGTCGCCCGATGTGAGAACCCAATCCGGTTTTATTTTTTTTACGAGTAACCTCGGGCAACAGCGTGCGTCACAACCGGGCATTCAACTCAAATTGGCGGCGTTATGGCAACGCGAATATACAAAGTCAAAGGTTCCTCCTCTCCCCCCCCGTGTAGCCTCTCACAGACACGGGCAAGTGCTGCGAAGCGAGTTAGCAGCGGCGAAGGCCGGGGCAGGCGCACGTGGCGGTGGTGGCTGGCCAGCACCACGCCCGGCCGAGGCTTTTTGTTGTTGTTGTTGTCACATGCTGATGTTTACACACACATACCCACACAACGCACCAAGGTGCCGTCACACGGCGTCACAAAAAGTCAGACCCCCCCCCCTCAAATATGACGTCATGAAGCTCTGCGCCCCCCCCCCCCCAAATAAAACATGCTTCAAATCGCTTTAAACTATTGTCATTTGTAGTGCGTATTTAATGTGGCGCTGCACTCTGCTGTTGTAGGAGAAAACATTTATTAAAAAGTCTTTAATTAACGTGTTGTCTATATTTATTTAAAGTTGCGCATTTTGATGTGACGTCACATTTCTCAACCCCCCCCCCCCCCCTCGTCACACATCGTCACAAATGTCTGACCCCCCCCCCAACCCCCCAGGTGCGTGACGTCATTTATGGACGACCCCATATATACAGACGTACAAAGATCCCCCCGTGTAGCCTTTTCACAGACTGTCGGCGCGATGTTGAACACCCTCACGTTCATGCCGTTTCACGGGGTGAGCGCTTAAGAGGCAATTACCGTGGCATTCGTGAGCGTGACCTGCGTTTGCAATAGCGACAAGCACTGTTCGCTTGTAGCCCGTGGACAACGCCACGCCCGGCCGCCTTTGTCTCCCCGAGCGGCGATGTTTCCAGACGCAGCAGCAGCAGGTACACGTCTTTTTTAGGCTGAGTCGATCTATTGGGAGGCCCAGGACCGGTTGAGATCATCGTCACAGTGGGTGTCGGTGGTGGCCGTGCGTTGGAGTCCAACTCGGACGTCCGGTTCAGTGGCGCGGCGCGCGACCGCTCCCCACTAACACAAGGCAAAGCTCCCCCGTATAGCCTTCCAGGCTGTTGGGACAAGTGCTGTTAGTGAGTTAGCCCCCGCGAAGGCCGGAAGAGCAGGCGAGGGGGTGGGTGGCCCGCACCGAAGACAAAGATCCCCCGTATAGCCTTACCGGTGTTTTTGGGGCAAGTGCTGTTAGGGAGCACCTGTGAAGGCCGGCACGGCAGACGAGGGGCTGGGGGGTGGGCAACACCACGCCTACAGCGATGTGGACTCGCATGCACTCAGGACACATACCTACAAACATCTCTGCACATACCTAGGTATACATAAATCAGGATGCCTACAAAGACAAGGATTCTCCGTATAGCCTTGGTGGTGGGTGGCCAGCACCACTCCCGGCCGCCTTTGTCTTCCCAGGAGCGATGTTTACACGTCACACCGGTTACTCATTTGAGGCCGAGTCGGTCTAGGGGGAGGCTCTGGACCCGGTCCATGTCACCGGTGTTGTCCACGAGCTGGAGTCGAACCCGGGTTGCCGGGTTCGTGGCGCAGCGCGCTTAACCACATGCTCGAGACAAACAATCGCCGCTCGCCACTACGTGACGGTGACGGCGCCTGTGCCAGGCTAGGTGCACTTCGAGGCCACGTGAAGTGTCGGCTGCTCGCTGCTGGCCAGGAGGTCACGGGACAGACCCAGGTGCCATGGGTTGACTTGAGATGACTGGCAGATGCAGCGAATGCGCTCCACACGGTGCCGCCACGCTCACTCTTTGAGGACAAATCCCCGGCATTGCTTGTGACGGACTGCCGGGGCAAGTGCTGTTCGCGAGCACTTACGAAGGCCGGAACGGCACACGAGACGGCGGGGGGTTGGGCAGCACCACGCCCGGCCGCCTTTGTATCCCCAGTAGCGATGCTTACCGGGTTACTCATTTGAGGTTGAGTCGATCTGGGGCAGGGGCCCAGCACCGGTTCGGATAATCGCCGCCGGTGTTGGTGGCCGTGAGCGGGAATCGAACTCGGGACCGGCCGGGTTCGTAGCGCAGCGCGCTAACCGCTACACCACCTCTCTCCTCACACAAAGACAAGGATCCCCTCCCCCCGTGTAGCCTTATCAGACTGTAGGGGCAAGCGCTGTTAGCGAGCAGCACCTATGAAGGCCGGAACGGCACACGAGGGGGTGGGTGGCCAGCAACCACGCCCGACCGCCTTTGTCTCCCCAGTAGCGATGTTTACTACACACCGCACCAGGTACTCATTTGAAGCTGAGTCGACCTAGGGGAGGCCCAGATAATCGTCACCGGTGTTGGCCGTGAGCGGGAATTGAACCCGGGACGCCGGGTTCAGAGCGCAGCGCAGCGCTCCCCACTACACACTCACTGCTCACTCACCATCACCTGCGGGTCTCTGGACTCTAAAGCGGAATAAATATTTAATTGGCGCGCAGTGAGCGGTAATGCGAGGCAATTGCTGCCAGGGACACTGTTAGTGAGGGGCGGGGGGAGGGAGGGGCGGGGGGTGGGTGGGGGGCGTAGTGGGGGGTCATTACGAACTCCAACAAACCAGGATGAGGAATCCCGGACCCTCGATCCAACGCAAGTCACCTCGCCTCGTATCACCAAAGGTCCCCCGTATAGCCTCAACAGACGGTTGGGTCAAGTGCTTTTGGCGAGCACCACCGCCACCATCACTACAGCCACCATCACCACCACAGCCACCATCATTATCCGCACAAAGTTATGGCAGTAGATGCGGACCCCCTGATGCACAAGTGGAAAAATGTAAAAATTATCCAGTCGCCGTGGTGCGACTGTGGTCATCCAGATCAGAGACCTACAGCGTTTAACGACCCACAGACACGAAGAAGGCGACATCGCCCGTTGCGATGATGATGATGATGATTCCACTACTCCATGACTACGGTTGTCTGCAGGCTTGACCACTTCAATGTGAAATTGTAGCTGTTGGCTCTGCATCTACATCAGCAGCCGTGCGAAAGAAGATCACAGCCACCAACGCCCATTACCACCACCACCAGCATTATCATCACCGCCAACGCGTGCTCCACTGATTGTTGGTCGCGAGCTGGAATTTTCCTCGGGTCGCTGGGTTCGCTAACCGCGGCGCCACCGCTCCCCTACTTCCGTGACAAATCACGAGCGTAACCACTGTCCACACCATTGTGTCACACACACACACACCCTTGTAGTAGTCTTATTAATATACACAAAGACCCCCCCGTATAGCCAGTGCCGGATAAAGCGCGTGCCGAGGTCTGTAGCCATGTGTTATAAAGGGGCACTAAATAAGAAAAAACACGTAAATATTAAAACACACAAATGTTTAACTTGCATAGTAAAGTAATTTTGTGTTTTTTTTCATTTGCTATAGAGCCAGGATAATACGACAAATCGCTGACCGTAAACACCCAGTCTGTTCATAAAAGTTGAAGGCGGTATAGTACTATAGTAATAGAGCAAGTGCAGAATCACCGGACCGGAATTGATAGCTTGAAAGCATTTAGCGCGGGGACCTTTAAAGTGTAGTAGTTACTACATGTGTAGCTACATGTGTAGTTACTACATGAGTAGCTACTACATGTGTAGCTACTACATGTGTCGTTACCACATGTGTAGCTACCACATGTGTAGCTACCACATGTGTAGTTACTACATGTGTAGCTACTACACGTGTAGTTACTACACGTGTTGTAGCTACTACATGTGTAGCTACTACATGTGTAGTTACTACACGTGTGGTAGCTATTACATGTGTAGCTACCACATGTGTAGTTACCACATGTGTAGGTACTACGCGTGTAGTTACTACACGCGTAGTAGCTACTACACGTGTAGTAACTAGACGTGTAGTAGCTACTACACGTGCAGCTACACGTGGAGTAGCTACTACACGTACAGTAGCTACTACACGTACAGCTACAACACGTGTCGTAGCTACTACACGTGTCGTAGCTACTACACGTGTCGTAGCTACTACACGTGTCGTAGCTACTACACGTGTCGTAGCTACTACACGTGTCGTAGCTACTACACGTGTCGTAGCTACTACACGTGTCGTAGCTACTACACGTGTCGTAGCTACTACACGTGTCGTAGCTACTACACGTGTCGTAGCTACTACACGTGTCGTAGCTACTACACGTGTCGTAGCTACTACACGTGTCGTAGCTACTACACGTACAGCTACTACACGTGCAGCTACTTGTGCTGCTCGGACAATCCGGCACTGTGCGTATAGCCGTAACAGACACTATTGGGGCAAGTGCTGTTGGCGAGCACCTACGGATGGCCGGCACGAGGCTTGCGCACACGCCCGGCCGCCTTTGTCTCCCCAGTGCTGCGGGTTACACACCGCACCAGGTACTTAATTTCAGACCGAATAGGGGAGGCCCCGTGGACCCTTTCATAATGTTCGTCACCGATATTGGTCGCAAACCACTGCGCCACCACTCGCAATTTCTTCCACACAAAGACAACCCCCCCCCCCCCCGCCATGTAGCCTTCAGCAGACTTGTGGAGCAAGTTCCACACACGCGCACACAGAGACACCGAGACACCCTGCCCCGCTCGCCCGTTCACCTCTCCCCACGTGCACGCGCACGCAGCGACAGCAGAGGGCGCCACGGGCACGCGCGCAGACGAGACGGTCCCCCAACACCACAGGAAAAAGGAGACGTCTTTCTGCGTGCCTATGTGTGTGTCTCTCTCTGTGTGTCTGTGTGTCTATGTGTGAGTCTCTCTCTGCTTGTGTGGCTGTCTGTGTGTCTCTCTCTGTGTGTCTCTGTGTGAATCTCTCTCTGCTTGTGTTTCTGTCTGTGTGTCTCTGTGTGTGTCTCTCTCTGATTGTGTCTCTATGTGTGAGTCTCAGCTTGTGTGTCTGTCTGTGTGTCTGTGTGTGTGTCTCTCTCTCTCTGTGTCTATGTTGTGTGTGTGTCTCTCACTGTGTATCTCTGTGTGAGTCTCTCTCTGCTTGTGTGTCTGTCTGTGTGTCTATGTTGTGTGTGTCTCTCTCTATGTGTCTCTGTGTGCGTCTCTCTCTGTGTGTCTGTTTGTGTGTCTGTGTTGTGTGTGTCTCTCTCTGTTTGTCTCTGTGTGAGTCTCTCTCTGCTTGTGTGTCTGTCTGTTTGTCTGTGTTGTGTGTGTCTCTCTCTGTTTGTCTCTGTGTTGTCTCTCCCTGCTTGTGTGTCTGTCTGCGTGTCTCCGTGTCTGTGTTTTGTCTCTCTCTCAAATGTATCAATCTTTGGAAGAACGTAAATCAACCAGGTGGGGTGTTGACTGTTGTGTTGGCCGACTCTCTGTGCTGTATCGCATTTTATTTCCAAGTTTACTAGCTTTGTTTTCTCATTCATTTGTACCTGATGATGGTTGCGTGTGTTGCAATCGAAACGTCGTATTCTATTCTTATTTAATTTATTTCTACCCGACTTTACCGAAAGAACCCAAGAGCAACCACAGTTAGGGTTCGATACCGGAACGAGGGGCTTAGCGGTCGCTGGAGCGGAGAGTTCGTGGAGGGGAGTGGCGTGAGATGAGAGGGGAGAGGTAGGAGAGAGCGTGGAGGGGAGTGGAGTGAGATGAGAGGTAGGAGAGAGCGTGGAGGGGAGTGGCGTGAGATGAGAGGGGAGAGGTAGGAGAGTGCGTGGAGGGGAGTGGAGTGAGATGAGTTTAGGCAACTTAATACACACGCGAGGCAATCAATGCAATCAGTGTGTGTAGTAGATGGGTCGTATTGTACTCTTTATGATACTTGGCATCGTTCAACTGTGTAATCACACACGTAGGCTTACACATAAATACAAACGCATATCTAAACACACGCACGCATACATACACGCACACACACACACACGCAACAGTCGTCATTCGCCACTAAGTGGCGCTGATACCGCTAAAGAATGGTGCCAGGCTAGGTGCACTTTCAGGCCACGTGAAGTGTGCAATGCTCGCTGACAGGGGGTCACGGACCAGACCCAGGTGCCATGGGTTGACCGACTGAGATGGCTGGCAGGCGCACCACCCGTGGTCTCCACTGTATCAACTCGCTTCGTTTTATCCGCCCGGCGCTGCGCTCGTTGTTGTGAGCGTCGCTCCTCTGCCCTCCGTTGTTGGAGGGCGACTGCCTCCAACTGCCCAGCAGCGGCGTCCTTCACGAGCCTCCTCCACAGAGGCCGATCTTGGCACCGCTGGTACCGGTCATCGGCAAGTCCACTCAGCTCCACATCCTCCTGTACCACATCACTCCATCTCTTCTCTAGCCCGTGCCGCGCCCTTTTAGCCCCCTCTGTCTAACCCAGGGGTGGGGAACGTATGTCCCGCGGGCCGTTAAAGGCCCGCGGGCCGTATGAGGCCCGCGAAATCATTTGGTGTGGCCCTGCCAAGGCAACCGCAGGCGGGACTCGAAATTCAATAAATCTAGGAGCTGGAAAAGCAGTTGCGAGTAGCAGCAACATCGTCAATACCGGCTAACATCACCACACGCCTCGCCAAAGAGAAGCGGATCCAGCCCATCGCATTAGGGGCGAGTTAGTGAAATGTTTGACACAAATATAAACGGGCCAATTTTTAAACTGATAATTTTGTATGGCCCGCGAATGATGTTACATAAATATCCAAATGGCCCTTGGCAGAAAAGAGGTTCCCCGCTCCTGATGTAGCCGAACAGAAACTGCTTGGGCATACGGTGACTGGGAAAGCGTGTTAAATGACCCAGCCAACGCAGCCTCGCCGATCGGAGGAGCTCACTGATGTGACCGTGTCCAGATCTTTCAGGGATCAATGATCTCCTTTCACTGTAATCCAGCCTCGTTAAACCCAGGATGGATTGTAAGCAGGCCACCCTGAATGCATCAAACCGGCGCAGATTATATATATATTTGAAGGGCTTCACATTTCGCAAGGATTGCGAAGGGAGGGCACAACTTTGGCCGAGAAGACCCGTAGCTTCGTGTCAGGTAGCTTCCACACAGCGTTACGCAGCTGATAAAAACAAACTATGAAACGTTTAATTGTATTTTACCAGGTAAGGCCCCACTGAACTACCTAGCTCTTTTTCAGAAGCGACCTGGCCATCACAAATGATGACTCAACGAAGTGGCTTATCACGTGGAAATGTACAGCGGCCAAAGACTCTAAACGCGTGACGTTGATTCAAAATGTGGAAGGGAAAAACCGGAGGACTCGGAGAATAACCCACGAGACCACGAGAGAGAGAGAGACACGCTAACTCTAAATTTACAGGCGTCAGGGTTGGGAATAAACCCACGAACCTCCTGTATACCAGGCGAGGTAGTTAACATCTCCTAGCCACCGTGATGATGATGATGAGAGAGACACGCAAACTCCAAATATACAGCAGCAGGCGTCAGGGTCGGGATCGAACCCACGAACCTCCTGTACACCAGGCGAGGTAGTTAACATCTAGCCACCGTGATGATGATGAGAGAGAGACACGCAAACTCCAAATATACAGCAGCAGGCGTCAGGGTCGGGATCGAACCCACGACCTCCTGTACACCTGGCGAGGTAGTTAACATCTCCTAGGCACCGTGATGATGATGATGAGAGAGAGACACGCAAACTCCAAATATACAGCAGCAGGCGTCAGGGTCGTGATCGAACCCACGAACCTCCTGTACACCAGGCGAGGTAGTTAACATCTCATAGCCACCGTGATGATGATGATGAGAGAGAGACACGCAAACTCCAAATATACAGCAGGCGTCAGGATCGGTATCGAACCCACGCACCTCCTGTAGACCAGGCGAGGTAGTTAACATCTAGCCACCGTGATGATGATGATGAGAGAGAGACATGCAAACTCCAAATATACAGCAGCAGGCGTCAGGGTCGTGATCGAACCCACGAACCTCCTGTAGACCAGGCGAGGTAGTTAACATCTCCTAGCCACCGTGATGATGATGATGATGAGAGAGAGACACGCAAACTCCAAATATACAGCAGCAGCAGGCGTCAGGGTCGGGATCGAACCCACGAACCTCCTGTAGACCAGGCGAGGTAGTTAACATCTCCTAGCCACGGCTGCATTCGCCGTAGCATCATCCCGCTCGGCTGATTCGGAGCGAGACCTCGGCGAGCCAAGGCGGAGGGCCGTCGTGAGCACACTGCCCGGGTAATGGGAAAGCTGTGAGCGACCCTCTCGCAAACACAGAGCGTTCATTACTCGTTGCGGAGTTGAGGTGGAGAGGGGCTGGGTGGGTGGGTGGGGGAGCGTTCAATGTGGCAGAGAACCCGGGCAAGGTGCGTCGTGTCGGTGTGGCTGACGGTGAGGAATTTCGGAGAACGATCCAGAGCCCGAGGCTCGCAGAGCGAGTGGTGGTGGCAAATGTCCGAGCAAGGGAGCGAGCGAGTGGGTGAGTGGCTGTGTGGGTGGATGAGCGGCGGGGGGTTGAGTCGGTGAGTGGTTTGCGTGAATGCTTCGGTGGGTGGGGGACGAGTGGGTGGGTGGGTGAGTGACTGAGTGGGGGAGTTGGTGAGTGGATGAGTGAGTGATTGAAGTGAGTGGTTTCGTTACTGCTTGAGTGGGCGGGTGGGGGGGGGGATGAGTGAGTGGGTGGTTGATTCGGTGAGCGAGTGGGTGAGTTGGTGAGTGGGTGAGTGAGTGACTGCGTGAATACTTGAGTGGGTGGGGGATGAGTGAGTGGGTGAGTTGGTGAGTGACTGAGAGGGTGGGTGAGTAGGCTAGTGGTTGAGTGAATGTTTGAGTGAGTGGATCGGTGAGTGAGTGGTTAAGTGAATCGTTGAGTGAGTGGTTAAGTGAATGTTTACGTGGGTGGGTGAGTTGGTGAGCGAGTGAACCGGTGAGGGAGGGTGTCGGTTGTGTGCATGACGTCTTCTTTCAACTGCCTGGACCGCAGGATGGGTCTCGCCGCTTTGGAGAGGCACACACCCCACACACAGACGCACACAAAAGACAAAGATCCCCCGTGTAGCCTACACAGGCTGTTGCGGTAAGTGCTATTATCGAGCATCTATTAAGGCTAAACGCACACAGAAATACACACAAACATACAATGCAGTGAGATAGGATTACAAGCGCACGCGCGCACGCAGACATTCGCATTCACTGACAAAAAGACAAAGGCCCCCCGTATAGCCTTAACAGACTTTTGCGGCAAGTGCCTTTAGCGAGTAGCGCCTATGAAGGCCGACTTAGCACGCGAGTGAGTGGGTGGCCATGAACGTTCCTGGGCCGCCTTTGTCTCCCCGGTGCCGATGTTGACACCGCACCGGGAGGGGTTTGGTGATCATCGTCGCTGGTGATGGTGGCCGTGAGCGGGATTCGAACTCGGGTGGCCGGGTTCCGTAGGGCAGCGTAGCGCTCACCACCGCACTGCCGCTCCCCACTACACACAAAGACAAAGAACCCCCTTGTAGCCGTGATGGACTCTTGGGGCAAGTGCTATTAGCGGGGCACCGGACGCGCAGACACGCAGACACACACAGACACACCTACGCACACAACACAGCACACACGCAGACACAGCACACGCAGACACAGCACACACACAGCACACACGCAGACACAGCACACACACAACACAGCACATGCAGACACAGCACACACGCAGACACAGCACACACGCAGACACACCTACACACAAGCAGACACAGCACACACGCAGACACACCTACACACACAACACAACAGACACAGCACACACGCAGGCACACCTACACACGCAGACACAGCACACACACAACACAGCACACACGCAGCCACAGCACACATGCAGACACAGCACACATGCAGACACAGCACACACGCAGACACACCTACACACAAGGCACAGCACACACGCAGACACACCTCACACAACAACACACACACACACTTACACACAACAACAACCGCCATTCGCCACTAAGTGGCGGTGACGTCACCACGACGCTTGTGCCAGGCTATGTGCACCTTGAGGCCCTGTGAAGTGTCGAACGCCCGCTGGCAGGAGGTCACGGGGCAGACCCAGGTGCCACGGGTCGACTGACTAAGATGACTTCACAGACACACCCACACACACAACACAGACACGCGTACACACACAGACACACCTACACACACAACACAGACACGCGTACACACACAGACACACCCACACACACAACACAGACACGCATACACACACAGACATGAAATATTGTCACCGTAATGCATTAGCGTTACATATAAAACTAATGAATTTATGGCATAATTATTATTGAGCTAAATGACGTTCATTGTATACATAATACATTTTTTTTAACCGTGGGCGTGCGTATATTGAATTGCAGCAATATTCTAGACATGAATTATTGATGTCCGCATATTTGAGCTCGTATAAATACGTACACTCAAAGAGATCTCGTTCGGTCGAGCAAAAGTGATGTCAGCGGGCACCTATAAACCCTTTCTGGAAGATTTATTTTTTTGCTGTTTTTTGTCCCTGGATGTCTCTGTTGCGAAACGTCACTTTAAGATGTTCTTTGTCCATGGTTTTTGTTTGTTGCGGTTTCACCCGAGTCACGAGCCTCCTCGTGGCTTACAGGGCTACAGCCGAATAAATGAAACTGAAAGCTGGAAAACTTTACCGCCTCTGTCTCGCCCCCGGTGACGTTCGTGATAACACCGCACTGAACGCGACAGCGATAAATACATTTAAGGCTGAGTAGATCTAGGGGAGGTCTGCAGGACAGGTTCAGTGTGTGCGTCATGGCCAGGAAATCGAACTTCGGGTCGCCGAGGTGGTAGCGTAGTGTGCTAACCACTGCACCACCGCCCCTCGTATGCTGAATACAAAGACAAAGATGTCCCGTGTAGCCTTCACAGACTGTCGGGACAAGTGCTGTTTGCGAGCACCCTCCACACACCAAAGACAAAGATGTCCCGTGTAGCCTTCACAGACTGTCGGGACAAGTGCTGTTTGCGAGCACCCTCCACACATCAAAGACAAAGATGTCCCGTGTAGCCTTCACAGACTGTCGGGACAAGTGCTGCTTGCGAGCGGCAACCAAAACAATCGGCGTCTCGGGCTGGCGCGTTCTCAGCAGCATCAACAACAACAACATCAACAACAAAAGGGGGCCGGGTCTCCCTTCAAAATGTCTCGTGACAAATAAAAGAGTCTGGTAAGCAAATTAAAATCGTGGCACGTCGTGGGGGGGGGGGGGGGGCCTCTCTCTTTCTCTCTCTCTCTCTGTGTACCGCGTTCGTGTGGCCGCGGCGATCCACTCCACCAGCCCGGGGTTTGAACCCGCGAGGCTAGATCGTGCTCCAGAATGCTCGCACGGATCATTGAGCTGATCTGGAATCGCCAGTCCCATCGGTGAGCTCCTCACGGCGGGCGATGCTGCGTCGGCTGGGTCACCGCCGCATGCCCAGGCAGCTTTTTTGGTTTTGTTCGGGCGGATAGAGGGGGGGGGGGGGGGGTTAAAGTGGCGCGGCACGGCAGTGGAGAGGAGATGGAGCTGATGGGGTCTCAAGATGACGTGGAGCTGAGTGGACTTGCCGATGGCGGGGTAGCCAGCGGTGTCAAGATCGGCCTCTGTGGAGGAGGAGGCTCGTGAAGGACGCTGCTGCTGCTGGGCAGTTGGAGGCAGTCGTCCTCCAGCAAAACAACGGAGGGCGGAGGAGCGACGCTCACAACAACGAGCGGAGCGCCGGGTGGCTAAAGCACAGCAGGTTGGCACAGTAGGGGGCACAGGTGGTGCATCAGCCAGTCGTCTCAGTCAACCCGTGGCACCTGGGTCTGCCCCGTGACCTCCTGCCAGGGGGCGTTCGACACTTCACGTGGCCTCAACGTGCACCTAGCCTGGCACAAGCGCCGTGGTGGCGTCACCGACACAATAGTAGCGAATGGCGCTTGTTGTTGTGTCCACGTATGCGTGAGTTTGTGTATGTTCGTGTGTCGGTGCACGTGTGCGTGCGTGTGTGTGCACGTTTGTGTGAATAAGTGCGCACGTGTGTGAGTGTATGTGTGTGCGTGAGTGTATGTGTGTTTACGTGTGTGGGTGCACGTTTGTGTGTGACTGTGTGTGTATGTGGGGAGCGGTGGTGTAGCGGTTAGCGCGCTTAGCTATGAATCCGGCGACACGAGTTCGATTCCCGCTCACGGCCAACACTCAGTGACGATTGTTTGAACCGTTCCTGAGCATCCTCCCCTAGGTCGACTCAGCCTCAAAATGAGTACCTGGTGCGGTGTGTAAACATCGCTACTGGGGAGACAAAAGCGGCCGGGCGTGGTGCTGGCCACCCACCCCCTCGTCTGCCGTGCCGGCCTTCATAGGTGCTCCCTAACAGCACTTGTTCCAAAAGCCGGTAAGGCTATAGGGGGATCTTTGTCTTTGGGTTTACGTGTGCACGTGTGTGTGTGTGTGCACGTGTGTGTGTGTGCACGTGTGTGTGTGTGTGCACGTGTGTGTGTGTGCACGTGTGTGTGTGTGCACGTGTGTGTGTGTGCACGTGTGTGTGTGTGTGCACGTGTGGGTGTGTGCACGTGTATGTGTGTGTGTGCACGTGTGCACGTGTGTGTGTGTGTGTATCTGCCAGTCACCCGTATTGTCTGGGGCAGCCGGGTGACCTCCCTTCAGTCAAACTTCACCTCTCCACCCACAACGCCCTGGGTCTGCCCTCTGACCTTCCGTCAGCGAACTGCGCGGCGCACCTAGCCTGGCACGGGCGCCCCGCTCACATCTCCTTCGCTTCATTGGCCAATTGTTGGGAGGCCGCGCTTTAAGGGAGGCCTGGGTTCGATTCATGGCACGTGTTGACGTTGTAAATCTACATCTTATTTTTTAACACATCCCATCAGCTTTCCGCAGTGCGAAATTAAAGCAGCGTTGGGCATCTCCGGGTGAAGTTTCCGACGTTCAAATTCATCATCACGTTCTGTTCTCAAATATCGGTGGTAGCAGTGGGTAGCACAGCAAGTAGGGAGGGGTCCCTACGTGTGTCTGTGTGCAGATTGAGTTGGGGTGGCCGTGCAGCTTCGCCACGAACCCGGCGACCCTCACCGAGGTCGACTCCCACTGCGATCTATAAACATCGTCACTTGGGAGACAAAGGCGGCCGGGAGTGGTATTGGCCCACCAACCCCCCCCCCCCCCCATTCGTGTGCCGTGACACGGCCATCATAGGTGCTACTAACAGCACTTGCCCCGACAGTCTGTTAAAGGCTACACGGCAGATCTTTGTCGTTTTGCCGATTGAGAGCTCTCCCCACGGATTGTGCGTGGGGGTTTCTCCCGGTTGTCCGCTTCTCCTGTCACACAACGCCAAGCACTCACGATTAATTAAAGAGGGGTGAGTGGCGGGGGGCATTGAACACACGCGTCAGGGTAGCAGGAGCCCTCCTGAACAGGGGTCTTGAGACTCAATGAGGTTTTATTTCAATAATTGGGGTTGTTGTTGTGTGTTGTGTGTTTGTTCTTGTGATCGGTGGGCAGGGTGATTTAAATGTCAGGAGGGAGGGGATTGGAGGTGATGGGGAGGGATTGAGAGAAATGGGGAGAGATGGAGAGAGAGATGGGGAGAGATGGAGAGAGAGGGAGTGAGGCAGAGATGGGGAGAGATGTTTTTAACATTTGATCTACATAACGACACCTTGCCGATATTAACTATGTTACCCTATTTGTATTTTTTATTTTTAAATTATATCTTAAAGCTATTTTATATTCGATATTTATTTAATTTTATATACTTCAGCCCCTTGGTGTTAGACTTTAAACCCTTATTATAGTAAGACTTGTTTAAAACTTATTTAAGATTTTAGATTCCTATATGTTGAATGTATGCACCATCCTGCCAAAGTAAATTCCGTGTCGGTGTGAACTTACATGGCGAATAAAACCCTTTCTGATTCTGATGGGGAGAGAGGCAGAGATAAAAAAGAGAACGGGGAGAGATGATGGGAAACATTGGGAGAGATGGTGGTGGGATACATGGGGAGAGATGGTGGTGGGAAACATGGGGAGAGATGGTGGTGGGAAACATGGGGAGAGATGGTGGTGGGAAACATGGGGAGAGATGGTGGTGGGATACATGGGGAGAGATGGTGGTGGGAAACATGGGGAGAGATGGTGGTGGGAAACATGGGGAGAGATGGTGGTGGTGGGAAACATGGGGAGAGATGGTGGTGGGAAACATGGGGAGAGATGGTGGTGGGAAACATGGGGAGAGATGGTGGTGGGAAACATGGGGAGAGATGGTGGTGGGAAACATGGGGAGAGATGGTGGTGGTGGGAAACATGGGGAGAGATGGTGGTGGGAAACATGTGGAGAGATGGTGGTGGGAAACATGGGGAGAGATGGTGGTGGGATACATGGGGAGAGATGGTGGTGGGAAACATGGGGAGAGATGGTGGTGGGAAACATGGGGAGAGATGGTGGTGGGAAACATGGGGAGAGATGGTGGTGGGAAACATTGGGAGAGATGGTGGTGGGAAACATGAGGAGAGATGGTGGTGGGATACATGAGGAGAGATGATGGTGGGACACGTGGGGAGAGATGGTGGTGGTGGGACACATGGGGAGAGATGGTGGTGGGAAGGAGGAAGGGGGGATGGAGAGATGTGGAGAGCTCGGGAAGGGAGGGATGTAAGGGGGAGGGAAGGAGGGGGAGCAGGAGGAGGGGGGAGGGAATGGTGAGGGTAGGAGGGGTGGACGGGGGCATCTAGACCACATCAATCGATAACACTGCTCTCTGATTGGCTGCAGAACACAAGGTGGTCCAAGCCATTGTTTTAGATAGCCACACACACACGTACACATACACACATACACATGTACACATGTACACACACACACACACACATGCCACATAGCATTAAGACAAAGATCCCCCGAATAGTCAACACGGGCTGTTGGGGCAAGTGCTGTCAGCGAGGGGGTGGGTGGCCAACACCACGCCCGGCCGCCTTTGTCTCCCCAGTGGCGATGTTTACACGCCGCGCCAGCCACTAATTTGCGGCTGAGTCGACCTAGGGGAGGCCGTAGACCGGTCCAAGCAGTCGCGACCGCTTTGGTTCGCGAGCGGGAATCGATAACGGCTGGCTTGGCTTCGAAGTTCACAGTACGCTAACCACTCCACGTGTATATACAAATATCAAACCTCTCCCGTATAGCCTTAGCAGACTGTAGGGGCAAGTGCTGTTAGCGAGCACCTATAAAGGCCGGCATGGCACACGAGGGGGTGCGTGGCCAACTCCACGCCCGGCCGCCTTTTTCTCCCCAGTGGCGATGTTCACACATCGCACCAGGTGCTCATTTGAGGCTGAGTCGACCTAGGGGGAGGCCCAGCAATCGGGTCGCAGTGCGCTAACCACTGCGCCACCGCTCTCTCCACCACACTTTTACATATGCGCACATTTTTCGGCTCCAATTAAAACGCGCGCGCACGCACGCGCGATATGCATCCACGCAAATACCCTAAACACACAACGCACTCACACAAAGACAAAGATCTCCACCCCGTGTAGCCTGTAACAGACTGTTGGGGCAAGTTGCTGTTAGCCAGCAGCACCTATGAAGGCCGGCACGGCACACACGTGGGGGGTGGGTGGCCAGCACCACGCCCGGCCGCCTTTGTCTCTCCCCTAGTGGCGATGTTTACTACACACCGCACCAGGTGCTCATTTGAGGCTGAGTCGACCTAGAGAGAGGCCCAGGACCGGTTCAGATAATCGTCACCGGGTGTTGGTGGCCTTGAGCGGGAATCGAACTCGGGTGGCCAGGTTTCGTGTGGCGCAGCGCGTGGCTAACCGCTGCACCACCGCTCCCTCCACACGTGGTGCCGTGGCCAGCGCACCGATCACGGCTTTCATCAGTGGCGCGTGTTAGCCGAAGCGCTCACCTCCTATCACCACACCCGCGCCAACGTTCAGCGCGGTGAAGTATGGTCAAACAAGCCCCCCCCCCCCCCATGATCGAGACGTCGTGATTGAGGCCACCACCATCACATCCAGCAGTGGATGTGGTGGTGGTGGTGGTGGTTCAGGATGATCGTCACCGGGGTTCGTGCAGTGCAATCGCGCTAACCACTGCGCCACCGCTCTATCATTTCCCTTTCACACACACTGCACGCACACACACTCTACACACTGCACACACTACACACACACCACACACACACTCTACATACTGCACACACTCTACACACTGCACACACTACACACACACTACACACACTGCACACACACTACACACACTACACACACACTGCACACACACACACTGCACACACTACACACACATACTACACACTACACACACTACACACACTACACACACACACACTACACACACACTACACACACACTACACTACACACACTCTACACTACACACACACTACACTACACACACACTGCACACACACACACACTACACACACACACTGCACACTCACACACACCACACTCACACACACTACACACACACACTACACACACACTACACACACACACTACACACACCACACACACACAGAAGTTCACACGCACGCCCCTACCTACATTCAAATGCACGGGCGACAAAAGCCCGGCAGGTGAGCCCCGCGCGCTGTCCCGGGGGGGTCCCCCCGCGTGTGAACGCGCAACGCCCTCGCCCCTGAGAACGCGCCCTGGGTTGCATATGAACACCCAGCGCACACACACAGACACACACAGACACACACACAGACACACACACAGACACACACACACACAGACACACACAGACACACACACACACACACAGACACACACACACAGACACACACACAGACACACACACACAGACACACACACACACAGACACACACACAGACACACACAGACACACACACAGACACACACACACAGACACACACACAGACACACACACAGACACACACAGACACACACAGACACACACACAGACACACACACACAGACACACACACAGACACACACACAGACACACACAGACACACACACACAGACACACACACACAGACACACACAGACACACACACAGAGACACACAGACACACAGAGACACACACAGACACACACACACACAGACACACACACACAGAGACACACACACAGACACACACACAGACACACACAGACACACACAGACACACACACAGACACACACACACACAGACACACACACACAGAGACACACACACAGACACACACACAGACACACACAGACACACACAGACACACACACACAGACACACACACACACACAGACACACAGACACACACACACACAGACACACACAGACACACACACAGGTCCCCCGTATAGCCTCGAACGGACTCTTGGGGCAAGTGCTGTTCGCGAGCAGCGCCTATGGAGGCCGGCACGGCACGCGAGGTGGGTGTGGAGAACACCACCACTACCACGCCCGGCCGCCTTTGTCTCCCCGGTACTGATGTTTACACAGCGCACCAGGTATACTCATTTGAGGCTGAGTCGACCTAGGTGGTGGGAGGCCCAGAACCGGTTCAGACACTCGTCACTGGTGTTGGCTGTGAACGGGAATCTATGAGCCTCTATGCATATCTGTGGGTCTCTATGTATCTCTAGATGTCTCTAGGTGTCTCTATGGATCTCTATGTATCTCTGTGGGTCTCTATGTATCTCTAGTTGTCTCTATGAATCTCTATGGATCTCTGTGTATCTCTGTGGGTCTCTATATGTCTCTAGGTGTCTCTATGAATCTCTATGGATCTCTGTGTATCTCTGTGGGTCTCTATATGTCTCTAGGTGTCTCTATGAATCTCTATGGATCTCTGTGTATCTCTGTGGGTCTCTATGTATCTCTAGGTGTCTCTATGAATCTCTATGGATCTCTGTGTATCTCTGTGGGTCTCTATGTATCTCTACACACACTCCCTCCTAGACACAGAGATACACACACACACACACTCTTACACACACTCCCTCCTAGACACACTCACTCTTACACACTCCCTCCTAGACACACTCACTCTTACACACTCACTCTTACACACACTCCATTCTAGACACACTCAATCTTAGACACACTCCTTCCTAGACACACTCACTCTTACACACACTCACTCTTACACACACTCCCTCCTAGACACACTCACTCTTACACACTCACTTTTACACACTCCCTCCTAGACACACTCTCACTCTTACACACTCCCTCCTAGACACACTCACTCTTACACACACTCCCTCCTAGACACACTCACTCTTAGACACACTCCCTCCTAGACACACTACCTCCTAGACACACTCACTCTTACACACTCCCTCCTAGACACACTCACTCTTACACACTCCCTCCTAGACACACTCACTCTTACACACTCCCTCCTAGACACACTCACTCTTAGACACACTACCTCCTAGACACACTTACTCTTACACACACTACCTCCTAGACACACTCACTCTTACATACTCCCTCCTAGACACACTACCACCTAGACACACTCACTCTTACACACACTACCTCCTAGACACACTCACTCTTACATACTCCCTCCTAGACACACTCACTCTTACACACTCCCTCCTAGACACACTCACTCTTACACACTCCCTCCTAGACACACTCACTCTTAGACACACTACCTCCTAGACACACTCACTCTTACACACTCCCTCCTAGACACACTCACTCTTACACACTCCCTCCTAGACACGCTCACTCTTACACACAGTCCCTCCTAGACACACACTCACTCTTACACACTCCCTCCTAGACACACTCACTCTTACACACACTCACTCCTAGACACACTCACTCTTACACACTCCCTCCTAGACACACTCACTCTTACACACTCCTTCCTAGACACACTCACTCTTACACACACTCCCTCCTAGACACACTCACTCTTACACACTCCCTCCTAGACACACTCACTCTTACACACACTCACTCCTAGACACACTCACTCTTACACACTCCCTCCTAGACACACTCACTCTTACACACTCCTTCCTAGACACACTCACTCTTAGACACACTACCTCCTAGACACACTCACTCTTACACACTCCCTCCTAGACACACTCACTCTTACACACTCCCTCCT
>NC_046111.1:10953136-11013136 GCF_010993605.1 Petromyzon marinus
ACACACACACCTACACACACACACCTACACACACACCTACACACACACACCTACACACACACACCTACACACACCTACACACACACACACACCTACACACACACCTACACACACACACACCTACACACACACCTACACACACACCTACACACACACCTACACACACACACCTACACACACACCTACACACCTACACACACCTACACACACACCTACACACACCTACACACACCTACACACACACCTACACACACACACCTACACACACACACCTACACACACACACCCACCTACACACACACCTACACACACACACACCGACACCTACACACCTACACACACACATCCACACACACACACCCACACACACACACCCACACCCACACCCACACACACCCACACACACACACACCCACACACACACCTACACACACCTACACACACACCTACACACACACACCTACGCACACACACACACACCTACACACACACACCTACACACACACACACCTACACACACACCTAAACACACACCTACACACACACACACCTACACACACACCTACACACACACACCTACACACACACCTACACACACACCTACACACACACCTACACACACACCTACGCACACACACCTACACACAACTACACCTACACACACACACCTACACACACCTACACACACACCTACACACACACACCTACACACACACCTACACACACACACCTACACACACACACACCTACACACACACACCTACACACACACCTACACACACACCTACACACACACACCTACACACACACCTACGCACACACCTACACACAACTACACACACACACCTACACACACACCTACACACACACACCTACACACACCTACACACACCTACACACACACCTACACACCCACACACACACCTACACACACACCCACACACCCACACACCCACACTCCCACACACACACCCACACACCCACACACCCACACACACACCCACACACACACACCTACACGTACACATACCTACACACACATACACACCCACACACACACACCTATACACACACATACCTACACACACATACACACCCACACACACCCACACACACACACACACCTACACACACACACACCTACACACACCTACACACACCCACCTACACACACACCCACACACCCACACACACACCCACACACCCCCGCGGATGGAGGGACATCTGTGCCGGTTTAACGCGTCCACGATGGCTTGCCGAGCATCCATCGTGGACGCCTCAAACCAGGCTGGGTTTTGTGGACGTGCGTTGAACTTCTTTCGCACCGTACGTGGCCGACCATGCTAATCGGAGGTGCAGTGTTGAGTCTATGGGTAGTGTTGAGTCTATGGGTAGTGTTAGACTATGGGTAGTGTTAGTCTATGGGTAGTGTTAGTCTATGGGCAGTGTTGAGTCTATGGGTAGTGTTAGTCTATGGGTAGTGTTAGTCTATGTGTAGTGTTAGTCTATGGACAGTGTTGAGTCTATGGGCAGTGTTGAGTCTATGGGAAGTGTTGAGTCTATGGGTAGTGTTGAGTCTATGTGTGTTGAACTTCTTTCACACCGTACCTAGCCGACCGTGCTAATCGGAGTTGCGGAAGATCTGGAGACGCTCTGCATGCCCAAGCAGCTTCTGTTTGGCCGGATAGACGGGGGCTAAACTGGCTGGAGAAGAGATGGAGCTGATGTGGTACAGGAGGATGTGGAGCTGAGTGGACTCGCCGATGAGCGGTACCAGCGGTGTGAAGATCGGCCTCTGTGGATGAGGCTCGTGAAGGACGCTGCAGCCGCTGCTGCTGCTGGGCAGTTGGAGGCAGTCGCCCTCCAGCAATAGCGAAGGGCGGAGGAGCGACGCTCACAACAACGAGCGGATCGCCGGGCGGATAAAACGCAGAGAGTTGGTTGGCACAGTGTCAGTCAACCCATGGCACCTGGGTCTGTCCCGTGACCTCCTGCCAACAACGAGCCTTGCGACGCTTCACGTGTTCTCGTAGGTACACCTAGCCTGGCACAAGCGCCGTGGTGACGTCACCGCCACTTCGTGGTGAACATCGGTTGTTGCGTATTTGGTTGTTGTTTGGGTGAGTGAACGTGTGTACGCGTGTGGGGGTGACTTTATGTGGATATGCGCGTGTGTGTGTATTCGGTTGCTGTGTGTGTGGGTGTGTATTTGGGTGTGGGTGTGAGTGTGTATACGCGTGTGTGTGTGTATACGCGTGCGTGTGTGAGTGTGTATACGCGTGTGTGTGAGTGTGTAAACGTGTGTGAGTGTGTAAACGCGTGTGTGTGAGTGTGTAAACGCGTGTGTGTGTGTGTGTGTAAACGCGCGTGTGTGTGAGTGTGTAAACGCGTGTGTGTATCAGTGTGTAAACGCGTGTGTGTGTAAACGCGTGTGTGTGTGTAAACGCGCGCGTGTGTGTGTGTATACGCGTGTGTGAGTGTGTAAACGCGTGTGTGTATCAGTGTGTAAACGCGTGTGTGTGTGTATACGCGCGTGTGTGTGAGTGTGTAAACGCGTGTGTGTGTCTACACGTGTGCCTGTGAGTGTGTATACGCGTGTGAGTGTGCGTGTGCGCGTGTGTGTATTCCGTTACCGTGTGGTTGAGTGTATATGTATATGCGTGTGTTTGTGGGTATGTATATGCGTGTGTGTGGGTGTGTGTGGTTGAGTGTATATGTATATGCGTGTGTTTGTGGGTATGTATACGTGTGTGAGTGTAAACGTGTGTGTCTGTGAGTGTGTATACGCGTGTGTGTGTGAGTGTGTAAACGCGTGTGTTTGTGAGTGTGTAAACGCGTGTGTGTATGTGTATGCGCGTGTGTATTCCGTTGACGTGTGGGTGAGTGTATATGTAAATGCGTGTGTTTGTGGGTATGTATATGCGTGTGTGTGGGTGTGTGTGGTTGAGTGTATATGCGTGTGTGTGTGTAATCTTCGTCTTTGTATATGCGTGCGTGTTGAGTGCGTGAGTGTGTGTGTGTTACACGCGCGTGTTCGTAGGGAGCGGTGGTGCAGCGGTTAGCGCCGTTGCGCGATTTCCCGCTCGCGGACCACATCTGAACGGGGCCTGGAGCCTCCCTCTAAGTCGACTCAGCCTCAAATGGGTACCTGGTGCGGTGGTGTGTAAAAATAAAAAAAAAACATCGCCATTGGGGAGACAAAGGCGGCCGGGCGTGGTTGCTGGCCACGCCACCCTCTTCGTGTGCCACAGTGCCGGCAGCCTTCATAGGTGCTCGCTAACAGCACTTGCCCCAATAGTCTCTAAAGGCTCCACGGGAGGACCTCTACAACACACACAGAGGCGCGCGCCCATCTGCACGTCCGTGACCAAGTAACGTCCCAAGAGGAAACATCCACCGATTCCTGGTCGCTTACCCGAAACCGGTTAGCCGATTCGAGGAAACGGTTACCGGTTAGCGTTTTTTGACAAGCCGTGCGCCGTGCGGGCCTCCATCGGCGCTGCTTTCGCGAACAGCACTTGCCCCCACTGCCCGTGGAGTCCGTGCGGGCGGGGAGATCTTTTGTCTTTGTGGGTGGGTGAGTGGGTGGGTGGGTGAGTGGGTGAGTGGGTGGGTGGGAGAGTGGGTGGGTGAGTCGGTGGGTGAGTGGGTGAGTCGGTGGGTGAGTGGGTGGGTGGGTGGGTGAGAGAGTGGGTGAGTGGGTGGGAGAGTGGGTGGGTGGGTGAGTGGGTGGGTGGGTGAGTGGGTGGGAGAGTGGGTGGGTGGGTGAGTGGGTGAGTGGGTGGGTGGGAGAGTGGGAGAGTGGGTGGGTGGGTGAGTGGGTGAGTGGGTGGGTGGGAGAGTGAGTGGGTGGGTGGGTGAGGGTATGGGACGGGATGGAGGGTGGGTGTGTGGGTGGGGGGAGAGAAAAGTGGGGGGGTGGTGGGTTGGGTGGGTGGGTGGGGGGTCAGGAATCGCAGCTGATGCTTTCGACTTCACTCACAAGCAGTTCAGGGTACTCGCAGGACACCACCCCGCCACCACGACTCACCAACTCACCCCGACGACTCACCACCCCACCAACCCCCTCGTCGACTCACCACGGGACTCACTCACCAAGCAGGTGAGACGCGACAGGATAGAACGCGAATCCGTGTGCCTCTTACTCACCGTGATGCACCCAACACTGCAAACATACGCACGCGCACACGCGCACGCACACATATATATGTAGCATAAACACGCACGATCTGTGTTATGCGCGCGCGTGCGCGTGTTGTGTTTATAGGGGTGTGCACGCGCTTGTGTGTGTGTGTACATCGCGTATTTATGTACTGCGCGCACACACACGTGTTTGTGCGGTATATATGTACTGTGCATGTATTATTGTACTGTGTATATGCTGTGTATGTACTGTGTATGTATTATTGTACTGTGTGTGTGTGTTTTGTGTGTGTCGTGTGCATGTATTATTGTGCTGTGTGTGTACTGTGTATGTATTATTGTACTGTGTGTGTTTTTGCGTGTGTACTGTGCATGTATTATTGTACTGTGTATATGTGCTGTGTATGTATTATTGTGCTGTGTGTGTACTGTGCATGTATTATTGTACTGTGTGTGTATGTGCTGTGTGTACTGTGCATGTATTATTGTACTGTGTGTGTTTTGTGTGTGTACTGTGTATGTATTATTGTACTGTGTGTGTGTTTTGTGTATGTACTGTGTATGTATTATTGTACTGTGTGTGTGTTTTGTGTGTGTACTGTGTATGTATTATTGTACTGTGTGTGTGTTTTGTGTGTGTACTGTGTATGTATTATTGTGATGTGTGTGTTTTGTGTATGTACTGTGTATGTATTATTGTACTGTGTGTGTGTTTTGTGTGTGTACTGTGTATGTATTATTGTACTGTGTGTGTGTTTTGTGTGTGTACTGTGTATGTATTATTGTGATGTGTGTGTTTTGTGTATGTACTGTGTATGTATTATTGTACTGTGTGTGTGTTTTGTGTGTGTACTGTGTATGTATTATTGTGATGTGTATATGTGCTGTGTGTGTACTGTGCGGTATTATTGTACTCTCTGTATGTGCTGTGTATGTACTGTGTGTGTAATATTGTACTGTGTGTGTGTTTTGTGTGTGTACTGTGCATGTATTATTGTGCTTTGTGTATGTGCTTTGTATGTACTGTGTATGTGTTATTGTGCTGTGTGTGTGTTCTGTGTGCGCACTATGCATGTATTATTGTACTGTGTGTGTGTTCTGTGTGTGTACTGTGTATGTATTATTGTGCTGTGTGTGTGTTTTGCGTGTGTACTGTGTATGTATTATTGTACTGTGTGTGTGTTTTGCGTGTGTACTGTGCGTGTATTATTGTACTATGTGTGTTTTGCGTGTGTACTGTGTATGTAGTATTGTACTGTGTATGTGTGTTTTGTGTGTGTACTGTGTATATATTATTGTGCTGCGTGTATACTGTGCATGTATTATTGAACTGTGTGTATGCATGGCATGTGTACTGTGCATGTGCTGCGTGTGTACTGTGCATGTGTTATTGTGCTGCGTGTATGCTTTGCGTGTGTACTGTGCATGCGTTATTGTGCTGCGTGTATGCTTTGCGTGTGTACTGTGCATGTGTTATTGTGCTGCGTGTATGCATGGCACGTGTTCTGTGCATGTGTTATTGTGCTGCGTGTATGCTTTGCGTGTGTACTGTGCATGTGTTATTGTGCTGCGTGTATGCATGGCACGTGTTCTGTGCATGTGTTATTGTGCTGCGTGTATGCATGGCACGTGTACTGTGCACGTACGATTGCACCATGTGTGTGCGCGTTGTATGTGTACTGTTTGTGTACTGCACTGTGTCTATGTATTGTAAGTGTCCTGTGTACGTCTGATTGTTCTGCGTGTATATTTCGTCTGCGTACTATTGTACTGTGTATATGTATTGTACGTGCACTGTGTGTGTGTGTGTGTGCATAGTAGTTCATGTATTGTATGTCACACATGCACACACATGTGCATGGTAAGTACATTGCATGTACACACGGCGCTCCGTGTCACAATCACCCGCAAACGCTCAACACGACGTTCATCGGCGCGTCACCAACATCAGCGCCTACCGTGCTCGCTCCGCTGCTGGATGAAATCCTCTACCCTCACCTATACCCAGCCACCACCATCTCTTCATCATCCTCCTCCTCCTGGCACGCTCCACCCCAAGGCACTCCTCAACGCGACTCCGATTTAAAGCGCTCCATCTCTCGTCTCGTAACGCGTTTACCACCGCATGGCTGCTAGTCCGCTATAGTTATATATACTGTGTATGTATGTATATATTCATCTACGTGCATTTGCCTGATATATTCCAGTGGTACGCGTGGGTATCGTAGAGTGTTCACAGTTATGATTCCATGCCCGTCAACCCCTTATCATTGCCCTACCTTATTACAGAACAATTTAGACCGTATTTCGATTTAAAGCTTTCGTGACCGCAAGGATTCATCTTCTTTGGTTCTTTCGGTAAAGTCACGACAGGTTTGTTCCTTTCACCTGAAGAAGGCCACTTGTGTTGTGGCCGAAACGTCGTGATAATTTTATTGTGTTATTTTATTGTATTACTTTATTCTCATTCTACGTGACTTTGCCGAAAGAACCAAAGAAGATAAGACCGTATTGGTCATCCCCGTGCCCCCCACCCCCCCCCCCCCCCCCCAATAAATCTCAACGTTCACCCTACAAAGTCCCATCGTAAGGAGAGGAACACGAACACATCGGCACGATGATCGTGTATGGTGGGGGAGGGGTTCTTCTTTCTGCCAGTATCGAAACGTCCGTAAACGCCGTACGGAGATGAACACTCGATTTGCCCGTGCAAGAATTACGGCGTGAAGCGTCTGGGTTTTGACAGCGATGTGATTTTTGCGTGGTGGTTGTTGAGCATGGCACGCTGTTACCGTGCGGTTAATATAGCCATCTGCAACGATATACAAATACTACTATATCGATATATATACGTGCGTGTGTGTGTGTGAGATTGTAAATTATTCTCCGGCGACGATGTCTCTCCTGTTACTGCTTTGCCGGTGATACGCATGCAGAATCAATAACAAAAACAACACCAACCCCGAGTGGCTTTAACAAGTAATACAAATATGCGATAGGCCGACATTTCGGGGCAAACGGCCTTCTCTTTATAGCCCTGTTATGTATTTGTATATCGTGTAGCTTTAAGCCCGCGGAGTTGTGTTTCACGTGGATTTGAGCGTGAGTCTCTCCGCATTGAAGCAAATCCAAGTCCCAAGATTGTATTTTTGTAAAAACATTGCCTCGCCGCCACGGCCTTGCGTGAAGTGGACAATTGCATCAGCATGGACCCAATTATTCGCATGCAATATTAGTATAAAATATGAGTGTACAATATCAGTATAAAATACGAGTGTACGATATCAGTATACAATATCAGTATACAATATTGAGTGTACATTATTAGTGTACAATATTGAGTGTACAATATTAGTGTACAATATTAGTATGCAATATCAGTATACCAATATCAGTATAAAATAGTATACAATATTGGTATACAATATTAGTACAGAATATTGGTATACAATATTAGTATGCAATATTACACAATATCAGTATACAATATTCGTATGCAATATTATACAATATCAGTATACAAAATTCGTATGAAATATCTTACAATATCGGTATACAATGTTATGCAATGCATTGCAATTATATATTCATTATGTGACACACGTTTTCAGATCACCATAGAATTCGTGTCAGTATATAAACAATTGCATTTTATTATATTATGATTATATATTTAGTTTCCTACGGAATTACATTGTACGAGACAATAACACTACACGACTATTGTATTGTACCATACAATTGCATTGTAAATACAGCCATGTTATACATGTATTGCTTTACAATATACGTGTATCATTACATACATGTATTGCATTGTTATATGCATGTATTATATGATGCATTACATTCATTGTACTATGCACGTATTATATCATATATGTATTACATTGTACTATTCACGTACTATATCATACATGTATTACATTGTACTATGCGTATATTATATCATACATTTATTGCATTGTACTATGCATGTATTATATCATACATTCATTACATTGTACTATTCACGTGCTATATCATACATGTATTACATTGTACTATGCGTATATTATATCATACATTTATTGCATTGTACTATGCACGTATTATATTATACATTTATTGCATTGTACTATGCACGTATTATATTATACATTTATTACATTGTACTCTGCACGTATTATATTGGACACGTATTGCATTCTACGATGCCGGTATAATAGTACGCATGCATTACATTGTACTATACACGCATTAGATCACACATGTATTACATTGTACGATGCACGTGTCATTTTTATACATGAATTTGATTGAAACATACACGTATTATAGTATACATGTATTACATTGAGCGACGCGCGTATTGCATTACCCACTTGATGTGTATGATACAATTATTACATCACACACGTATTGTGTTGTACTATACACGGATTACATTCTACATGCATTGCATGATACATCCACTATGTGCTGTATTGCAATATCAAATTAGGCGGATGACATGATTAAAACAGCACGTTTTATTAAACATTGTCATCGTCTCCTGTGACCAATGGCTTACATGGTGCATTGTAACAGACGTGCATACAATGCTGCCGGGCCACGTGGCTCACTGCAATACTCAGGGGTCGTAAGTTCAAGTCCCGGTTAGGGGTGGGTGGCTCGACTCAGCACATCATCAACAACAACAACAACATCATCATCATCATCATCCCTCCCTCTCAACCGGGTGGGAGGGTGGTTGGGCGGGGGTCGATAAAATCGGTACCACTTTATGGCAAGTCAATAGTTGATTATGGACCAGGCTCGACTTCCCGCATCACAGGAATGTGGAATTTCCACCCGGCTGGCTCTGAAGAGGGCTGTCTAAGCAGGAGGTCGTGCAGAGTGATGCACGGCTGTGCCGCTCCACCGCTCTTGAACTCGACTCCACATTGTACCATTCTATCACTCAGCGATCAACGTAGGTTGATATTCTTTCGCACCGTACATAGCTAACCGCGATAATCGGGAGGTGCGGGAGTAATTAATAATATAATAATGTATTTTAACAATACAGTGCACTGCATATGTACTCTCCTGTACACGGTTTATTATTCCATCTACGCGTCATTAAACGTTAAGCTAAAAATGGTGGTGGTGATGGTGGTGGTGACGATGATGATGGTGGCGATGATGATGATGATGGTGGTGGTGATGATGATGATGGTGGTGGTGATGATGATGGTGGTGGTGGTGGTGATGGTGGTGATGATGGTGGTGGTGATGATGATGATGGTGGTGATGATGATGGTGGTGGTGGTGGTGATGATGATGGTGGTGGTGGTGGTGGTGATGGTGGTGGTGATGATGATGATGGTGGTGGTGATGATGATGATGGTGGTGATGATGATGATGGTGGTGGTGATGATGATGGTGGTGATGATGATGGTGGCGATGATGGTGGTGATGATGGTGATGATGGTGGTGATGATGATGATGGTGGTGGTGGTGATGATGATGATGGTGGTGGTGATGATGGTGATGATGATGGGAGGAGGGGATTCCAGGGTGGAGCGGTGCAAAGGAAGAAGCTTAGAGAGAGAGAGAAGTGAAGGTGAACGACAGTGTGGTGAAGTGGGTGGGTGACTGGGTGAGTGAGTTAGTGAGTGGGGGAGAGTGGGGGGGGGGGGTGAATGTGCGACTTATTGAGTATATGAGTTTGGGAGTTGTGGAGGAAGAGTGTGTGAATGCGTGTGTTGATGGGTTTGTGAGTGGTGAGCGAGTGAATGAGTGGGTTAGTGGATGAGTGTGTGAGTGTGCGAGTGAGTGGATTAGCGAGTCAGTGAGTGGGTGAGTGTGTGAGCGGATGGATGAGTGAGTGGGTGAGTGTGTGAGTGAGTGGATGGATGGAAGAGTGAGTGGATGAATGAGTGGGTAAGCGTGTGAGTGGATGGATGAGTGGGTGAGTGGATGGATGAGTGGATGAGTGTGTGAGCGGATGGATGAGTGAGTGGGTGAGTGTGTGAGTGGATGGATGGAAGAGTGAGTGGATGGATGAATGGGTGAGTGTGTGAGCGGATGGATGAGTGACTGGGTGAGTGTGTGAGTGAGTGGACGGATGGAAGTGAGTGGATGGATGAGTGGGTGAGTGTGTGAGTGGATGGATGAGTGGGTGAGTGTGTGAGCGGATGGATGAGTGAGTGTGTGAGTGTGTGAGTGGATGGATGAGTGAGTGGGTGAGTGTGTGAGTGGATGGATGAGTGGATGGATGGAAGAGTGTGTGGATGAGTGAGTAGGTGAGTGTGTGAGTGAGTGGATGGATGGAAGAGTGAGTGGATGAGTGAGTGGGTGAGTGTGAGTGAGTGGATGGATGGAAGAGTGATTGGAAAGTGTGTGAGTGTGTGAGCGGATGGATGACTGAGTGTGTGAGCGGATGGATGAGTGAGTGGGTGAGTGTGTGAGTGAGTGGACGGATGGAAGAGTGAGTGGATGAGTGAGTGGGTGAGTGTGTGAGTGAATGGATGAGTGAGTGGGTGAGTGTGTGAGTGGATGGATGAGTAAGTGGGTGAGTGTGTGAGTGAGTTGATGGATGAGTAAGTGGGTGAGTGTGTGAGTGAGTGGATGGATGGAAGAGTGAGTGGATGAGTGAGTGGGTGAGTGTGTGAGTGGATGGATGAGTGAGTGGGTAAGTGTGTGAGTGGATGGATGAGTGAGTGGATGGATGGATGGAAGAGTGTGTGGATGAGTGAGTGGGTGAGTGTGTGAGTGAGTGGATGGATGGAAGAGTGAGTGAATGAGTGAGTGGGTGAGTGTGAGTGAGTGGATGGATGCAAGAGTGAGTGGATGAGTGAGTGTGTGAATGTGTGAGTGGATGGATGGAAGAGTGAGTGGATGAGTGAGTGGGTTATTGTGATCTGCAGTGTTGTGGTGGTTGTTGATCACAGTACAGATAATACGAAACAGTGATTGTAGACCTTGTGGGTCCTATAGCCATAGATAGTCGATTATGTAGACGTGCATAACTCTCAATACACCATTACACATCTGTATTCCAGATGTAGTATATCATACAATACGCTCGAGAAACACGACATATGAACTCTACTCTAGCCAACACTGCTAGAGTGGAGTGTGTGAGCGGACAGACACGCTCACCAACACCACCGCACGATTGAGACTCGGGTTTGTCAAACGCTAACCGGTAACCCTTTCCTTTGAGTCGGATAACCGGTTTCAATAAGCAACCAGGAATCGGTCACCGTTTCCTGTGGAATCTTACTTGGTCACGAATGAACAGATGCGTGTGCGCTAACAGCACTTGCCCCTGCAGTCTGTTCAGGCTATATGGGGGATCTTCGTCTTTGTGTGTGCGTGCGGGGCGCGGTGGTGTAGCGGTTAGCGCGCTGCGCTGTGAACCTGGCGACCCGAGTTCGATTCCCGCTCACGGCCAACACCCAGTGACGATTATCTGAACCGGTCCTGGGCCTCCCCTAGGTCGACTCAGTCTCAAATGAGTACCTGGTGCGGTGTGTAAAACATCACGACTGGAGAGACAAAGGCGGCCGTGCGATGTTGCTGGCCACCCACCCCCTCGTGTGCCGTTCCGGCCTTCATAGGTGCTGCTCGCTAACAGCACTTGCCCCTACAGTCTGTTACAGGCTACACGGGGGATCTTTGTCTTTGTTGTGCGCTCGCCCCCAAGTAAAGACCGCACGGCGGGTTGAGTCGATGTATGGCTCGTTGCTCAGCGGTAGTGAGACGAAATCGTGTTCCCGGTGAGGACGAAAACCGTTAACCGGTTGTCTTGTTGTCATCCGTTTACCGGCAATGAGTGATTTTTGTTTTTAGATTTTAACAATCCGAGTACTGTGCTGTGCAGACCGAAGCAGACACGTACCCACTGTCACTTCACTGTACTGAGCCTCCGTTTAGCGCGGTTGGCTATGTAAGAAGTTCAACATACATGCGGCTGATGATGATGATGCTGATGATGCTGATGATGATGCTGATGATGATGCTGATGATGCTGATGCGGCTACTTACGCTGATAGTTTTTGCTGATGATGCTGCTGTTGCTACTACTGCTGACACAACTGCTGCTGATGATGTTGCTGATGATGATGCTGCTGATGCTGATGATGATGCTGATGCCGCCGCTGCTGCTACTTAAGCTAATGTTTTTTGCTGATGATGCTGCTGCTAGTATTGCTGCTTCTACTGCTGACACAACTGCTGTTTATGCTGATGCCGCTGCTGCTGATGATGATGTTGCTGATGATGATGCTGTCTATGCTAATGCCGCCGCTGCTGCTGATGATGATGCTAATACTGCGATTCCAAGTTCGTGTGGAATCCGCAACGCGTTTTGCAAACCCCTTCACCGAATGTTTGCGGTACTGTACTTTGAAAATGTTTATCTCCACTGCTGGATGAAAGCCTCCCTCCATCCGCCACCACCCCTCCATCTCCCCACCACGCTGTGCCGGTAACCATACTTCACCACTCCGGTCAGCACGGGTCGGTGAAAGAGTTGGGCGCGGTGTGGTTTACCCAGGAACTTTGCTGGGGTATCGCTCGCTCGCCACTGATGTTAGCCGCGCCCCAGCGGGCATAGCAACCTCGGCTGTCGACCAGTTATCGTTCAGCGATGCGCGCTAACCGCTGCGCCACCGCTCCTGCCACGCAAAATGAAAAAAAAACGTGGTAAAGTGAGTGGCGCTGTTTGCGATGACCGTGGCTGGATGTCAATCTGCCGACAGTCGATCATACCAGGGGTGCCTGGTCTACAGGAGGTCGTGGGTTCCATCTCAGACACACACAGAGATGTTGACTACCTCGCCTGGTATACAGGAGGTCGTGGGTTCCATCTCAGACACACACAGAGATGTTAACTACCTCGCCTGGTATACAGGAGGTCGTGGGTTCGATCCCGACCCTGACAACGCCTGCTGCTGTATATTTGGTGTTTGCGTGTCTCTCTCTCTCTCTCATCATCACGGTGGCTATGAGATGTTAACTACCTCGCCTGGTCTACAGGAGGTCATGGGTTCGATCTTGACCCTGACACCTGCTGCTGTATATTCGGAGTTTGTCGGTGTCTCCATCGCGTGGATTTTTCTCCGCGTCCTCCGGTTTTCCCCTCCACATTTAGAATCCACATCGCGCGTTCAGAGTGTTTGTACCGCTGCTATAAATGTCCACGCGACGACGATGATGATGCTGATGCTGATAATGATGATAAGCCACTTGATTGAGCTATCATTAGTGATGGCCAGGTCCCTTCTCAACAAGAGCTACCTAGCTCCAGTGGTGGGGCCTTAACCCTGGTAAAGTTACACAAATATTTTAGTTTAGCGTTAAGCAAACCGGGGCTCCCTGCCAACTCCATGCTTATCGTCAGCCAGCCCCTGGGGAGCGGTGGCGCAGTGGTTAGCGCACTGCGCGCAACGGCCCCTTTGGCCGCCCGAGTTCGATTCCCGCTCCACGACCAATGGCAGTTGACGGCGAATATTTGAATCGGTGTCACCTGGTGGGGATTTTCGTTGTTAAATTTCAATTTTGTTTTAAACTCGCGTTCAGAGTATCCTGGCTACCGCTACACAAATGTCCACAACGCAATAAGCCGCTGGCGTTGAGTCACCGTTCGTGATCAGTGGCGGCTTTAAAAAATGTTTAACCGGTTTAGTTGAGCGTGCACAGAAACCCCGGGTCGCCTGCTTTTTGGAGGCGAAGTGATCGACGCGTTTGGGATGACTCGCGGGGCTGGATGTCGATTTACTGACAGTCTATCACGAATTTGCACAAGCAACAGCCTGGGCAGACTGTTGGGGGCAAGTGCCGTTAGCGCGAAGCAGCCAATGAAGGCTGCGGGCACGGCGCCAGGAGTGGGTGGTGTGGCCGCAATCCACGCGCAGGCCCGCCTTTGTCTCCCCATTGCTGATGCGCACACACACACAGACACGCAGAGACACAGACACACACAGACACACGCGCAGACACACACACAGACACACACAGACACACACACACACACAGACACACACACACAGACACACACACCGATACACACGCAGAGAAACGTCAGATTATCATCACATTAGGCTGCGTCGACCTAGGGACCGCTTCGGATATCACTCGCCACTGATTCTAACCTTGACTGGGAATTCAACTCAGGCCACTGGGGCCTGTTGCCCAATCACGCTAACCACAGCGCCACCGCTCCTCGCACATCACCCCCGTGGTTGCCCACGCGGACCAGCGTTGTGTGTAAACCGACAGGTTGTTGTGTCTAAGTACACAACCTGTTCACAAGGCGTCGTGTGCACATTGAATACCGATGTACACACACACACAAGCGCGTTATCAACGTTGTATGGTATATATGCAAAGACACAGACAAAGATCCCCCGTATAGCCTTAACAGACTGTTGGGGCATGTGCTGTTAGCGAGCAGCACCTACGAAGGCCGGAACGGTACACGAGGGGGTGGGTGGCCAGCACCACGCCCGACCGCCTTTGTCTCCCCAGTGACGATGTTTACACACCGCACCGGGTACTCATTTGAGGCTGAGTCGACCTAGGGGAGGCACATGACCGGTTCAGATAATCGTCACTGGGTGTTGACCGCCGTGAGTTGGAATCGAACCCGGGTGGCCGGGTTCGTAGCGCGGTGCGCTAACCACTACACCCACTGCTCCCCCCACACACAATAACACACCACGTTGTGTATAAGGTGTACACAATGACATTGTGTTTTCATTAATGTTTGTGCGCGCGTTAACACAACGACACGCTTATGTACGAGTGTATAACGCATTGCGTGTATGTTGTGTGTACGCGATGTGCACATTGTGCAATGTATATATTATGTATATTCTTGTATATTGTGCACGTCTGTGTATATGTGCGTATATCTGTGTATTTTGTACATATATGTATATGTCGTGTTTATCTGTATACAGTTTTGCGTATATTTGTACATGTTGTGCATATCATGTATACATGTGTATACACACGTGCTATATTGTGTATACTGTATGTATTATGTCTTTTGTAGATATTGTGTATATTGTGTCTATTGTGCATATGCGTATACAGCGTGGCTGTGCGTATTGTATACATTGTGTGTGCATTGTATATTTCAGTGCGTATTGTGAATATTTTTGTGCACTTTGTGGACTCTGTGCACATAGTGTGTGCGTGCTGTGTACGTTGTGTGTACGTTGTGTGTACGTTGTGTCAACGTGAAGGGATACGCGTGCGGGGTGACGCTGCGTATGGTGAACACGGAGCCTCTGTGAGTCTCTGTGAGCCTCTGTGAGAGAGTCTCTGTGAGTCTCTCTGTGAGAGTCTCTGTGAGTCTTGTGAGTCTCTGTGTGAGGGTCTCTGTGAGTCTCTCTGTGAGTCTCTCTGTGAGTCTCTGTGAGTCTCTGTGAGTCTCTGTGAGAGAGTCTCTGTGAGTCTCTCTGTGAGAGAGTCTCTGTGAGTCTCTCTGTGAGAGTCTCTGTGAGTCTTGTGAGTCTCTGTGTGAGGGTCTCTGTGAGTCTCTCTGTGAGAGTCTCTGTGAGTCTTGTGAGTCTCTGTGAGTCTCTGTGTGAGTCTCTGTGAGAGAGTCTCTGTGAGTCTCTGTGAGAGAGTCTCTGTGAGTCTCTGTGTGAGTCTCTGTGAGTCTCTGTGAGTCTCTGTGAGAGAGTCTCTGTGATTCTCTCTGTGAGAGTCTCTGTGAGTCTTGTGAGTCTCTGTGTGAGAGTCTCTGTGAGTCTCTCTGTGAGAGTCTCTGTGAGTCTGTGAGGCTCTGTGAGTTTCTGTGTGAGAGTCTCTGTTAGTCTCTGTGAGTCTCTCTGAGTTTCTGTGAGTCTCTGTGTGAGTCTCTCTGAGAGTCTCTCTGTGAAAGTCTCTGTGAGTGTCTCTGTGAGAGTCTATGTGAGAGACTCTGTGAGGTCTCTCTGTGAGAGTCTCTCTGTGAGAGTCTTTGTGAGTGTCTCTGTGAGAGTCTCTGTGAGAGTCTCCGTGAGTCTTTGTGTGAGAGTCTCTGTGAGTCTCTGTGTGAGTCTCTGTGAGTCTCTCTGTGTGAGGGTCTCTGTGAGTCTCTGTGAGTCTCTGTGAGAGTCTCTTTGAGTCTCTGTGTGAGAGTCTCTGTGAGTCTCTGTGTGAGTCTCTGTGAGTCTTTCTGTGTGAGGGTCTCTTTGAGTCTCTGTGAGAGTCTCTGTGAGTCTCTGTGTGAGGGTCTCTGTGAGTCTCTGTGTGAGAGTCTCTGTGAGAGTCTCTGTGAGAGTCTCTGTGTGAGTCTCTGTGAGAGTCTCTGTGAGTCTCTGTGAGAGTCTCTCTGTGAGAGTCTCTGTGAGTCTCTGTGAGTCTCGGTGTGAGAGTCTCGCTGTGAGAGTCTCTTTGTGAGTCTCTGTGAGTCTCTGTGTGAGAGTCTCTGTGAGTCTCTGTGAGAGTCTCTGTGAGTCTCTGTGAGAGTCTCGCTGTGAGAGTCTCGCTGTGAGAGTCCCGGTGGAGGTGCTTGCTCCTCCACTCATCCTCCTTCTCATCACCACCCTCTCTGAGTCATGTCCCCGACACGGCGACTCTGCGCGCAACTGCGATCCATAGCGCAACTCTCTGAACTTACCTTCCCACTCATGCATCGACTCGCCTACCCACTCACATTCCCACTCAGCTACCCACTCATTCACCAACTCGGCTAGCCACTCACCTTTCCACTCATTCATCGACTCGCCTACCCACTCACATACCCACTCAGCTACCCACTCATTCACCTACTCGGCTAGCCACTCACCTTCCCACTCATTCATCGACTCGCCTACCCACTCACATACCCACTCAGCTACCCACTCATTCACCTACTCACCTACCCGCTCGCCTACCCACTCATTCACCTACTCGCCTACCCACTCACATACACACTCAGCTAGGTACTTAGCTACTCACCTACCCACTCAGCTACCCACTCATTCACCTACTCTGGTAGCCACTCACCTTCCCACTCATTCATCGACTCGCCTACCCACTCACATACCCACTCAGCTACCCACTCATTCACCTACTCGCCTACCCACTCACATACACACTCAGCTAGGTACTCATTCACCTACTCGGCTAGCCACTCACCTTCCCACTCATGCATCGACTCGCCTACCCACTCACATTCCCACTCAGGTACCCACTCATTCACCAACACGGCTAGCCACTCACCTTCCCACTCATTCATCGACTCGCCTACCCACTCACATACCCACTCAGCTACCCACTCATTCACCTACTCGGCTAGCCACTCACCTTCCCACTCATTCATGGACTCGCCTACCCACTCACATACCCACTCAGCTACCCACTCATTCACCTACTCACCTACCCACTCGCCTACCCACTCATTCACCTACTCGCCTACCCACTCACATACACACTCAGCTAGGTACTTAGCTACTCACCTACCCACTCAGCTACCCACTCATTCACCTACTCGGGTAGCCACTCACCTTCCCACTCATTCATCGACTCGCCTACCCACTCACATACCCACTCAGCTACCCACTCATTCACCTACTCGCCTACCCACTCACATACACACTCAGCTAGGTACTCATTCACCTACTCGGCTAGCCACTCACCTACCCACTCATGCATCGACTCGCCTACCCACTCACATACCCACTCAGCTACCCACTCATTCACCTACTCGGCTAGCCACTCACCTTCCCACTCATTCATCGACTCGCCTACCCACTCACATACCCACTCAGCTACCCACTCATTCACCTACTCACCTACCCACTCGCCTACCCACTCATTCACCTACTCGCCTACCCACTCACATACACACTCAGCTAGGTACTTAGCTACTCACCTACCCACTCAGCTACCCACTCATTCACCTACTCGGCTAGCCACTCACCTACCTACTCACTTACCTACTCGCCTACCCACTCACATACCAACTCAGCTCGGTACTCAGCTACTCACCTACCCACTCGCCTACCCACTCATTCACCTACTCGCCTACCCACTCACATACACACTCAGCTAGGTACATAGCTACTCACCTACCCACTCAGCTACCCACTCATTCACCTACTCGGTTAGCCACTCACCTACCCACTCATTTACCTACTCGCCTACCCACTCACATACCCACTCAGCTAGGTACTTAGCTACTCACCTACCCACTCAGCTACCCGTTCATTCACCTACTCGGCTAGCCACTCGCCTATCCACTCAGCTACCCACTCACCTACCCACTCAGCTGGGTACTCAACTACTCACCTACCCACTCGCCTACCCACTCATTCACCTACTCGCCTACCCACTCACCTACCCACTCACTCACCTACTCGCCTACCCACTCACCTACCCACTCATTCACCTACTCGCCTACCCACTCGCCTACCCACTCATTCACCTACTCGCCTACCCACTCACCTACCTACTCATTCACCTACACGCCTACCCACTCACCTACACACTCACCTACCCACTCAGCTAGGTTCTCAGCCACTCACCTACCCACTCATTCACCTACCCACTATTTCACCTACTCGCCTACCCACTCATCTACTCACTCATTCACCTACTCGCCTACCCACTCGCCTACTCACCCATTCACCTACTCGCCTACCCACTCGCCTACCCACTCATTCACCTACTCGCCTACCCACTCACCTACACACTCACCTACCCACTCAGCTAGGTACTCAGCCACTCACCTACCCACTCATTCACCTACTCGCCTACCCACTCATTCACCTACTCGCCTACCCACTCACCTACACACTCACCTACCCACTCAGCTAGGTACTCAGCCACTCACCTACCCACTCATTCACCTACCCACTATTTCGCCTACTCAGCTAGCCACACACCTACTCACTCAGCTATCTATTGTTCTTGCGAGTATTGCATTGTGTGTGTGTGTACAGTACACAATGGTATTGTTCACGTGATTATTGCATTTTGTTTATTTTTGCAAAGTTGCTTTGTGTTCGTACGCCCGTTGCATTGTGGGTATGTGTACACGTGCACGTATGCACATTGTGTCTTGGTATACATATTTGTGTGTATGCGCGTGCAGCACAATCTGTATACGATATGTTGCGTGCACGTTAATATTGTTCATCATAATGCCAATCCACTGTTTCATCAAGGCCTCATCCCCACGCTGTGTCGCTCACGTGCGCTGTCAAACTTCACCAACACTGCCCATAGACTAACACTACCCATAGACTAACACTACCCATAGACTCAACACTGCCCATAGACTAACACTGCCCATAGACTCACACTACCCATAGACTAACACTGCCCATAGACTCAACACTACCCATAGACTAACACTACCCATAGACTCAACACTGCCCATAGACTAACACTACCCATAGACTCAACACTACCCATAGACTAACACTACCCATAGACTAACACTACCCATAGACTAACACTACCCATACTCACAGAGGTTCGCCGTTGAGTCCGCACCGGATCACCACTCGCGGTGCTTGTAAGTGTGGGGACTCCTCTACTTGTGAACGAGTTAGGATTCAGAGGTCGAGTTCGTTCGTCGATTTGTTCGTAAGTGCAACTTTACTCCCGTCGATTCCAAAGGTGTTGAACGGCATGTGCACTAGGCACGGGGAATTACTTTAAAAGTTGTATAACCTCCTGCAGATGTAGATGCCGCTGGGTCTTCATGTTCTGTAGATGTAGATGCCGCTGGGTCTTCATGTTCTGTATATGTAGATGCCACTGGTTCTTCACTTTCTGTAGATGTAGATGCCACTGGTTCTTCACTTTCTGTAGATATAGATGCCACTGGTTCTTCACTTTCTGTAGATGTAGATGCCACTGGTTATTCACTTTCTGTAGATGTAGATGCCACTGGTTCTTCACTTTCTGTAGATGTAGATGCCGCTGGTTCTTCATGTTCTATAGATGTAGATGCCACTGGTTCTTCACGTTCTGTAGATGTAGATGCCACTGGTTCTTCATGTTCTGTAGATGTAGATGCCACTGGTTCTTAATGTTCTGAAGATGTAGATGCCACTGGTTCTTAATGTTCTGAAGATGTAGATGCCACTGGTTCTTAATGTTCTGAAGATGTAGATGCCACTGGTTCTTAATGTTCTGAAGATGTAGATGCCACTGGTTCTTAATGTTCTGTAGATGTAGATGCCGCTGGGTCTTCATGTTCTATAGATGTAGATGCCACTGGTTCTTCACTTTCTGTAGATGTAGATGCCACTGGTTATTTCACTTTCTGTAGATGCCACTGGTTCTTCACTTTCTGTAGATGTATATGCCGCTGGTTCTTCATGTTCTGTAGATGTAGATACTACTGGTTCTTAATGTTCCGTAGATGTAGATGCCACTGGTTCTTAATGTTCTGTAGATGTAGATGCCACTGGTTCTTAATGTTCCGTAGATGTAGATGCCACTGGTTCTTCAGTTTCTGTAGATGTAGATGCTACTGGTTCTTCATGTTTTGTAGATGTAGATGCCTCTGGTTCTTCATGTTTTGTAGATGTAGATACCGCTGGTACTTAATGTTCTGTAGATGTAGATGCCACTGGTTCTTCATGTTTTGCAGCTGTAGATGCCACTGGTTCTTAATGTTCTGTAGATGTAGATGCCACTGTTTTTTTATGTTTTGCAGATGTAGATGCCACTGGTTCTTCATGTTCTGCAGATGTAGATGCCACTGGTTCTTCATGTTCTGCAGATGTAGATGCCACTGGTTCTTCATGTTCTGCAGATGTAGATGCCACTGGTTCTTCATGTTCTGTAGATGTAGATGCCGCTGTTTCTTCATGTTCTGTAGATGTAGATGCCACTGTTTTTTATGTTCTGCAGATGTAGATGCCACTGGTTCTTCATATTCTGCAGATGTAGATGCCACTGGTTCTTCATGTTCTGTAGATGTAAATGCCGCTGGTTCTTCATGTTCTGTAGATGTAGATGCCACTGGTTCTTGATGTTCTGTAGATGTAGATGCCACTGATTCTTCATGTTCTGTAGATGCCGCTGGCTCTTCATGTTCTGTAGATGTAGATGCCACTGGTTCTTAATGTTCTGTAGATGCCCCTGGTTCTTCATGTTCTGTAGATGTATATGCCGCTGGTTCTTCATGTTCTGTAGATGTAGATGCCACTGGTTCTTCACGTTCTGTAGATGTAGATGCCTCTGGTTCTTAATGTTCTGAAGATGTAGATGCCACTGGTTCTTCATGTTCTGTAGATGTAGATGCCACTGGTTCTTCTTTTTTGTAGATGTAGATGCCACTGGTTCTTCATGTTCTGTAGATGTAGAAGCCACTGGTTCTTAATGTTCTGAAGATGTAGATGCCACTGGTTCTTCACGTTCTGTAGATGTAGATGCCTCTGGTTCTTAATGTTCTGAAGATGTAGATGCCACTGGTTCTTCATGTTCTGTAGATGTAGATGCCACTGGTTCTTCTTTTTTGTAGATGTAGATGCCACTGGTTCTTCATGTTCTGTAGATGTAGAAGCCACTGGTTCTTAATGTTCTGAAGATGTAGATGCCACTGGTTCTTCATGTTCTGTAGATGTAAATGCCACTGGTTCTTAATGTTGCCTAGATGTAGAAGCCACTTCGCTATAAATGAATAAAATAAAACTGTCGCGAATTTGCTATTATTTAATCATTGTATATGCAGATGACGGTTACACAGTTAATGCTTCATTTAAGTGGTGATGTAGCTGGTGGTGATGATGTAGGTGGTGGTGATGATGTAGGCGGTGGTGATGATGTAGGCGGTGGTGATGATCGTGATGATGAACTGAGTGATTTAGGTTAAACAAAAATACATGTGTAATATTGATGAACAAATTAAACAACGTGTTTATTTGATAGTAATAAAACGATAAATATGATGATTCGATTAGAATCATTAGACGATTCAGGTATAATGATGATCATCATTAATTTGAATGATCGCGTAGACAAATATATGATGATGACACTGCGTTTCACCTCGCGATGAGGATGACAACAATTATTATCAGTTCGTGATGATGATGACAATTATTACACTGCGTAACAATGATTTATATTTATTGCTCCTGGGTAGTAAGTGTTATTTCCTAATTTCTTATGCCTCAAAAGTCCATACAATGGCTATTATTCCCGAAAACCTTTGCTTTTGTGTCCAGGATATTGATATTTTGAAATTTACCTATTTTCGAGAACATTCCAGATAGATTCAATGCTGCGTAAACTTGGAGTAACTTCTAGAACATTCTAGAACTTTCCAGTAATATAAAAAGTAGTATAAATACACGTGCCATAAGCCCACCAGTTCAGTTTAGTTCCAGCTGCTTAAGTAGATACATTTCTGCATTTATCTGAGATGGCATCAAGAGGCTGCAAGCATCCGGCAGACGCATTTTGCTACGTCGGCGGCCAATTTATCAAGACAAAAGCGACAAAGTACTCTGTGGAAACATCTGCTAAGATGTGTGAGGCCTACAAGGCATATGTCGGCATGCCTGTCAGGGATCAAGACTAAACCCTGGGCACCTCATTTCACCTGCGAGAAATGCAAAATAAAACTCTGGAAGGTAAGACGGACAATTGTTGCTGGGAATTTTACGTTATAAAATGCGTTAAAAATTTTAAATTTTTAAAAGTTTTTAATTTTAAAAAGGTTTTCCAATTTTCAATGTTATTGAAAAAATATATCATATATGAACAATGTTGCGAGAATCTCTTACACATTAGTCATGCGTGAAAAAAATATTTTTGTAGGATGGTACAGAGGGGAAAAGAGAGCCATGAAGTTCGCTATCCCAAGAATTTGACGGGAACCCACTGACCACTCAAGCAACTTCTACTTCTGAATGGTGGACCCTTCCAAACGTCGGACTGGCAAGAATGCACCTGCAAGAATGCACCTGCTATCGCCCCGGTGCCAGACTATCATGGGCTCCCCGTACCCACTCCTCCGGAGAGAGAAAGCAGCCGTCTTTAGAAGAGAGCAGCAAGTCAGAGAGTGAGGAAGACGTTGTCGATCCAGATGACAATTTCAGAGGTGGAGTTGAGGAGAGAAACCCATACTACCCCAACCAAAAAGACCTCAACGACTTGATCAGAGATCTTGGTCGCACCAAGTCCAATGCCGAGCTTTTGACGTCTAGGCTCAATCAGTGAAACTTGTTGGATGAAAGTGTGCAAGTCACAGATTAGAGGAAGTGTCACCAACCGTTTTGCAGCTTCTTCACCCGTCAAGATGGGCTCTGCTTCTGCCACAATGTGACCAGTCTGTTTGAGGCAATCGGAATCGCCTGTAACCAAAATGAGTGGCGCCTCTTCATTGACAGCTCATCCAGAAGCCTCAAAGCCGTGCTGCTCCATAATGGTAACAAGTACCCGTCTCTTCCCCTGGCTCACTCGGTGCACCTCAAAGAGGATTACAACAGCATCAAGACCTTGCTGGACGCCTTGAAGTATGATGAGTACGGCTGGGAGGTCATCGAAGACTTCAAAATGGTGGCATTCCTGATGGGTCTCCAAGGCAGTTTTACCAAGTTTCCCTGCTATCTTTGCCTTTGGGACAGCAGGGACACCAAGGCGCACTACCACAGGCGGGACTGGCCACAGCGGACCGAGTTCTCTGTGGGGAGGAACAACGTCAAGTGGGAGCCACTGGTGGACCCCCGGAAGGTGCTGATGCCACCACTGCACATCAAATCGGGCCTTGCGAAACAATTTGTCAGAGCTGTAGATAAGGAGTCGGCAGCCTTCAAGTACCTTCAAGACTTCTTCCCGAAGCTGTCTGAGGCAAAGGTCAAAGCCGGTGTCTTTGTCGTAGCGCAGGTAAAGAAGATCCTTGGAGTGCAATGGCTTCCCCAAGAAGCTCACTTGTGTAGGTGTCATTGATGATGGTGCTATAGCATAGCGACTGGCCGTGTGAGTGGTACTGTATTACTGTACGTGCGGAGCCTCTCCCTGGCACCCGAGTGACCACACCAAGGAAGAGGCTGAGTAAACCCGAGGGGGGGGGGGGGCACGTGACCCTATGAGGTGGTAACGAGAAACCAGGGAAGGGGTGAGAGGAACACGTGATGTGGGTCCTGAGCCGTCACGAAGGATCTGGAAAAGGGGCGTGGCCAAGGGCGGGGCGTGGCCACGCCGCAGCGAATAAAAGCCGAGCCCCGGGGGGGGGGGGGGGGACTGTGATTGGTCGTCGTGGGCCAGGCAGGGCATTTACTGTCCTGGTCCGATTTAGTAGTAGTAGTTGTACCATCCAGTGTGTAAATAGTGTAGGAACGGTGGTTCACCACCCTATGTCGTTATCTCGTGAGTGTTAAGATTTCATGTAGTTGATAAAAACGTGTTGCCTCCAAGTTCACGTGCGTGCCTCGATTGAACCCATTGCACTAGGTAAGGAGTAAGCGGCTTGGAACGGCTTTGTCGCAGTGGTTCGTGGCCTCCTGGGCAATCGCAAGGTCGAAAACCATGTGGAGCCGGTTGAGACTCTGGTGAAGAACTACGGCACACTGGGCTGTAGGATGTCCCTCTTAAGTCCGTGTCCTTGATGCTTGTCTTGATAAATTCAAGGAGAACATGGGAGCGTACTCGGAGGAGCAAGGCGAGCGCTTCCACCAGGATATACTGCACTTTGAATGCCGCTAACCAAGGACAGTATAACGAATGATGGGAGACTACATTTGGGGGCTGATTCGTGAAAGTGATCTACAGATATAATCGTAAATCTCGAAAAACTACTCACTTCTAAAATGTTTGTAGTTATTTTTGTGTTACTTTAGTATACATGCATGATCATTTTGATTCAGATGTTGTTTTTTTCTGACTTTATGTGAACGAACAGACACAAATTCGCCCGTTTTCTCATTGAAAATAGGTAAATGTCTAAATATCAATGTCCTGGTAACAAAGCAAAGTTTATGGGTAATAATAATAACAATAGCCATTTTCTGTACTTTTTAGGCATAAGCAATTAGGAAATAACACTGACTACCCAGGAACAACAATTGTGTTACATAGTGTCATCAGTTCGTGGTGATGACGACAATGATGATCAGTTGGAGCCGATGATGATGATGATGATGACAATGATCAATTGATGTTCATGATGATGACACTGATTATCAGTTGGTGATGATGATGACAATGATTAATTATTAGTTCGCAATGATGATGATGACAATGATGATCAGTTCGTTTGATGATGACAATTATTAATTATTAATTCGTGTTGATGACGACGACACTGATTATCAGTTCGTGATGATGACGATAATGATGATGAATACGTGATGATGATGAAGATGATGACAATGATGACAATGATCAATTCGTGTTGATGATGACGACACTGATTATCAGTTCGTGATGATGACGATAATGATGAATTATTAGTTCGAGCCGATGATGATGATGATTATGACAATGATTTTCAGTTCGAGCCAATGATGATGACGATGATGATTGTCGTCAGTTCGTGCCCATGGTCAATCGAAGCGTGATTCCACCCGGTGACGAAGTCACCTCGAGTGCACGAGCCCTAATGGGGATGTTAATTATCGCGTTGTGTGTTCATACATTATTTGTGCCCGTGTCTAGCGCTCGTTATTCGTCCCAGACGAGAGAAACACAGATTACGCTTTGTGATTTACTGGCGACGATGCATAATGCATACAGCACGCGGACACACGCTACACTAAACCACTCCAGCTGCTGCACGACATCGCTACGCAAAGACAATCGTCCACCCGTTGAATGAGCGAGCGGGTGAGTGGGTGGGTGGGTGAGTGGGTGAGTGAGTGGGTGAGTGGGTGGGTGGGTGAGTGGGTGGGTGAGTGGGTGGGTGGGTGAGTGAGTGAGTGAGTGGGTGGGTGAGTGAGTGAGTGGGTGGGTGAGTGAGTGGGTGGGTGGGTGAATAAGTGAGTGGGTGAATGAGTGAGCGGGTGAATGAGTGAGTGGGTGAATGAGTGAGTGGGTGAGTGAGTGAGTGGGTGAGTGGGTGAGTGGGTGAGTGAGTGGGTGAGTGAGTGGGTGAGTGAATGAGTGGGTGAGTGAGTGGGTGAGTGAATGGGTGGGTGAGTGGGTGAGTGAGTGGGTGAGTGAGTGGGTGAGTGAGTGGATGAGTGAGTGGGTGAGTGAGTGGATGGGTGAGTGAGTGGGTGAGTGGGTGAGTGAATGAGTGGGTGAGTGGGTGGGTGAGTGAGTGAGTGAGTGGGTGAGTGAGTGGGTGAGTGAGTGGGTGAGTGGGTGAGTGAGTGGGTGAGTGAATGGGTGAGTGAGTGCGTGAGTGGGTGAGTGAATGAGTGGGTGAGTGAGTGGGTGAGTGAGTGGGCGATTAAATGAGTGGGTGAGTGAGTGAATGAGTGAGTGATTTACTGGCGACGATGCATAATGCATACAGCACGCGGACACACACTACACTAAACCACTCCAACATCGCTACACAAATACAAAGGTCACCCGTTTAGCCTTCGACGGAGCGTTGGGGGCAAGTGCTTGTTAGTGAGCTTATTATGAAGCCTTTCAGAACCACGCCCGCACGCCCCGACCGCCTTTGTCTCCCTAAGCGGAGGACGTTGACACATCACACCAGACGCTCACTCAAGCCCCCCCCCCATAATGCAGTATTCTCGGGACGACCAGACGACTCCAGAAAAAAACAAAATACAAAAAATACAGCCCGGGGGGGGGGGGGGGTCGGGTGGCCAGCAACCACGCCTGGCCGCCTTTGTCTCCCCCAGTGACGCGATGTTTACCACACATCGCACCAGGTACTCATTTGAGGCTGAGTCGACCTAGGGGGAAGGTCCAGGGGCCGGTTCCGATCATCGTCACCGGTGTTGGCCGTGAGCGCGAATCGAACTCGGGACGCCAGGTTCGTAGCGCGGCGCGTTAACCGCTACGCTACCGCTACACACAGACACACACAGACACACACCGACAGATAGGATGTACATTACAGCCCTTCATCTATCCACTGATGGATGAATGCCTCCTTGTAGAGACCATTCTTCATCACCACGCCGGTGGCGATGATTATTAACACGCCACAAACAACAATCGTCTCCGGCCGTGAATCTAACACACCGCACCAGGCTGCTCGTTTAAGGCCGAGGGGACCTAGGGGTGGCCCAGGACCGGTTCAGACATTCGCCACCGATGGTAGCCGTGGCTGGGTTTGGAGCGCAATGCGCTAACCACTGCGCCACCGCTCCGCGCTTACACATTATGTACACACACACACATAGGCATGTACATACAGCAGGCATAAACAAAGACACACGCACACGGCCATACGTAAGACAAAGACACGCACACACAGACATATGGCGACCCGGTGTGGTGTTACGTAAACATCGCCACTGGGGAGACAAAGGCGGCCGGGCGTGGTGCTAGACACCCACCCCCGCGAGTGTCGTGCCGGCCCTAATAGGCGCTGCTACTCGCTAACAGCACTTGCCCCAACAGTCTGCTAAGGCTACACGGGGGATCTTTGTCTTTCTTTGTCTTTGAGTAAATGTGAGCGTGCGTGTGTGAGTGTGTGTGCGTGTGTGTGTGCGTGAGTGCGTCTGTGTGTGCGTGAGTGTGTGCGTGTGTGTGTGCGTGAGTGTGTGCGTGTGTGAGTGTGAGTGTGCGCGTGTGCGTGGGTGCGCGTCTGAGTGTGTGAGTGTGTGTGTGCGCGTGGGAGTGTGTGCGCGTGTGAGTGTGCGCGTGTGAGTGTGTGCGTGAGTGAGTGTGTGCGTGAGTGTGTGAGTTTGTGCGTGTGTGAGTGTGCGCGTGTGCGTGTGTGAGTGTGTGAGGGTGTGCGTTTGTGCGCGTCTACGTGTGTGAGTGTGCGCGTGTGCGTGTGTGAGGGTGCGCGTGTGAGTGTGTGAGTGTGTGCGTGTGTGCGCGTGTGCGTGTGTGAGTGTGCGCGTATGCGAGTGTGTGAGTGTGTGCGTGTGTGCGCGTGTGCGTGTGTGAGTGTGCGCGTATGCGAGTGTGTGAGTGTGTGCGTGTGTGCGCGTGTGAGTGTGTGTGCGTGTGAGTGTGTGTGCGTGTGAGTGTGTGTGCGCGTGTGTTAGTGTGTGCGTGTGTGTCAGTATTGTGTGTGTCAGTACGCGTGTGTGTGTCAGTACTCTGTGTGTCAGTACTGTGTGTGTGTCAGTACGCGTGTGTGTGTCAGTACTGTGTGTGTCAGCACGTGTGTCAGTACTTTGTGTGTGTGGCAGTACTGTGTGTGTGTCAGTACTGTGTGTGTGTCACTACTGTGTGTGTGTCAGTACTGTGTGTGTGTCAGTACTGTGTGTGTCAGTAGTACTTTGTGTGTGTGTCAGTACTGTGTGTGTGTGTAAGTACTGTGTGTGTGTCACTGCTGTGTGTGTGTGTCAGTACTGTGTGTGTGTCAGTACTGTATGTGTGTGTCAGTACTGTGTGTGTGTGTCACTACTGTGTGTGTGTGTTAGTACTGTGTGTGTCAGCACGTGCGTGTGTGTGTCAGTACTGTGTGTGTCAGCACGTGCGTGTGTGTGTCAGTACTGTGTGTGTGTCAGTACTGTGTGTCAGTACTGTGTGTGTCAGTACTGTGTGTGTGTGTCAGTACTGTGTGTGTGTGTCACTACTGTGTGTGTGTCAGTACTGTGTGTGTGTGTCAGTACTGTGTGTGTGTGTCACTACTGTGTGTGTGTGTTAGTACTGTGTGTGTGTAAGTACTGTGTGTGTCACTACTGTGTGTGTGTTAGTACTGTGTGTGTCAGCACGTGCGTGTGTGTCAGTACTGTGTGTGTGTCAGTACTGTGTGTGTCAGCACGTGCGTGTGTGTCAGTACTGTGTGTGTGTTAGTACTGTGTGTGTGTGTCACGACTGTGTGTGTGTGTAAGTACTGTGTGTGTGTGTTACTACTGTGTGTGTGTAAGTACTGTGTGTGTCAGTACTGTGTGTGTTAGTACTGTGTGTGTGTCAGTACTGTGTGTGTGTCAGTACTGTGTGTGTGTTAGTACTGTGTGTGCGTATTAGTACTGTGTGTGTGTCAGTACTGTGTGTGTGTGCAAGTACTGTGTGTGTGTGTCAGTACTGTGTGTGTTAGTACTGTGTGTGTGTCACTACTTTGTGTGTGTGTAAGTACTGTGTGTGTGTCAGTACTGTGTGTGTTAGTACTGTGTGTGTGTGTCAGTACTGTGTGTGTGTGTGTAAGTACTGTGTGTGTGTGTAAGTACTGTGTGTGTGTCAGTACTGTGTGTGTCAGTACTGTGCGTGTGTGTCACTACTGTGTGTGTGTATTAGTACTGTGTGTGTGTGTCAGTACTGTGTGTGTTAGTACTGTGTGTGTGTGTCAGTACTGTGTGTGTGTCAGTACTGTGTGTGTGTCAGTACTGTGTGTGTGTGTAAGTACTGTGTGTGTGTCAGTACTGTGTGTGTCAGTACTGTTTGTGTGTGTCAGTACTGTGTGTGTCAGTACTGTGTGTGTGTCAGTACTGTGTGTGTGTGTCAGTACTGTGTGTGTGTTAGTACTGTGTGTGTATGTAAGTACTGTGTGTATGTAAGTACTGTGTGTGTGCAAGTACTGTGTGTGTGTTAGTACTGTGTGTGTATTAGTACTGTGTGTGTGTGTCAGTACTGTGTGTGTGTGTAAGTACTGTGTGTATGTAAGTACTGTGTGTGTGTAAGTACTGTGTGTGTTAGTACTGTGTGTGTATTAGTACTGTGTGTGTTAGTACTGTGTGTGTATTAGTACTGTGTGTGTTAGTACTGTGTGTGTCAGTACTGTGTGTGTGTTAGTACTGTGTGTGTGTCACTACTTTGTGTGTGTGTAAGTACTGTGTGTGTGTGTCAGTACTGTGTGTGTTAGTACTGTGTGTGTGTGTCAGTACTGTGTGTGTGTGTAAGTACTGTGTGTGTGTAAGTACTGTGTGTGTCAGTACTGTGTGTGTCAGTACTGTGTGTGTGTGTCACTACTGTGTGTGTGTATTAGTACTGTGTGTGTGTCAGTACTGTGTGTGTTAGTACTGTGTGTGTGTGTCAGTACTGTGTGTGTGTGTCAGTACTGTGTGTGTGTAAGTACTGTGTGTGTGTGTCAGTACTGTGTGTGTGTGTCAGTACTGTGTGTGTGTGTCAGTACTGTGTGTGTGTCAGTACTGTGTGTGTGTCAGTACTGTGTGTGTCAGTACTGTTTGTGTGTGTCATTACTGTGTGTGTCAGTACTGTGTGTGTGTGTCAGTACTGTGTGTGTGTGTCAGTACTGTGTGTGTGTGTTAGTACTGTGTGTGTATGTAAGTACTGTGTGTATGTAAGTACTGTGTGTGTGCAAGTACTGTGTGTGTGTTAGTACTGTGTGTGTATTAGTACTGTGTGTGTGTCAGTACTGTGTGTGTGTGTAAGTACTGTGTGTATGTAAGTACTGTGTGTGTGTAAGTACTGTGTGTGTGTTAGTACTGTGTGTGTGTATTAGTACTGTGTGTGTTAGTACTGTGTGTGTGTATTAGTACTGTGTGTGTTAGTACTGTGTGTGTCAGTACTGTGTGTGTGTTAGTACTGTGTGTGTGTCAGTACTGTGTGTGTGTCAGTACTGTGTGTGTGTCAGTACTGTGTGTGTGTTAGTACTGTGTGTGTTAGTACTGTGTGTGTGTGTGTAAGTACTGTGTGTGTGTCAGTACTGTGTGTGTGTCAGTACTGTGTGTGTGTAAGTACTGTGTGTCAGTACTGTGTGTGTCAGTACTGTGTGTGTGTTATTACTGTGTGTGTGTGTTTTGTTGTGGAGGTCGTTAACGGAACTTGCACCCCCCCCTCCCCCCGCGGTGTCAGAGGCTAGCCGGGGGACCTTTGCCTTCATTCGAGACTCCCCTCCACTCCACCTCCGCGCTGTGCGGGTTCACACAAACACAACACAAACAACACAAACACAACACAAAACAACACAAACACAACACAAAACAACACAAACACAACACAAAACAACACAAACACAACACAAACACAACTTAAACACAACACAAAACAACACAAACGCAACACAAAAACAACACAAACAACACAAACACAAAAAACACAAAACAACACACAACAACACAAACACACCACAAACACAACACAGACACAACACAAAACAACACAAAACAACACAAACCAACACAAACACAACACAAACACAACACAAACACAACACAAACACAACTTAAAAACAACACAAAACAACACAAACACAACACAAACACAACATAAACACAACACAAACACAACACAAACACAGCACAAACAACACAAAACAACACAAACACAACACAAAAACAACACAAATACAACACAAACACAACACAAACACAACACAAACACAACACAAACCACCACCCCGCTCGTGAATCTCAGCCAAGACAATAAAAAGCGCAACGGCCCCGGCCGCCTTTGTCTCCCCGAGGGCTGAGTCGACCTGGGGGAGGTCCGGGAACGAATCGTCGATCTCCCGTCGCTGTCGATGGACAACGAGAGAAGACACGCGCACACACACACGCACATAGACACGTGCGTGTGTGTACACACACCGGCATGTACACACGTACGCACACACATGTGCCGTGTGTAGACATTGACAAAGATCCCCCGTGTAGCCTCCACAGACTGTTGGGGCAAGTGCCGTTAGCGAGTAACGTGTACGGCACGGCGCCCGGCCGCCTTTGTGTCTCTCCCCAGTGTGTGTGTACCGTGTACATGCGGTGTGTAGTAAACATCGCCTCTGGGGAGAGACAAAGGCGGCCGGGCGTGGTGCTGGCCACCCACCCCCTCGTGTGCCACAGTGCCGGCCTTCATAGGTGCTCCTGCTCGCTAACGGCACTTGCCCCAACAGTCTGTTGAGGCTACACGGGGGATCTTTGTCTGTCTATATACAGTATCTATGTGTGTATGTCAGTGTGTGTACATGCACGGATGTGGGGAGCGGTAGTGTAGCGGTTAGCGCTACGCTGCGCTATGAACCCAGCGACCCGGGTTCGACTCCCGTTCACGGCCAACACCAGTGACGATTATCTGAACCGGTCCCGGGCCTCCCCTAGGTCGGCTCAGCCTCAAATGAGTACCTGGCGCGGTGTGTAAACATCGCCACTAGGGAGACAAAGGCGGTCGGGCTTGGTGCTGGCCACTCACCCCCTCGTGTACCGTTCCGGCCTTCATATGTGCTCACTAACAGCACTTGCTCCTACAGTCTGTTAAGGCTATATGGGGGATCTTTGTCTTGATCTTTGTACATACACGGTACATACACACACACATATACACGTGTGTATATGTGTGTGTGTATGTGTGTGTCTGTCTGTATCGTGGGGAGCGGTGGCGCAGCGGTTTGTGCACTGCGCTACGATACCGATGATCAGCGACGATCGTCGGCCCTAGACCTCCCCTAGGTCGACTCAGCCTCAAATGGCCACCTGTGTAAACATCGCCACTGCGGGCGGGGGGGGGGGGTGGGAGAGACAAAGGCGGTCGGGCGTGGTTACCGTCACTACGTGTGTGTGAGACTCAGTAGGAGCACTTGCCCCGACGGTCCGTTACAGGCTGCGCGTTTTCACCGTGCGGGCTGCAACCGGTCACGGCTTAACATCATCAGTGCGCGATCGTCTTTTAACCGGGCGCGAGCAACCGGCATGCAGTCGACGGTGCTGGGAGAGACGAGAGGCGTCCGTCACGTGCTCGCCGGCGTCTTTAAGCGGCGCCTCGCCAACGCGGAGTCCCGCAGTAGCGCGAGGCTCGGTGCGTCAACAGGGACGGGTCCCGCAAAAAAAAAAAAGCGATTCATTCGCCGATGACATCAGACCCGGGATGCCATCGCAAAAATCCACGTCGCATGTTTGATTGCTACCGTTTGCTATCGATTGTCATCGTTTGTTATCGTTTGTTATTGTTTAGTTATTGTTTGTTATCGTTTGTTATTGTTCTGTTTGGCAAAGTTGATCGGCGATGCGCTAATTCGTGGCCCAAATCTGCGCGGTAATCCGCGTGGCGGTTGTGTGTTTTTTTTTTGCGCGCGCGCGCACGACGATAATTGAACCTCGGTGAGGGTCGCGTAAAAACATCGCCGCTGCTCGGGAGACAAAGGCGGCCGGGCGGGGTTTTGGGGGTTCCGGCCAACCCCCCCCCCCACCCCCCCCCCCCCACCTCGCGCTCCGATGTTGCTCGCTAACGGCGCTTCAATGCGACCTGTTGTCTCATATCCCACGCAATCACCAGCATCATCATCATCACCGACATCAACAAAGTCACACAGACAAAGATCTCCCGTGTAGCCTGTAACAGACTGTAGGGGCAAGTGCCGTTCGCGAACAGCACCTACGAAGGCCGGCACGGCACACGAGGAGGATGGGTGGCCAGCAACCACGCCCGGCCGCCTTTGTCTCCCCCAGTGGCGATGTTTACGCACCGCACCAGGTACTCATTTGAGGCTGAGTCGACCTAGGGGATGCCCAGGTCCGGTTCGGATAATCGTCACCGCTGTTGGTGGCCGTGAGTCTGGACTCGAACTCGGGTAGCCGGGTTCGTAGCGCTGACCCCTTCATCGTTATCACCACCATCATCACCGCCGTGAACAACATCATCATCATCATGAGCCAGGGTCTATCCACCACCGCGCCATCACCACCAACATCATCATCATCATCACGAGAATCGTATGGTTGTTGTGGGAGTAAAGTGTAAATGGTTGTTGATGTTTACTGACACGTATGGGGAGCGGTGGTGCAGCTGTTAGCGCGCTGCGGTCCAAACTTCTCCCAGCCACGGCTACCATCAGCGGCGAATGTCTGAACCGGTCCTGGGCCACCCCTAGGTCCCCTCGGCCTTAAACGAGCAGCCTGGTTTCGGTGTGTTAGATTCCCGGCCGGAGACGATTGTTGTTTGCGGCGTGTTAATAATCATCGCCACCGGCGTGGTGATGAAGAATGGTCTCTACAAGGAGGCATTCATCCAGCAGTGGATAGATGAAAGGCTGTAATGTACATCCTATCTGTCGGTGTGTGTGTGTTTGTTTGTGTGTAGCGGTAGCGTAGCGGTTAACGCGCTGAGCTACGAACCTGGCGAGCCGAGTTCGATTCCGGCCTCCCTTAGATCGACGCAGCTGCTGCGGTGTGATGGTAAACATCGCCACCGGGGAGACAAAGGCGGGCGGGCGTGGTTTTGGACACCCATTCCCTTCGTGTGGCCATTCTCGTGCCTTCACAGGTGCTACTCGCTAGCAGCACTTGTCCCAACAGCCAGTCAAGGCTATACGCGGGATCTTTAGCTGTTGTTTTACTCGCTGATGATGATGGTCGCGGTGGTGTTCACGTGGAGTGCTGTACTGATGAGAAGGCAACGCGTGCCTAACGGATTATAGAGGCGCTCCATCCAGCAGTGGTTTCGAGAAAGGTCCGTGAAACTGTATTATAAATCTCATTCTCACGGTAGATATGCGTGCGTTTACGTGAAGATATATATACAAAATAAAATAAAAAACATCCCCCGTACAGTCTGAACACACTGATGGGGAAAGTGCTGTGAGCGGGCACCTCTGAAGGTCAAGAAGGGCACACGAGGAAGTGGGTGGCCAGCACCACGCTCGACCGCCTTTGTCTCCCCCAGGTACTCATTTGAGGCCGAGTCGACCTAGGGGATACCCAGGACCGCTTCAGATAACCGTCACCGGCGTTGGCCGTGAGCGGGAATCGAACTCGGGTCGCCGGGTTCGTAGCGCAGCGTAGCGCTAACCGCTGCACCGCCGCTCCCCACAATACACACACACCACACACACACACATTTCAATAGATATGTACACACACGTGAACATACATACATATATACGTACAATTACAAGTGCTGCATTGAATTCGCAGACATGCTGACCACAGCGGTGGAAGGTTTTATTTCGATCCCTGAAGGAGGGTTACCTGCCCGCTCCGTTGTGCGTGATGTTGTATTACTGGTGTTGTTGCGTCACTGTTGTTATTATTGTTATTTAAAAAAAAAACATTATTTTAAAACAAAACATCCAGCCAATTTACTTGACGACGATGGCTCAGCCGCGTTATAAATATTCACGCGGCAATGGTGGTGGTGGTGGGGTGGGGTGGGGGGGGGGTGGACCGAACCAGTCCCGGAGAAAACCCCCACGCGCAGCGTGGGCGAAGGAGCAACGCTCGATCCCGCGTACAGATGGAATAAACAGATGGCGATTTAGTGCCACGCACTCCTGCCGTGCCGCCTTCTCCTGGGGGGGGGGGGCAAGGGGGAGGTTACGAGCCACTCCTCGAAGGCCACTTGGTAGACGGGAGACTCGCACGGCTGGGCATGTTGAGATTTCGCAAACTCGTTCCATCATTTCACGGCGCCGCAGTTGATACAATGCCGCCGAGTTCGTTCGTTTGTTTGTTTGCAATCGCCCAACGCCACCCTGCCCCTGTCTGCCCGGCTGTTCTATTCGTGTGCACGATAGCAGCGGCAGTAGCGGCAACAGCAGCAGCATCAGTAGCAGTACGGTGGTGGTTCAGTGTGGTGGTGGTGGTGTTGGTTCAGTGTGGTGGTGGTTCAGTGTGGTGGTGGTGGTTCAGTGTGGTGGTGGTGGTGGTTCAGTGTGGTGGTGGTTTAGCGCGGTTGTCTGTGTATCTCTATGGGTCTCTGTGTATCTCTATGGGTCTCTGTGTATCTCTATGCGTCTCTGTGTATCTCTATGGGTGTCTGTGTATCTCTATGGGTCTCTGTGTATCTCTATGCGTCTCTGTGTATCTCTATGGGTGTCTGTGTATCTCTATGGGTCTCTGTGTATCTCTACGGGTCTCTGTGTATCTCTATGGGTCTCTGTGTATCTCTATGGGTCTCTGTGTATCTCTATAGGTCTCTGTGTATCTATATGGGTCTCTGTGTATCTCTATGGGTGTCTGTGTATATATCTGGGTCTCTGTGTATCTCCATGGGTCTCTGTGTATCTCTATGGGTCTCTGTGTATCTCTATGGATCTCTGTATATCTCCATGGGTCTCTGTGTATCTCTATGGGTCTCTGTGTATCTCTATGGGTCTCTGTGTATCTCTATGGATCTCTGTGTATCTCTATGAGTTTTTGAGTATCTCTATGTGTCTCTGTGTATCTCCATGGGTGTCTGTGTATCTCTATGGGTCTCTGTGTATCTCTATGGATCTCTGTATATCTCCATGGGTCTCTGTGTATCTCTATGGGTCTCTGTGTATCTCTATGGGTCTCTGTGTATCTCTATGGATCTCTGTGTATCTCTATGAGTTTTTGAGTATCTCTATGTGTCTCTGTGTATCCCTATGGGTGTCTGTGTATCTCTATGGGTCTCTGTGTATCTATATGGGTCTCTGTGTATCTCCATGGGTCTCTGTGTATCTCCATGGGTCCCTGTGTATCTCTATGGGTCTCTGTTTATCTCTATGGGTACCTGTGTATCTCTATGGTTATCTGTGTATCTCCATGGGTCTCTGTGTATCTCTATGGGTCTCTGTGTGAATGTTCGCGTCTCCAATGAGGAGGTGTTTATTATTCTGGACACCCATGTTGCTCCACTCTCTTCGCCACGGTGGCTAGGAGATGTTAACTACCTCGCCTGGTATACAGGAGGTCGTGGGTTCGATCCCGGCCATGACGCCTGCTGCTGCTGTATATTTGGAGTTTGCGTGTCTCTCTCTCATCATCATCACGGTGGCTAGGAGATGTTAACTACCTCGCCTGGTATACAGTAGGTCGTGGGTTCGATCCCGACCATGACGCCTGCTGCTGTATATTTGGAGTTTGCGTGTCTCTCTCTCATCATCATCACGGTGGCTAGGAGATGTTAACTACCTCGCCTGGTATACAGGAGGTCGTGGGTTCGATCCCGACCATGACGCCTGCTGCTGTATATTTGGAGTCTGCGTGTCTCTCTCTCTCATTGTCATCACGGTGGCTAGGAGATGTTAACTACCTCGCCTGGTGTACAGGAGGTCGTGGGTTCGATCCCGACCATGACGCCTGCTGCTGCTGTATATTTGGAGTTTGCGTGTCTCGGTGGCTCTCCGGGTCCTCCGGGTTATTACCTCCACGTTTAGAACCAACATCGCGCGTGTTTTACTGTATTTGCCTGCTGCTATGAATGTCCACGTGATGATGATGATGAGCAACTTCGTTGAGCTACGGTTTGTGGTAGCGAGGTGGCTTCTGAAAAAAGAGCGACGTAACTCAGACCTTACCCTGATGAGACAAAATCATATATATATTTTAAATAGGTTTAAAGCAGCAGCGTTCTTCCGGTTATGGGTGTTGAAATTTTAAAACCAAAGCTAAAAATGATATTGAATTTAACCAGGTAAGGCCCAATAAGCTACTTAGCTCTAGTTCAGAAGCCACCTGAGCATCACAAATGATCGCAACACGAGATTGGTGCTCTGGGTTCATTTATTGAGAACCGCTTTTCGTGTTTAGTGTTGTGGTTGTTGTGGTTGTTGTGGTTGTGGTTGTTGTGGTTGTGGTTGTTGTGGTTGTGGTTGTTGTGGTTGTGGTTGTTGTGGTTGTTGTGGTTGTGGTGGTTGTTGTGGTTGTGGTTGTTGTGGTTTTTGTGGTTGTTGTCCTTCCCCCTGCACCTACGATTAGCACGGTTGGCTCCGTACGGTGGGAAAGAAGTTCAACATACATACTGCCCATAGACTCAACACTGCCCATAGACTCAACACTGCCCATAGACTCAACACTCCCCATAGACTCAACACTACCCATAGACTCAACACTACCCATAGACTAACACTACCCATAGACTCAACACTACCCATAGACTAACACTGCCCATAGACTCAACACTACCCATAGACTAACACTGCCCATAGACTCAACACTACCCATAGACTAACACTACCCATAGACTCACACTACACATAGACTAACACTACCCATAAACTAACACTACCCATAGACTAACACTGCCGTACGGTTGGCTCCGCACGGTGCGAAAGAAGTTCAGCGAACAACATGCATCGCTTACTACGGGACAATTGGGCCCGTCAATCATCAGCTCCAATTCAAAAACCTCATCAACTCGGCACGCCAATGAACGTAATTAAGCTAATCAACCCCACTCGTCTCTGTCTCTCCTGTCTCTCTCTCTCGTCTCTGTGTCTCTCTCGTCTCTGTGTCTCTCTCGTCTCTGTGTCTCTCGGTCTCTCTCTCTCTCTCGTCTCTGTGTCTCTCTCGTCTCTGTCTCTGTGTCTCTCTCGTCTCTGTGTCTCTCTCGTCTCTGTCTCTCTCGTCTCTGTCTCTCTCTCGTCTCTGTGTCTCTCTCGTCTCTGTCTCTCTCTCTGTATCTCTCTGTCTCTGTCTCTCTCGTCTCTGTCTGTCTCTGTCTCTGTGTCTCTCTCGTCTCTGTCTCTCTCTGTCTCTGTGTCTCTCTCTGTCTCTCTTGTCTCTGCCTCTCTCGTCTCTGTCTGTCTCTGTGTCTCTCTCTGTGTCTGTGTCTCTCTGTCTCTGTGTCTCTCTCTGTCTCTCTCGTCTCTGTCTCTCTCTCTGTCTCTGTGTCTCTCTCGTCTCTGTCTCTCTCGTCTCTGTCTCTCTCTCGTCTCTGTGTCTCTCTCGTCTCTGTCTCTCTCTCTGTATCTCTCTGTCTCTGTCTCTCTCGTCTCTGTCTGTCTCTGTGTCTCTCTCGTCTCTGTCTCTCTCTGTCTCTGTGTCTCTCTCTGTCTCTCTTGTCTCTGCCTCTCTCGTCTCTGTCTGTCTCTGTGTCTCTCTCTGTGTCTGTGTCTCTCTGTCTCTGTGTCTCTCTCTGTCTCTCTCGTCTCTGTCTCTCTCTCTGTCTCTGTGTCTCTCTCGTCTCTGTCTCTCTCTGTCTCTCTCGTCTCTCTCCGTCTCTCTCTCTGTCTCTCTCTGTCTCTGTGTCTCTCTCGTCTCTGTCTCTCTCTGTCTCTCTCGTCTCTCTCCGTCTCTCTCTCTGTCTCTGTCTCTCTCTCTGTCTCTGTGTCTCTCTCTCGTCTCTGTCTCTCTCGTCTCTGTGTCTCTCTCGTCTCTGTCTCTACATCTCCTGTCTCTTCACTACATCTGTCATCTCTTTAAGAGTTTACAAATCGAAAGGGGGGGGGGAGGGGTGGCGCCCCCCCCCCCCCCCCTGGCGATAGCTCACTCCCGGAGGAGCGGTGGCGCAGTGGTTAGCGCACTGCGCTGTGATTCAAACGGCCTGAGTTCGGTTCACAGCCAGTGGCGAGTGATGGATGACGTGATCCCAACCACCCCCGTCGCAACCCCCTCCTGCTTGACCATACTTCACCAGTCCGTGCTGATCAGCGTGGTGAAGTACGATCAGATTGTTCCCCATGCTCGGCACGGCGTTCATCCAGCAGTGGATTGATATTATTATCGAAGCGATGTTCCGTGTGTGTATACACCTACGTCCATATCTATACATGCACGTTCATAAACAGCATATAAATACATATATAAAGGAATCGTACAGACATTGTAGATACGTACTCCTACAATAGATAATGTATATATGAACATATACAGCAAATGCAAAGATCCCCCATATAGCCATAATATACTGTTGGGGCAAGTGCTGTCAGCGAGTGGAACCTATGAAGGCCGGCACGGTACACGAGCGGGTGGGTGGCCAGCACCACTCCCGGCCGCCTTTGTCTCCCCAGTGCTAGCGATGTTTACACACCGCACCAGGTACTCATTTGAGGCTGAGTAGACCTAGGGGAGGCCCAGGACCGGTTCAGATAATCGAACCCGGGTCGCCGGGTTCATAGCGCAGCGCTAACCGCTACACTACCGCTCCCCACACACTCGTGTGCACGTGTACACACATACTAACGTGTACACACACACGTGTACACACTCACGTATACACACGTGTACACGTGTACACACACACGTATACACACACGTGTACACACACACGTGTACACACGCACTCACGTATACACACACACACGTGTACACACACACACACGTGTACACACACACGTGTACACACACGTGTACACGTGTACACACACACACGTGTACACGCACACACACGTGTACACACACACACACACCCCGGCACACGCGAAGGGCGCGCGTGTTGCCGGCGTCTTTGTTGTGTGGGCCGGCCCCGGCTCGGGTGAGGCCTCGTAATCGCGCGCTGAAGGGGTCATTAAGGGAGAGCCCGCGAGGGGAGGGGTCGAGGGGGATAGGGGGGGTGGAGACTGCATCCACCCCTACAGCCCTACAGCCCTTGCCCACCACTCAATGATACTCACCCCGCTATCCGGAGGGCGCAGATGTCCAGTAACAGAGTCCGTCTCCCATCACCCACAAGGGACCCCCATCACCACCATTACCCACACGGGACCCCATCACCATCACCCACACCGGACACCATCACCACCTCCACCACCATCACCCACACGGGACACCACCGTCACCACCATCACCCACACGGGACACCATCACCACCTCCACCACCATCACCCACACGGGACACCGTCACCACCATCACCCACACGGGACACCACCAGGGGACACCACCACCTTCACCATCACCCACACCGGACACCATCACCCACACGGGACACCATCACCGCCATCACCCACACGGGACACCATCACCACCATCACCCACACGGGACACCACCAGGGGACACCACCACCTTCACCATCACCCACACCGGACACCATCACCCACACGGGACACCATCACCACCATCACCCACACGGGACACCATCACCACCATCACCCACACGGGACACCATCACCACCATCACCCACACGGGACACCATCACCACCATCACCCACACGGGACACCACCAGGGGACACCACCACCTTCACCATCACCCACACCGGACACCATCACCCACACGGGACACCATCACCACCATCACCCACACGGGACACCATCACCACCATCACCCACACGGGACACCACCAGGGGACACCACCACCTTCACCATCACCCACACCGGACACCATCACCCACACGGGACACCATCACCACCATCACCCACACGGGACACCATCACCACCATCACCCACACGGGACACCATCACCACCATCACCCACACGGGACACCACCACCTTCACCATCATCCACACGGGACACCATCACCACCATCACCCACACGGGACACCATCACCACCATCACCCACACGGGACACCATCACCACTATCACCCACACGGGACACCATCACTACCATCACCCACACGGGACACCATCACCACCATCACCCACACGGGACACCATCACCACCATCACCCACACGGGACACCACCAGGGGACACCACCACCTTCACCATCACCCACACCGGACACCATCACCCACACGGGACACCATCACCACCATCACCCACACGGGACACCATCACCACCATCACCCACACGGGACACCACCAGGGGACACCACCACCTTCACCATCACCCACACCGGACACCATCACCCACACGGGACACCATCACCACCATCACCCACACGGGACACCATCACCACCATCACCCACACGGGACACCATCACCACCATCACCCACACGGGACACCATCACCACCATCACCCACACGGGACACCACCAGGGGACACCACCACCTTCACCATCACCCACACCGGACACCATCACCCACACGGGACACCATCACCACCATCACCCACACGGGACACCATCACCACCATCACCCACACGGGACACCACCAGGGGACACCACCACCTTCACCATCACCCACACCGGACACCATCACCCACACGGGACACCATCACCACCATCACCCACACGGGACACCATCACCACCATCACCCACACGGGACACCATCACCACCATCACCCACACGGGACACCACCACCTTCACCATCATCCACACGGGACACCATCACCACCATCACCCACACGGGACACCATCACCACCATCACCCACACGGGACACCATCACCACAATCACCCACACGGGACACCATCACTACCATCACCCACACGGGACACCATCACCACCATCACCCACACGGGACACCATCACCACCATCACCCACACGGGACACCATCACCACCATCATCCACACGGGACACCATCACCACCATCACCGACACGGGATACCATCACCATCACTCACACGGGACACCATCATCACCTCCAGTACCATCACCACCATCGCTAATGTCACCCACATTGAACGTCACCATCACCCACAGAGGACACCATCACCACCACCACCATCACACACACGAGACACCATCACCACCATCACTAAAACGGGTATCATCAACACCATCACGAACATCAATGCAGAATCTCATCATCAACATCACTTACACGGAATGCCATCACCACCATCATCATCACCACCACAAACATCAACACATCACCACCGACATTAACACCATCACCAACACCAGCACAAACAACAACAAATACTTTGTACTGACTGAAAAAAAGATATAAGCCATCCTATCATCAAAACACGAGCAAACAACAAAGATCCCCCGTGTAGCCTTAACAGACTGTAGGGGCAAGTGCTGTTAGCGAGCACCTATGAAGGCCGGAACGGCACACGAGGGGGTGGGTGGCCAGCACCACGCCCGGCCGCCTTTGTCTCCCTAGTCGCGATGTTTACACACCGCACCAGGTACTCATTGAGGCTGAGTCGACCTAGGGGAGGCCCAACACCGGTTCGGATAATCGTCACTGGTGTTGGCCGTGAGCGGGAATCGAACTCGGTGTGAGCGGGTTCGTAGCGCAGTGCGCTAACCGCTGAACCACCACCCCCCATCATCACCACCACCACCCCCCATCATCACCACCACCACCCCCCATCATCACCACCACCACCCCCATCATCACCACCACCACCCCCCATCATCACCACCCCCCATCATCACCACCACCACCCCCCATCATCACCACCACCACCCCCCATCATCACCACCACCACCCCCATCATCACCACCACCACCCCCATCATCACCACCACCACCCCCCATCATCACCACCACCACCCCCCATCATCACCACCACCACCCCCCATCATCACCACCCCCCATCATCACCACCACCACCCCCCATCATCACCACCACCACCCCCCATCATCACCACCACCACCCCCATCATCACCACCACCACCCCCCATCATCACCACCCCCCATCATCACCACCACCACCCCCCATCATCACCACCACCACCCCCCATCATCACCACCACCACCCCCCATCATCACCACCACCACCCCCCATCATCACCACCACCACCCCCCATCATCACCACCCCCATCATCACCACCACCACCCCCCATCATCACCACCACCCCCCATCATCACCACCACCACCCCCCATCATCACCACCACCACCCCCCATCATCACCACCACCACCCCCCATCATCACCACCACCACCCCCCATCATCACCACCCCCATCATCACCACCACCACCCCCCATCATCACCACCACCACCACCCATCATCACCACCACCACCACCCCCCATCATCACCACCACCACCCATCACCACCACCACCACCACCACCCCCCATCATCACCACCACCACCCCCCATCATCACCACCTCCACCCCCCATCATCACCACCACCACCCCCATCATCACCACCACCACCCCCCATCATCACCACCACCACCACCACCCCCCATCACCACCACCACCACCACCCATCATCACCACCACCACCCCCATCATCACCACCACCACCCCCATCATCACCACCCCCATCATCACCACCACCACCCCCCATCATCACCACCACCCCCCATCATCACCACCACCACCCTCCATCATCACCACCACCACCCCCCATCATCACCACCACCACCGCCACCACCGCCATCATAATCATCAATCAGCCAGTGTCTGTCCACTGCTGGATGAAAGCCACTCCAAGCCTGCACCGATGTCGCAAGGGCCTCCACCGCGGGCCGATTCCATCGCTCCAGTCTCCGCACGCGACGGCCTCGCCTCTCTTCCTCATTCATCTTCCTCATTCATCTGCAGCTCCGCGCGTCGCCTCGACCGCCGTGGCGACCATCGCCACCCCCTTCTCGGCGTGATGCGTTCGGCCCTAGGGGTCCCACCTGGCCCATCTCGACAGTCGACGTGCAGTATGTGTCTGTGTGTGTGTGTGTCTGCCTGTCTGTCTGTGTGTCTGTGTGTGTGTCTGCCTGTCTGTGTGTCTGTGTGTGTGTCTGCCTGTCTGTCTGTGTGGCTGTGTGTGTGTCTGCCTGTCTGTCTGTGTGTGTCTGCCTGTCTGTCTGTGTGTCTGTCTGTGTGTGTGTGTCTGCCAGTCTGTCTGTGTGTCTGTGTCTGTGTGTGTGTCTGCCAGTCTGTTTGTGTGTCTGTCTGTGTGTGTGTGTGTGCCTGTCTGTCTCTGTGTCTGTGTGTGTGTGTGTGACATCTCTAGTGGGTGGCTAAAGCACAGCAGATTGGCACAGCAGGGGGCACAGGTGGTGCATCAGCCAGTCGTCTCGGTCGTCTCAGTCAGTCGACCCGTGGCACCTGCTGGGTCTCGCCACCGTGACCTCCTGCCGGCGGGCGTTCGACGCTTCACGTGGCCTCAAGGTGCACATGGCCTGGCACAAGCGTCGTGGTGACGTCACCGCCACTTAGTGGCGAATGTCGGTTGTTGTTGGTGTGTGTGTGTGACATCTCTAGTGGGGACGCGGTAGTGTAGCGGTTAGCGCTACGCTGCGCTATGAACCCCGGCGACCCGGGTTCGATTCCCGCTCACGGCCAACACCAAGTGACGATGATCCGAACCGGTCCTGGGCCTCCCCTAGGTCGACTCAGCCTCAAATGAGTACCCGGTGCAGTGTGTGAACATCGCTAGCACTGGGGATACAAAGGCGGTCGGGAGTGGTGCTGACCACCCACCCCCTCGTGTGTGCCGTGCCGGCCTTCATAGGTGCTCGCTAACAGCACTTGACCCTACAGCCTGTTAAGGCTACACGGGGGATCCTTGTCTTTTTGTGACATCTCTAACTGGCTCGCCTGGTGTACAGGAGGTCGTGGGTTCGATCCCGACCCCTGACGCCTGCTGTGTCGTCTGCGTGTCTCTCTCTCTCTCTCTACCCGTGGTCGTGTGGATTTTTTTTTAAAAATCGGGGTCCTCCGGGTTACCCCTACGCGTTTCGAGTCGACATCCGCGCGTTTGGAGGATTTGGGCCGCTGCTGCGATGCATTTGCACGTGGCGAGCCACCACTCTCGTCGAGCTGTCAGTTTGTGGTGGCCGGGTCGCGTCTGAAAAAAGAGCTTGCACAGGCTCTGTGGGGGCCTATACCTTGTAAAAAAAAAAATGTAAAAAAATAAAAAAAGTAATGAAAACACACACGTGTGTTTGTCTAAATAAGTGGAAAACCTCTCGAGTCCGTGAACATGGCCCGGCTCTGTACGCCATTTGCGAACGTCTGACAAGTGCGTGGAGAGATGCATGCTGGGAATTGCACTGACGGCTTCAGGACATCGCCACATTGATCCTCACCCAGCAGTGGATCGACCATGGTGGTGGTGGTGATGATCGCACCGAGAGACAGACAGAGGGGCGAGGAGACAGGGAGACAGGCGAGAAGACAGGGGTGAGACAGGGGGGGGACAGGGGGGGACAGGCGAGAAAACAGGGGTGAGACAGGGGGGAGACAGGGGGAGACAGGGGGGGAGACGGGGGGGGAGACAGGGGGAGACAGGGGGGGAGACAGGGGGGAGACAGGGGGGGAGACAGGGGGAGACAGGGGGGAGACAGGGGGAGAGACAGGGGGGAGACAGGGGGGAGACAGGGGGGAGACAGGGGGAGACGGGGGGGAGACAGGGGGGGAGACGGGGGGGGAGACAGGGGGGAGACAGGGGGGAGACAGGGGGGAGACAGGGGGAGACAGGGGGAGACGGGGGGGAGACAGGGGGGGAGACGGGGGGGAGACAGGGGGGAGACAGGGGGGAGACAGGGGGGAGACAGGGGGAGACAGGGGGAGAGACAGGGGGGAGACAGGGGGGAGACAGGCGAGGAGACAGGCGAGGGGACAGGGGGGAGACAGGCGAGGAGACAGGGGGAGACAGGGGGGAGACAGGGGGAGACAGGGGGGAGACAGGGGGAGACAGGGGGCGTGTGTGCGGGGCGTGTGCGGGGCGTGGGGATCGCCCTTTGATGGACTCTCCCTCCCTCCCCCTCTGTGTTTATCCGTGCGTCCTGACCTCTGTGATTGACCCCCGTGTTCTTTAATTTAAATGTCACGACCCCATTTTGTTGGCGCTATTGACATACATCGATCGCGTGGGGAGAGATATATGTGCGTGTGTGTGTGTGCGACTGTGTCTTTATGTGCGGGTGTGTGACTATGTGTGCGTGTGTGTGACTGTGTGCGTGTGTGTAACTGTGTATCTGTGTGTGACTGTGTCTCTGTGTGTGTGACTGTGTGTCTGTGTGGGTAACTGTGTGTGCGTGTGTGTGACTGTGTGTCTGTGTGTGTGACTGTGTGTCTGTGTGGGTAACTGTGTGTGCGTGTGTGTGACTGTGTGTCTGACCGGCTCCAGTTTAAAAGCAGAGGTCTCACTCCGAATCAGTCGAGCGGCAATATATTTTCATCGGTTGCGTAACGATGTGTGGAAGCTACCTGGTCTGTCACTCCGCACTAAGCTTCAGGTCTTCTCGGCCACGGTCATTCCCTCCCTTCTCTACGCTTGCGAAACGTGAACCCCCTAATGGAACATCTTCGCCGGTTAGAAACATTTAGGCTGGCCTGCCTACGATCCATCCTGGGTTAAATCGGACTGGATTGTGTGAGGAGCTCACAAATCCTTGAAAGATCTGGGCAAGGTCCCATCGGTGAAACTCCTCCGGCAAGCAAGGCTGCGTTGGCTGGGTCATGTAGCCCGCATGCCCATCCACCGCATGCCGAAACAGCTTTTGTTCGGCCGGATCGAGGGGGCTAAACGGGCGCGGCACGGGCTAGAGAAGAGATGGAGTGATGTGGTACAGGAGGACGTGGAGCTGAGTGGACTTGCCGATGACTGGTACCAGCGGTGTCAAGATCGGCCTCTGTGGAGGAGGCTCGTGTAGGACGCTACTGGGCAGTTGGAGGCAGTCGCCTTCCAACAACAACGGAGGGCGGAGGAGCGACGCTCACAACAACGAGCGGAGCGCCGGGTGGCTAAAGCACACCAGGTTGGCACAGTAGGGGGCACAGGTGGTGCATCAGCAAGTCATCTCAGTCATCTTAGTCAGTCGACCCGTGGCATTTGGGCCTGCCCCGTGACCTCCTGCCCGCGGGCGTTCGACACTTCACGTGGCCTCAAGGTGCACATGGCCTGGCACAAGCGTCGTGGTGACGTCACCGCCACTTAGTGGCGAATGGCGGTTGTTGTGTTGTGTGTGTGTCTAACTACGTATATATATGGGCGCGTGTGTATGTATATAAATACGTACGCATAGAGAACATGTCAATATTTTACCGATCCTGGGGCAACTCTAGGTCCACCCAGCCTTAAATAAGTACCTGGTGCAGTGCGTGAACATCGGCACTTGGGGAAACAAAGGCGGCCGGGCGTGGCGCTGACAACCCAGCCGCTCGTGTGCTGTGTTCGCGTTCATAGATGCACCTTGCTAACGACACTTGCCCCTAAATAATGTGAAGGCTATACGGGGTCTCTCCGGTTTTGGAGTGTCAATGTGTGCGTGCGCGTGTGTTTATGAGTGTGTGTGAATGTGTTAGTGTGCTGTGAGAGAGATGCCCCACTCTCATCAGCATCACGCACTCAGTAATAATTATACTCACAGACAAAGATCCCCCGTGTAGCCTGTGACAGACTGTAGGGGCAAGTGCTGTTAGCGAGCAGCACCTATGAAGGCCGGCACGGCACGTGCAGGGGGTGGGTGGCCAGCATCACGCCCGGCCGCCTTTGTCTCCCTCGTGGCGATGCTCATATCGCACCAGGTACTCATTTGATGGGGAGGTTCACATGGGCAGTATGTGTTGAACTTCTTTCACACCGTACGTAGCCAACCGTGCTGATCGGAGGCGTGTGGATGAATGTGGGGAGCGATAGTGGAGCGGCTACGCACCTGGTGCGATGTGTAGCAAACATCGTCACTGGGGAGACAAAGGCGGTCGGGAGTGGTGCCGGCCACCCCCACCCCCTCGGTGTGCCGTTCCGGTCTTCATAGGTGCTGCTCGCTAACAGCACTTGCCCCAACAGTCTGTTGAGGCTACACGGGGGATCTTTGTCTACACGTCCGTATGCATGAGACCAATGATGCGATTGTGTCACCGAGTCACTACAAGGAGGCATTCATCCAGCAGTGGATAGATGATGAAGGGCTGAAATGTACATCCTATCTGTCGGTGTGTGTGTCTGTGTGTCTGTGTGTAGCGGTAGCGTAGCGGTTAACGCACTGCGCTACAAACCTGGCGTCCCGAGTTCGATTCGCGCTCACGGCCAACACCGGTGACGATGATCGGAACCGGTCCCTGGGCCTCCCCCTAGGTCGACTCAGCCTCAAAATGAGTACCTGGTGCGGTGTGTAGTAAACATCGCGTCACTGGGGGAGACAAAGGCGGCCGGGCGTGGTTGCTGGCCACCCGACCCCCCCCCCCCCCCCGTGTGCCACAGTGCCGGCAGCCTTCACAGGTGCTGCTGCTACTGCTACTCGCTAACAGCACTTGCCCCAACAGTCTGTTGAGGCTACACGGGGGGATCTTTGTCTTTGTATCTGGTACAATGTGGCTAGCGGAGGCGTAGTGACGAGCGCGCTGTGCTACGAACCTGGCCCCCCAAGTTCCAATCCCGTTCACGGACAACACCGGTGACCGTTATGAACCGGTCTCGGGCCATCCACCGAGGTCGACTCAGTCTCAAATGATTGCTACCTGGGAGACAAAGGCGGCCGGACGTGGTTCCGGCCACTCGCCCCCTGCTGTGCCGTGCCGGCCTTCATAGGTGTCGTTCGCTTGCAGCACTTGCCCCAGCAGCCTGTCAAGGCTACACGGGAGAACTTTGCCTTTTGTGTGTGTTTGTGAGCTAAATGTGTGGCTGTGTTTGTATATGGTGCACGGAGGGGCAGTGGTTAGCCGACGGAGCTAGGAACCCGCCAACCTGAGTTTCATTCCCGGCCACGACGAGCGATTTCTGAACGGGTCCTGGGCGTCCATTAGGTCGGCTCAGCCTTAAATCGGTATACAGTGCACGGTGCGGTGTGTAAACAACAACAAAGGCACCGTGGAGACAAAGGCGGCCGGGCGTGGTTCTGGCCATTCCCGTTAATAGGTGCTGCTACTCGCTAACAACACTTGCCTCAACAGCCCGTGTAGGGCTGTACGGGGGACCTTTGTCGTTGGTGTCGGTGTGAAGCCCAATCTTGAGACTAAGTAGACCGCTGTGCAGATGGCGAAGAGAGACCCTAGAGACAAAGACACAGATACACGGAGAGCCTCAGATAGACACAGAGACACAGAGAGACACAGAGACACACACGGAGATACACGGAGAGCCACAGATAGACACAGAGACACGGAGAGACACAGAGAGACACAGGAGATACACGGAGAGCCACAGATAGACACAGAGACACACAGAGAGACACACGGAGATACACGGAGAGCCACAGATAGACACAGAGACACAGAGAGACACACGGAGATACACGGAGAGCCTCAGATAGACACAGAGAGAGGTACACGGAGAGACACAGAGAGACACAGAGAGACACACGGAGATACACGGAGAGCCTCAGATAGACACAGAGACACAGAGAGACACAGAGACACACACGGAGATACACGGAGAGTCACAGATAGACACAGAGAGAGATACAGAGAGACACACGGAGATACACGGAGAGCCTCAGATAGACACAGAGACACGGAGAGACACAGAGAGACACACGGAGATACACGGAAAGCCTCAAATAGACACAGAGAGACACACGGAGAGCCACAGATAGACACAGAGACACAGAGAGACATAGAGAGACACACGGAGATACACGGAGAGCCTCAGATAGACACAGAGACACAGAGAGACACAGAGAGACACACGGAGATACACGGAGAGCCTCAGATAGACACAGAGACACAGAGAGACACACGGAGATACACGGAGAGCCAAAGATAGACACAGAGACACGGAGAGACACAGAGAGACACACGGAGATACACGGAGAGCCACAGATAGACACAGAGACACAGAGAGACACAGAGAGACACACGGAGATACACGGAGAGCCACAGATAGACACAGAGACACAGAGAGACACAGAGAGACACACGGAGATACACGGAGTACCTCAGATAGACACAGAGACACAGAGAGACACACGGAGATACACGGAGAGCCTTAGATAGACACAGAGACACAGAGAGACACACGGAGATACACGGAGAGCCTCAGATAGACACAGAGACAGAGAGAGAGATACACGGAGAGACACAGAGAGAGACACAGAGAGAGAGCCACAGATACACAGAGAGACACAGAGAGAGAGATACAGAGACACGGGGAGACACAGAGAAACACACGGAGATACACGGAGAGCTACAGATAGACACAGAGAGAGAGACAGAGAGACACGGAGAGACACAGAGAGACACACACAGATACACAGAGAGACACGGAGAGACACGCATAGAAACAGATACACAGAGAGACACGGAGACAGAGAGAGAGAGACAGATACACAAATACACACAGAGACACACACACTGAGAGAGACACAAATACATAGAGACACACAGAGACACACACAGAAAGAGAGACAGATACACAAATACACACAGAGACACACAGAGAGAGACACAGATACACAGAGACACACGAAGACACACAGAGAGAGAGACACAGATACACAGAGAGCCACGGAGAGACAGAGAGAGAGAGAGACACAGATACACAGAGACACACGGAGACACACAGAGAGAGACACAGATACACAGAGACACACAGAGACACACAGAGAGAGAGACACACAGATACACAGAGATACACGGAGAGACACAGAGACACACAGATAGAGACACGGAGAGACACACAGAGAGACACACAGATACACAGATATACACGGAGAGACACACAGAGAGAGACACAGAAACACAGATACACAGAGAAAGACACCGAGATACACAGAGAGAGAGACACGGAGAGACACAGAGAGAGAGACACACACAGCAACACAGATACACAGAGAGACACAGAAACACAGAGAGAGAGACACGGAGAGACACACAGAGAGAGACACACAGATACACAGAGAGACACGGAGACAGAGAGAGAGAGACACACACACAGGTACACACAGACACACAGAGGCACGCAGAGAGAGAGACAGAGACAGAGAGAGAGACAAGGAGAGACACACAGAGAGAGACACAGAGAGAGACGCACAGAAACACAGATACACAGAGAAAGACACCGAGGTACACAGAGAGAGAGACACACACAGAGAGAGAGACACACAGAAACACAGAAACACAGAGAGAGACACAGAAACACAGAGAGAGAGACACAGAGAGACACACAGAGAGAGACACACAGATACACACAGAGACACGGAGACAGAGAGAGAGAGACACAGGTACACAGAGACACACAGAGACACAGAGAGAGAGACACACACAGAGAGACACACAGAGAGAGACGCACAGAAACACAGATACACAGAGAGAGACACCGAGATACACAGAGAGAGACACGGAGAGACACACAGAGAGAGACACAGATACACACAGAGAGACACGGAGACACAGAGAGAGAGACACAGGTACACAGAGACACAGAAACACAGAGAGAGAGACACGGAGAGACACACAGACAGAGACACACAGATACACAGAGAGACACGGAGACACAGAGAGAGAGACACAGGTACACAGAGACACACAGAGACACAGAGAGAGAGACACAGGTACACAGAGACACAGACACACAGAGAGAGAGACACGGAGAGACACACAGACAGAGACACACAGATGCACAGAGAGACACGGAGACACAGAGAGAGACACAGGCACACAGAGACACACAGAGACACAGAGAGAGAGACACGGAGAGACACAGAGAGAGAGACACACAGAGACACAGAGAGAGAGACACGGAGAGACACACAGAGAGAGACACACAGATACACAGAGAGACACGGAGACACAGAGAGACACAGGTACACAAAGACACAGACACACAGAGAGAGAGACACGGAGAGACACACAGACAGAGACACACAGATACACAGAGAGACACGGAGACACACAGAGAGAGAGAGAGACACAGGTACACAGAGACAGAGAGAGAGAGACACGGAGAGATACACAGACAGAGACACACAGATACACAGAGAGACACGGAGACACAGAGAGAGACACACAGGTACACAGAGACACACAGAGAGAGACACGGAGAGACACACAGAGAGAGACACACAGATACACAGAGAGACACGGAGACACAGAGAGAGAGAGAGACACAGGCACACAGAGACACACAGAGACACAGAGAGAGACACGGAGAGACACACAGAGAGAGACACACAGATAGAGACTGTTGGCGACTCTAAGGAGTGGGGGTGCCATAAGAAGCCTCGGGCCCGCACCCTAGGTCGACTCAGCCTCAAATGAGTACCTGGTGCGGTGTGTTAAACATCGCGACTGGGGAGACAAAGGCGGCCGGGCGTGGTGCTGGCCAGCCACACCCTCGTGTGCCGGGCCGGCCTTCATAGGTGCTGCTCGCCGGCAGCACTTGCCCCAGCAGTCTGTGCAGGCTACACGGGGTGGGGGAGGGGGGGGCTTTGTCTTTGTGTGTTCTTCTTCTTTCGCACCGTACGTAGCCTACCGCGCGCCAATCAGAGGTGCGCGGGGGAGGGGGGGGTCTAAGGACACCAGGCTTACACACGCGGGCAGCTTCTAAAGGAACGAGTTCGTCAACCGCGCGGATGTAAAAGTGCAGCATCGCTCCCAGTGGGAGGAAGAGCGTTCCAGACGGCCATCTGATGGCGCCGCGCGATGCGGTTGCCCCCGCGTGGCCCTATAGAGAGCCCCTCGCTGTGCCGGGGTTGGGGGGGGGGTGGGGGTTTGGGGGGGGGGGCACCTTTCTCTGTCTCCATCGCCGTGTGGAGCACGCTCGCTCGCTCGCTTGCCTATAGGTCAACGTCGAGGTCACGTCGGGCCGTCCAGCGAACTCGCTCGCCTTTCCCTCTCCCCGCTGCGTTTTATCCGTCCACTCGCTGTTGTGAGCGTCCGCGACCCTCCCCATCTGGGCTATCGTCGCCCGAGGCGGCGAGAGGTGGGGGGGGGTGGGGGTGGGTTCGTCTTGCTCGCCACACGACTGCCCACCCAGTGGCGCCCGTCGCGAGCCGGAGCCTCCTGCTCCTCCGCAGAGACCTGAATCTGACACCGCTGGTAGCGGCACCATCGGCAAAACGTCCACTCAGCTCCACAACCTTCTTGGGGGGGGCGGGGGGGCATCTCTTCTCCCCGGCAACAAAGGCGCAAGACCCACCAACCCCCACCCCCGCCCCTCCCTAGCAACGTGTAGCTTCAACGCACTTTTTGGGGGGGGCAAACGCTCTCACGCCGAGCAGCGCATAGGAAGGGGGCCGGCACGCCAGCACGCGCTTCGCCGAGGCCGCCTTTGTCTCCCGCGGTGGCGATGTTGCCACGCCGCACCCGGGCTACTCATTTGAGGCCGAGTCGACCCAGGGGGTGGAGGCCCAGGGCCGGTTCAGATGATCGTCACCGCGGTGTTGATGGTGGCCGTGAGCGGGATTCCAACTCGGTTCATTCACAACAAAGACAAAGAATCCGCCCCTGCCCCTCCCCCGTGTAGCCTCAACACACTGTGAGGACAAGTGCTCCAGCCAGGACCTGTGAAGGCGGACGAGGGCGTGGGTGGCCAGCACCACCCCGTGTCCACTCACCCACCCACCCACTCAGACGCACACTCAACAACAACAGCCGCACATCGTGGCGTTATCGCGGCGCTTGTGCCAGGCTAGGTGCACCTTGAGGCCACGTGATGAAGTGAGGAAGGATTGCTTCTGGCAGGAGGTCACGGGGACAGACTCGGGTGCCATGACAGACGCACCAACTGTGCCCCCCACTTTGCCAACTCGTCGCGATTTATCCGCCCGGCGCTCCACTCGTTGTTGTGAGCGTCGAGCCCTCCGCCCTTCGTTGTTGTAGGAGGGCGACCGCCTCCCAACTGCCCAGCAGCGTCCTTCACGAGCCTCCTCCTCCACAGAGGCCGATCTTGACACCGCTGGTACCGGTCATTGGCAAGTCCACTCAGACTCTTTGGTTCTGTCGGTAAAGTCACGTACTTCAGCAATTGTTCCTTGCTGTGGTTGTCTCACCTGATGACGGACGCTTGTGTTGCGCCCGAAACGTCGTGATTTAATTTATTACATTTTCTACCTACGTGACTTTACCGAAAGAACCAAAGAGTATGGATCCCTGCAGTCACGAAAACTTCAAATCTAGATTAAGTCCACTAAGCTCCACATCCTCCTGCACCACATCAGCTCCATCTCTTCTCTAGCCCGGGCCGCGCCCGTTTAGCCCCCCTCGATCCGACCAAACAGAAGCTGCTTGTGGCATGTGGTGGTGGCTTGTCATGCGGGCTACGTGACCCGGCCAAAGCAACCTCGCTTGCCCGAGGAGCAGCTCACCGATGATGGGGACTGTGTCGAGATGTTGCAACGGTCCGTGCGAGCTCCTGACGAGTGTAATCCAGTCCGCAGGTTGAACCCAGGATGGCGTGCACGCGGGGGATCAGCCCCAGCGGATTTAAGCCGGTGCCAGATGTCCCCGTTTACAGGGCTCCACGTTCCTCAGCCACAGACAAAAGGGGGCATAGCGGTGGCCGAGAAGACCCAGCCGAAGCTCCCCCCCCCACACCACTCCCCCTTATTTAATGTTATCCTGCCTGGGAGGTGGGGGGGGGTGATAACGCGAGGCGATTTATGAACGTGTGAAATTATTTTTTTTATTTAAAGCTTTCGTAACTGCAGTGATTCATATTCTTGGTTCTTTCGGTAAAGTCACATTGAAGGGAAACAATAAAATAATGAAAAATATATAAAACAATATATGTTTTATATAATTTTATTATTTTATAATAAATATATAAAACAATATATGTTATATACTTTATTATTTTATAATAAATATATATAAAAGAATGTATGTTTTATATTTTATTCTTTCCCTTCAATGTGACTTCACCGAAAGAACCAAGAATACGTGTGAAATGATATCATACGTGAGAGTCTTTGGTGAATAATCGCGCGTGAACCTGCCAATATAAAACGGCGATCACGTTTGAATCCACGTGGTAACCTATAACGATATATATAAAAAAAAAAACTTTTCAAAACTCAATGATCGTACACGATGCGGGTTTCCAAGAGTAGCCTGCGAGCGCGAACACATCACATGACGTGTGCAGAGTTTCCGTGGGTACGGGGAGCTCATGGCAGTCTGGCACCGGGGCGATGGATGAAGGAAGGTCCGGATACGCGATAGCAGGTGCATTCTTGCCAGTCCGGCTCTTGGAAGGGTCCACCATGCAGAAGTAGCAGTTGCTTGAGTGGTCAGTGGGTTCCTGCCAAATTCTTGGGATAGCGAACTTCATGGCTCTCTTTTCCCCTCTGTACCATCCTACAAAAATAAAAAAAATTTGTTCACCCATGACTAATGTGTAAGAGATTCTCGCAACATTTTTCACGTACGATGTATTTTTTCAATAACATTGAAAACGGTTAAACATTTCAGAAATGAAAAAACTTTTACGGTTAAAAAAAATGTGAACAAATTTTTTAACGTAAAATTCCGAGCAACAATTGTCCATCTTACCTTGCAGAGTTTTATTTTGCATTGCTCGCAGGTGAAATGAGGTGCCCAGGGTTTAGTCTTGATCCCTGACAGGCATGCCGACATATGCCTTGTAGGCCTCACACATCTTAGCAAATGTTTCCACACAGTACTTTTTCGTTCTTGTCTTGATAAATTGGCCGCCGACGTAGCAAAATGCGTCTGCCAGATGCTTGCACCCTCTTGATGCCATCTCAGAAAAATGCAGAAATGTATCTACTTAGGCAGCTGGAACTAAACTGAACTGATGGGCTTATGGCCCGTGTATTTATACTACTTTTTACGTTACTGGAAAGTTCTAGAATGTTCTAGAAGTTACTCCAAGTTTACGCAGCATTGAATCTATCTGGAATGTTCTGGAAAATAGTTACATTTCAAAATATCACTGTCCTGGTCACAAATGTAAAGTTTGTGGCGAATAATAGCCATTTTCTGTACTTTTGAGGCATACGCAATTAGGAAATAACACTTACTACCCAGGAACAAAAATAATTGTTTACACAGTGTTAGTTATTTATACATTTATTTTCCAGAACCCTGTTTGTGGTCAGGAAAGCGGGGAGAGGGGGGGGGGGTAAGGGGGGGCTACTCGGTTGAAACAAAATTCAACAAGGGGGGAGGGGTAGCAGCAGCAGTCGCAAACAAAAGGGTCGAGAACCACTGGCATAGAGAGAGGACTGTTCAACCCCGTTCGCGGTGAATGGAAGCCAGAATCAGTCGACCTAGAGGGAGACCTCCCGCATTCAAGCAGAGGTGCTGGCACGCTCCTGCTGCCTACTGGTCTAGCTCTGGACAGAGGAGCGGCAGCCTCTCCTCTCCGGCGTTGGCGAGCCGGTTTTGAACACCCTCCCTCCCGGATTGCCCGCGCGTTTTCGTCCACAACATTGCGAGTGCTTTGCAACCTGAAACTACACTCTGTTTTTATTTTATTTTACCACGTGTATGGCTCCCACTCAGCTACGTAAGCTCTTTATTTGCAAGGGACCTGGCTATCACGACATTTCCCCACCATATTTAGGATGAACATCGTGCGTTTAGAGTATTTGCCTATGATACATGTCCACGTGATGATAATGAGCCATTTCGTTGAGCGATAATTTTGTGATGGCCAGGTCGCTTCTGAAAAAATAAGCTGTGTAGCTCAGCAGTGGGCCTTACCTGGTCATATATATTTTATCGTTTTAAAACAGCAGCATTCCTCTGGATCTGGATGTTGAAATTCTAAACTAAAAACAGATTTTTTTATTTATTTTATCAGCTGAGAAAATCCACGCCACCACGGTAAGAGAGAGAGACACGCAAACTCAAAATATACAGCAGCAGCAGGCGTCGGGGTCGTGATCGTACCCACGACCTCCTGCATACCGGGCGAGGTAGTTAACATCTCCTAGCCCAGAGTGGTGATGATGAGATTGCCAGGGTAAAGAGCCCCCCACACGCACGTACACGTGTGCCAACCATGGACAGCTTTGGCAGCGCCACACACAATAGTGCAATGGGCACGCGTGCCACCACAAGGTGGGGGGGGGGGGGGGGAGGGTGCGTGGGGGAGGGGGTTTAGGGGGGGATCGTGAGCGCCACGGTGGTGAGAACGAAAACGAAACTAATTTGTTTTTATATTGTTATCAGGTAAGTGTCCTACTGAGCGCTGTTTTTTTCTCTCCCATAAGCGACCTGGCCATCACCGATGATAGCTCAATGAAGTGAACTTAATCGTCGTCATCATCGTCGCTGTGTGGAAATGTATAGCGGCAGACCAGAGACCGTAACACGCGTGATCTTGATTCTCAATTTGGAGGGGAAAAATCCACGCGACCACGGGGAGAAAGAGAGAGAGAGAGACACCGCGAACTCCAAATATGCAGCAGCAGCAGGCGTCAGAGTCGGAATCGAATCCACGACCTCCTGCACACCAGGAGAGGTGGCGAGACGTTAACTACATCGCCTGGTATCCAAGAGGCCGTGGGTTCGATCACATTTGGAATCAACGTTCCACGCGTTTCGAGTATTTGGCTGCTGTCAACGTCCACACGACAAGCCACTTCAGTTTATTTGTTAGTTTATTTTGGTATAGCCCTGTGAGCCATTCGGCTATCGGTTGTGACGGCCAGGTCGCTTCTGCAAACAAGAGCTGCGTTGCTCAGTAGTGGAGGGGGGCCTCCTTACCTGGGAAAGAAAGACATTTTTGAAATAAAATAAAAATTCCAATCGCTCACACACAAAAGACAACGCCACCACCCCCCCCCCCCCCGTGGAGCCGTAAGAGACTCGCCTAAGAGGATCGGCTGTGGCGCACGTGGCCAGCACCACCACGCCCGGCCGCCTTTGTCTCCCTAGAGTCGACCTACGGGAGGTCCCGGGACCGGTTTGAGATCATGGTCGCTGGTCGTTGGTGGCCCGTGAGCGGGAATTCGAAGCGTTCGTCGGGCAGTGCGGCGCACGCTTACCGCTGCACCAACAACACTCACCACTCACATACAGCACGCAGCGCAGTAACCATTAAGGCTTCACTTCGGCCAGAGCTGTCCGGGTCTGAGCTCCGGAAAATATGAGCACCCTCCCCCACAACCCCACCCGCGCCTGCTGTCAGCTGTGCACTTATGCATAATTAACACTCGTTAATTGAGCGTTCCAAACAATCGCAATGTGGGTCCGCAGAGCTTGGGAAATCGTTGGAGCTGATACTGGCTCCCTTCCAGCCTTGTCTGTGGTTACCCGCTTCCCTGTCTCATTCTCTATCCCTCTCTCTGAATCATTCTCGAGTCCGATTGTGAATCATTCTCGACTCGGGCTCGCGAACAGCCCCGACAGTCCGTTCGCACCACTACGGGGGGATCTTCACCTTTGGTGAAGCCACTGCATGGGTAGCAGGTGATGGCGGTGATGGTGAGGAGGAGGGTGGAGGATTGATGGTGGTGGTGGTGGTGATGATGATGATGGTGACGATGTTGTCACTTTCTGACCCCGTGCCCCTGCTGGACACCTGTGGGAAAAAAAGAGCTTCGTAGCTCATCGGATTCCTCCCGCAGTCTAAATAAAGAGTCTCATTCTGAATAGAGCGATGTGAGATCTGGAGGTGTCAGTGATGGGAGATAATGTGGGGGGGGGGGGGGGGGGGGGGGGGGGGGGGGGGGGGGGGGGGAGGGGGGGGGGGGGATGGTGTTGATGGGAAGGATGATGATGGGGGGCGGTAGTGTAGCGGTCAGCGGGTTGCGCTACGAACCCGGCGTTCCTGAGTTCATTTCCGCTCACGGCCAACACCACCAGTGGCCATTATCTGAACCGGTCCTGGGCCTCCCCTAGGTCGACTCGGCCTCAAATGAGTACCCGGTGCGATGTGTAAATCATCGCCACTGGGGAGACAAAGGCGGCCGGGCGTGGTGCTGGCCCACCCACCCCCCTCGTGTGCCGTGCCGGCCTTCGTAGGTCCCACTCGCTAACAGCACTTGCCCCCTACACTCTGTTGAGGCTCTAGGGGGGAATTTTTGTCTCCGATGGGGGAGTGATCGCTCTGATGGGGCTTGATAACGGGGAATGGTCACGCGCAGACGACATCCGGGGTGGTGGTTTCGTCGATGGGAGTGACTTAGTCGAGTGGAAATTCCACATTCCTATGACGGGGAGGTGGAGGAGGAAGGGGGGGGGGGCGAGCCTTTCCATCGGACACCCACCGTTGGGCACCCTTGCATCGTGGGGATTGATTTCTAATCGACCCCGCAGGTAGGATGGGTGGAGTGCACGTTTCTCAACATACCTGAGCCCCCCACCCCCTCCCCCCCCCCAAAGTTCTATTCCCGCTCACGACCAAGCGAAGTGGGAAAATATTTGAACCTGTACTGGGCCTCCTCTAGGTCGACTCAGCCTTGCATGGGATCCCGTCTGTCGTGTGTAAACATCAGCACCATTGTAATGGAGGAATGCGCATGTTGGTGGTTGCAGTGGCTATAGTGGAGGTGTGGATGGGTGGGTGCGTGCGTGCGTGGTGCTGGCCACCCACCCCCTCGTGTGCCGTCCCGGGCCTCATAAGCTACTCGCTAGCAGCACTTGCCCCAACAGTCTGTTCAGGCTACACGGGCGATCTTTGTCTTTGTAGGT
>NC_046111.1:11015636-11030636 GCF_010993605.1 Petromyzon marinus
ATGATCGATCGGGGCGCCTCGCGGGTTGCTCTACCCCAACGACCAGCGCTCGTGCCGTGCCACCAGCAGTAGCATGAACACGCAATTGCAGGGCTGCGCCTTTACGCGCATTGTGTGCGCGTGAGTGCAGTTCGCGCTCCACGCGCACACGGTAAACAAAATCAGAGTATTTATTTATACTGAAGGAGGAATCCGATGAGCTATGAAGCTCTTTGTTTAACAGATGTCCAGTAGCGCCACGGGGTAAGAATGTTACAACAAACAGAACGAAAACACAATTGAACACGTGGTAGGCTTTCGCGAACAGCATCATCCACAATAGACGATACACTCCACTTACTGTACACACTATACACTACACTATACACTAGTGCTGTACTAGTATACTACACTATACACTACACTATACACTAGTGCTGTACTAGTATACTACACTATACACTACACTATACACTACACTATACACTTGTGCTGTACTAGTATACTACACTATACACTAGTGCTGTACTAGTATACTACACTATACACTAGTGCTGTACTAGTATACTACACTATACACTACACTATACACTACACTACACACTAGTGCTGCACTAGTATACTACACTATACACTAGTGCTGTACTAGTATACTACACTATACACTAGTGCTGTACTAGTATACTACACTATACACTAGTGCTGTACTAGTATACTACACTATACACTACACTATACACTACACTATGCACTACTATACACTACACTATGCACTACACTAATACACTACACATACACAGCACTACACTTTACACTACACTATACACTAGTGCTATACTAGTATACTATACATACACTACCCTATACACTACACACTAGTGCTGTACTAGTGACGAATTGGCCACGTTCCGTTTACGTGACAGCCCTTACTAGTTAGGCTGTGTCGGGTGGTGGCGGGTTTTAACGACACACTTATTACATTTTTACGCGATCTTACCCAGAGTACCTCTTATGAAAAGTCGCCCGGACACATCCACACTTCAGCACGCACATTCCCAGTACAGAGTGATGCAAATGCACGCGCACGTTCACAAAGACAAGCAGCCCCCGTGTAGCCTTAGCAGACTGTAGGGGCAAGTGCTGTTAGCGAACAGCACCGATAAAGGCCGTAGGCACGGCACACGAGGGGGTGGGTGGCCAGCAACATGGCCGACCGCCTTTGTCTCCCCAGTGGCGACGCACCGCACAAAGTACTAATTTGAGGCTGAGTCGACCTAGGGGCGTCCTATGAGCGGTTCAGATAATTGTCACTGGTGGTGTTGGGTGGTGGTGGCCACGAGCGGGAATCGAATTCGGGTCGCCGGGTTCCACAGTGCAGCGCGCTCACCACACCGGGACACGCACACACAGACACACTCACACACACACAGACACAATCACACACACACACACAGACACAATCACACACAGACACACTCACACACACAAACTCTCACACACACAGACACACACACACGGACACCCACACGGACACACACTCCGACACACACAGACACAGGGACACACACACACGGACACACACACGGACACTCACACTCTCACACACACGGACACACACACAGGGACACACACACACACGGACACCCACGCACAGGGACACACACACTCTCACACACACAGACGGACACACACACACACAGGGACACACGGACACGGACACCCACACGGACACTCACACACGGACACCCACACTCTCTCACACACGGACACTCACACTCTCACACACACGGACACACACACACACAGGGACACACACACACTCTCACACACACGGACACTCACACGCTCTCACACACACGGACACCACACTCGCCACGTGACAATGTCCTTCGTGATTATGCAAAAGCCCCGAGGGTCGACCCACCCCACACCCTGTACACTTACACACAAAGACAGAGATCCCCCGTGTAGCCTTTAACAGTGCGTTGGGGCAAGTTCACTGAGAGACAAAGACGGCCAGCGGCACACCCGGCCGCCTTTGTCTCCCCGGTGCTGATCTTCACACCACAACCCACCAGGGACTCGTTTGAGGCTGAGTCGACCTAGGGAGGTGTCGCAGGACCGGTGTAGATTGGTGGTCGCCGTTCGATTACCCACACACACACACACACGACAAAGATCCCCCGTGTAGCCTCGACAGACTGTTGGGCCAAGTACTGTTAGTTGACGTAGGCGGATGGCCCAAGACCGGTTCGTAACAATCGTCACTCGTGATTGTCCGCGAGCGGGATTTGAACTCGGGGTCCGCCGGGTTAGTAGGTGGGGCAGCGGGCTCAGCGCGCTGCCCTCTCGTGCCCACCACGCACACAAACACCACCACCACACCACGCACACAAACACCACCACACCACGCACACAAACACCACCACCACACCACGCACACAAACACCACCACACCACACACACAAACACCACCACCACACCACACACACAAACACCACCACACCACACACACAAACACCACCACACCACGCACACACACACCACCACCACACCACGCACACAAACACCATCACACCACGCACACAAACACCACCACACCACACACACAAACACCACCACACCACCACGCACACAAACACCACCACACCACTGCACACAAACACAACCAGACCACGCACACAAACACCACCACACCACCACGCACACAAACACCACCGCACCACGCACACAAACACCACCACACCACTCCACAAACACCACCACACCACACACACAAACACCACCACACCACACACACAAACACCACTACACCACGCACACAAACACCACCACTGCACAACACCACCACACCACCACACCACGCACACAAACACCACCACACCACGCACACAAACACCACCACACCACACACACAAACACCACCACACCACGCACACAAACACCACCACACCACGCACACAAACACCACCACACCACACACACAAACACCACCACACCACTGCACACAAACACCACCACGCACACAAACACCATCACACCACTGCACACAAACACCACCACCACCACACCACGCACACAAACACCACCACACCACTGCACAAACACCACCACCACACACACAAACACCACCACACCACACACACAAACACCACCACACCACACACACAAACACCACCACACCACACACACAAACACCACCACACCACACACACACACACCACCACACCACTGCACACAAACACCACCACCACACCACGCACACAAACACCACCACACCACACACACAAACACCACCACACCACACACACACACACCACCACACCACTGCACACAAACACCACCACCACACCACGCACACAAACACCACCACACCACACACACAAACACCACCACGCACACAAACACCATCACACCACTGCACACAAACACCACCACCACACCACGCACACAAACACCACCACACCACTGCACAAACACCACCACCACACACACAAACACCACCACACCACACACACAAACACCACCACACACACAAACACCACCACACACACAAACACCACCACACCACACACACAAACACCACCACACCACTGCACACAAACACCACCACCACACCACGCACACAAACACCACCACACCACACACACAAACACCACCACCACACCACGCACACAAACACCACCACACCACACACACAAACACCACCACACCACTGCACACAAACACCACCACCACACCACGCACACAAACACCACCACACCACACACACAAACACCACCACACCACACACACAAACACCACCACCACACCACGCACACAAACACCACCACACCACTGCACACAAACACCACCACACCACTGCACAAACACCATCACACCACACACACAAACACCACCACACCACGCACACAAACACCACCACACCACTGCAGTGCCGAATAATCATAGCAGCACAAGTAGCTACACACGGACACGCACACACACACAGGGACTAGCAGCTACTACACACACGTGTGTAGTAGCTACTACACGCTAAACATTGTGAAAAGCACAATTTTCTTGCTGTGGTTTGCACACCTGATGATGATTGCTTGTGTTGCAATCGAAACGTCGTGAGAATTTTATTGTTTAATATTTAATTATTTTATTATTTCCCTTCTACAAGTAGCTACACACGGACACGCACACACACATAGGGTCACGCTACTACAAGACGTATTATTATACTACTTATTATAATACTTATTTATTATAATACTTATTACAAATGTTATTATTATAATACTTACTTATTAGAATACTTATTTATTATAATACGTATTAATTATTATATTTATTTTTATAATACTTATTTATTATAATACTTATTTATTATTATAATATGTATTATAATACTTAATATTGATTATTATAATACTTATTATTACAATATTTATTATAATACTTATTATAATACGTATTAATTATTATAATACAGTACTTAATATTGTAATACTTATTTAGTATTATGCTTATTTATTATACTTATTATAATATTTATTATTATAATACTTAATATTATAATGTTTATTATTATAATACTTAATATTATAATACGTATTATTACAATATGTATCATAATACTTATTATTGTAATACTTATTAATGATTATAATACAGAACTTAATATTGTAATACTTATTTATTATTATGCTTATTTATTATACTTATAATATTTATTATAATAATACTTAATATTATAATGTCTATAATAATACTTATTAATATAATATTTGTTTACTCATTCCATCAGCGGCACGGAGCTTCCTCCCTTGGGAGTGGACATTTTTCAGCACAGGCAAAACACTCTGAGCCGGTTTGGACGTTCAGTGTCTCATCAGCGGCACCGATGACGGTCCTGGTGCCTCCCCTAGGTAGACTCAGCCTCAAATGAGTACCTGGTGCGGTGCGTAAACATCGCCACTGGGGAGACAAGGGCGGTCGGGCATGGTGCTGGCCACCCTAAATTGTCTTATGGTTGTTGTTGTTGTTGGCTTGCACCACGTTGATTTTTGCACACAGCGTTTTAATAAGTATTTTTTTTGTGTGTAATATTTGCTGGTTTATTCCAGGATGTTTCTGTTACGCGTTGTCGCTTTAAGATGTTCTGTGTTCAAATTGTGTTTGTTGCGGTTGCACCCGACTTAAGAGCCGCATGGCTCACAGGGCGATACCTAATAAATGAAAACTTGAAAAAAACTTGAAAAAAAATGACACCCACCCCCTCGTGTGCCGTGCCGGCCTTCATAGGTGCTCGCTAACAGCACTTGCCCCTACAGGCAGTTAAGGCTACACGGGGGACCTTTGTTTGTTGATTGTATCTATGTAGAGTCGGTCGACTCAAGCCTCAAATACGCGCCTCGTGCACGATTCGCTTTTAATTGCTCGGCGCTCCACGTGCGACGTCTTTAACAATCATCGGGCGCGTGCAGCGTGGAACGACTTGACTTGTATTTAAACGGGGTGATTGGTGGTGGTGCGATTGGTCGTGAGGACTACGGTTCGAGAAAACCCTGACATGTATAGAGCACGTGTGTGCTACGTATGTTTGTATGTATGTACAGTTGTCACAGTAGGGGGGCTCAGGTGGTGCATCGGCCAGTCATCTCAGTCAGTCGACCCGTGGTACCTGGGTCTGCCCCGTGACCTCCTGCCAGCGGGTGTTCGACACTTCACGTGGCCTCAACGTGCACCTAGCCTGGCACAATCGCCGGGGTTGGCGTCAGCGCCACTTAGTGGCGAATGGCGGTTGTTGTTGTCAATGTTGTGGGGAGTGGTAGTGTAGCGGTTAGCGCACTGCGCTACGAACCTGGCGACCCGAAGTTTGATTCCGGCTCACGGCCAACACCGGTGACGATTATCTGAACCGGTCTTTGACCTCCCCTAGGTCGGCTCAGCCTCAAATGAGTACCTGGTGCGTTGTGTAAAAATCATCGCCACTGGGGAGACAAAGGCGGCCGGGCGTGGTTGCTGGCCACTCCACCCCCCCCTCGTGTGCCGTGCCCACGGCCTTCATAGGGTGCCGCTCGCTAACGGCACTTGCCCCAACAGTCTGTCACGGGCTATACGGGGGATCTTTGTCTTTGTCAAATGCCATTGTGACGCACTGGGGCAGGCACCCCATGCTACAAAATTGAGAGACGTTAGCATCGCGTTAAATTATCGCGGTGAAATTGTGCAGCTTAAACTTCTGGATTGAAAAAACCCATTTATTGAGAACTGCTTTCAATCAAGATCTGACCTGTTAACTCATTAACTCGTTCCTTAAAATAATTATCTCGTCTTTAGTGGCCCCCACCCCGCACCTCCGATTAGCTCGGCTGGCTACGTACGATGCAAACGAGTGCCCATAGACTAACACTGCCTATAGACTAACACTACCCATAGACTAACACTACCCATAGACTAACACTACCCATAGACTAACACTACCCATAGACTAAAACTACCCACAGACTAACACTACCCACAGACTAACACTACCCACAGACTAACACTACCCATAGACTAACACTACCCATAGACTAACACTACCCATAGACTAACACTACCCATAGACTAACACTACCCATAGACTAACACTACCCATAGACTAACACTACCCATAGACTAACACTACCCATAGACTAACACTACCCATAGACTAACACTGCCCATAGACTAACACTACCCATAGACTCAACAGTACCCATAGACTAACACTACCCATAGATTAACATTACCCATAGACTAACACTGCCCATAGACTAACACTACCCATAGACTCAACACTACCCATAGACTAACACTACCCATAGACTAACACTACCCATAGACTAACACTGCCCATAGACTAACACTACCCATAGACTCAACAGTACCCATAGACTAACACTACCCATAGACTAACACTACCCATAGACTAACACTGCCCATAGACTAACACTACCCATAGACTAACACTACCCATAGACTAACACTACCCATAGACTCAACAGTACCCATAGACTAACACTACCCATAGACTAACACTGCCCATAGACTAACACTACCCATAGATTAACACTACCCATAGATTAACACTACCCATAGACTAACACTGCCCATAGACTAACACTACCCATAGATTAACACTACCCATAGACTAACACTGCCCATAGACTAACACTACCCATAGACTCAACACTACCCATAGACTCAACACTACCCATAGACTCAACACTACCCATAGACTAACACTACCCATAGCCTAACACTACCCATAGACTAACACTGCCCATAGACTCAACAGTACCCATAGACTCAACACTACCCATAGACTAACACTACCCATAGACTAACACTGCCCATAGACTAACACTACCCATAGACTCAACACTACCCATAGACTAACACTACCCATAGACTAACACTACCCATAGACTAACACTACCCATAGACTAACACTACCCATAGACTAACACTACCCATAGACTCAACACTGCACCTTCGATACGCACGACTGGCTACGTACGGTGCGAAAGGAGTTCAAAGACAAAGATCCCCCAGACTGTAGGGGCAAGTGCTGTTAGCGAGCACCTATGAAGGCCGGAACGGTACACGAGGGGGTGGGTGGCCAGCACCACGCCCGACCGCCTTTGTCTCCCCAGTGGCGATGTTTACACACCGCACCAGGTACTCATTTGAGGCTGAGTCGACCTAGGGGAGGCCCAGGACCGGTTCAGATAATCGTCACTGGTGTTGGCCGTGAGCGGGAATCGAACCCGTGTCGCCGGGTTCATAGCGCAGCGTAGCGCTAACCGCTACACTACTGCCCACACGTGTGTGTATGAATATTACGCGTCACGTTTGTAATGCGTGTTAACGTTGGAAGTTGGTTGTGTTTGGTGCGTGTGTGTATAGAGACGCACATTTATGCAAGTTATGTATGCGTGTGCATTGTGTGTAAATTACGTATGCATGGTTTTGGAGTGTGTGTGACATGTGTGTGTGTGTTACATGTGTGTGTGTGTCACATGTGTGTGTGTCACGTGTGTGTGTGTTACATGTGTGTGTGTGTTACCTGTGTGTGTGTCTTTTGGGTATGTTCTTGTAATTTGCGCCTGCATTCACGTGTGTTGTACGTGATTTATGTCCGCATGTCATGTCTGTATGTTTGTGTGTTCATTTGTGTGTGTTTGTGTGTTCATTTGTGTCGTGGTGACGTCACCGCCACTTAGTGACGAATGGCGGTTGTTGTTGTTGTTGTTTGTGTGTTCATTGTGTGTGTAGTTGATGCACGTCCACTGAGCGTCATTTATGTACGTAGGTTTCTTTGTGTCCTGTGAGTACACTCTGTGTGTGTGTGTACAGTTTATGTAGACACGTCTGCGTCGCGTGTACTTTATGTATCGCTGTGTTGTTAGGAGTGCCTGCATTGTGCTACGTGAGTTGTGTGCGTAACTTGTGTGCCTGCATTGTGCTACGTGTATTGTGCGTAACTTGAGTGCCTCATTGTGCTACGTGAGTTTTGTGTATCGTGCGTAACTTGTGTGCCTGCATTGTGCTACGTGAGTTTTGTGTATCGTGCGTAACTTGTGTGCCTGCATTGTGCTACGTGAGTTTTGTGTATCGTGCGTAACTTGTGTGCCTGCATTGTGCTACGTGAGTTTTGTGTATCGTGCGTAACTTGTGTGCCTGCATTGTGCTACGTGAGTTTTGTGTATCGTGCGTAACTTGTGTGCCTGCATTGTGCTACGTGAGTTTTGTGTATTGTGCGTCACTTGTGTGCCTGCATTGTGCTACGTGAGTTTTGTGTATTGTGCGTCACTTGTGTGCCTGCATTGTGCTACGTGAGTTTTGTGTATCGTGCGTAACTTGTGTGCCTGCATTGTGCTACGTGAGTATTGTGTATCGTGCGTAACTTGTGTGCCTGCATTGTGCTACGTGAGTTTTGTGTTGTGCGTAACTTGTGTGCCTGCATTGTGCCACGTGAGTTTTGCGTATCGTGCGTAACTTGTGTGTCTGCATTGTGCTACGTGAGTTTTGTGTATCGTGCGTAACTTGTGTGCCTGCATTGTGCCACGTGAGTTTTGTGTATCGTGCGTAACTTGTGTGTCTGCATTGTGCTACGTGAGTTTTGTGTATCGTGCGTAACTTGTGTGCCTGCATTGTGCTACGTGAGTTTTGTGTATCGTGCGTAACTTGTGTGCCTGCATTGTGCTACGTGAGTTTTGTGCGTAACTTGTGTGCCTGCATTGTGCTACGTGAGTTTTGTGTATCGTGCGTAACTTGTGTGCCTGCATTGTGCTACGTGAGTTTTGTGTATCGTGCGTAACTTGTGTGCCTGCATTGTGCTACGTGAGTTTTGTGTATCGTGCGTAACTTGTGTGTCTGCATTGTGCTACGTGAGTTTTGTGTATTGTGCATAACTTGTGTGCGTGGATTGATTTACGCATGTTTCTGTAATGTTACATTGCATGCTTGGCGTGTGCTTGTGGTTATTAGCTATGTGTAACTAAATCCGTGGCGATGTTAACCGGCGTGTAATTATGCCTGTACATGTTTCATTTACATACATATGTTATTTATGTTATATACATATTCATATATATATCACAGGCATTATGTATATAAATTATTGTTATAATTTTTTTCATCACGATTGCTTCACAACAACGGGAACAGAAACTTCCACCCGCCTCAAAAAAATAACAACCGACGGACGGTCAGCAACAATGAGCACTTACGTACCATTTACAAAGTTATTATTGGAAGAGTGCTTGTTTATTAATTATTGTAAAATTATCTTTGGCGGAGCGGGGTGGGGGGTGAAAGAGGCGATTTTAGGAGAGAGAATTCAATTATCAACAAACCAAAAAACGCCAAGCGGCACGCCACAAACTGAACTCTTTAAACGTTTGAAAATAAAATGCTACTCAGTCACGGAAATACATGAGCTGTATATGTAAACCAAGACAAAGATCCCCCGTGTAGCCTTAACAGAGTGTTGGGGCAAGTGCTGCTAGTGTACACCTATGAAGGCCGGAACGGCACAAGAGGGGGTGGGTGGCCAGCACCACGCCCGGCCGCCTTTATCTCCCCAGTGACGATGTTTTTAGGCACCGCACCAGGTACTCATTCGAGGCTGAGTCGACCTAGGGGAGGCTCAGAACCGGTTCAGATAATCGTCACTGGGTGTTGGTGGCCGAGAGTGGTAAATCGAACTCGGCTGGCCGAGTTCGTAGCGCGGCGCGCTAACCGCTATACCACCGCTCCCCACACGAACACACACACAGACAAACACAGATACACACACACAGACACACACACAACCATCTCGTACATGTGTGCGTGTGTGTGTTGAACTTCTTTCGCACCGTACGCAGTCAACCGTGCTAATCGGAGGTGCAGTGTTTAGTCTCTGGACAGTGTTAGTCTATGGGTAGTGTTTGTCTATGGGTAGTGTTAGTCTATGGGTAGTGTTAGTCTATGGGTAGTGTTAGTCTATGGGTAGTGTTAGTCTATGGGTAGTGTTAGTCTCTGGACAGTGTTAGTCTATGGGTAGTGTTTATCTATGGGTAGTGTTAGTCTATGGGTAGTGTTAGTCTATGGGTAGTGTTTGTCTATGGGTGGTGTTAGTCTATGGGTAGAGTTAGTCTATGGGCAGTGTTAGTCTATGGGTAGTGTTTGTCTATGGGTAGTGTTAGTCTATGGGTAGTGTTAGTCTATGGGTAGTGTTAGTCTATGGGTAGTGTTAGTCTCTGGACAGTGTTAGTCTATGGGTAGTGTTTATCTATGGGTAGTGTTAGTCTATGGGTAGTGTTAGTCTATGGGTAGTGTTAGTCTATGGGCAGTGTTAGTCTATGGGTAGTGTTTGTCTATGGGTAGTGTTAGTCTATGGGTAGTGTTAGTCTATGGGTAGTGTTAGTCTATGGGAAGTGTTAGTCTATGGGAAGTGTTGAGTCTATGTGTTGTGTTGAGTCTATGGGAAGTGTTGAGTCTATGGGTAGTGTTAGTCTGTGGGTAGTGTTAGTCTATGGGTAGTGTTTGTCTATGGGTAGTGTTAGTCTATGGGTAGTGTTAGTCTATGGGAAGTGTTGAGTCTATGTGTTGTGTTGAGTCTATGGGAAGTGTTGAGTCTATGAGTAGTGTTAGTCTGTGAGTAGTGTTAGTCTATGGGTAGTGTTAGTCTGTGGGCAGTGTTAGTTTATGGGAAGTGTTAGTCTGTGGGCAGTGTTAGTTTATGGGAAGTGTTAGTCTATGGGCAGTATGTATGTGTGTTGAACTTCTTTTGCACCGTACGTAACCAACCGTGCTAATTGGAGGTGCGTGCAGACACACGGATACATACACTGGTACAATATCATTATGAGGATGACGATGGTGATTCAGCTCGTTTGACCCAGAAAGGCCTGAGTCTCAAGACGCGTTGTCCAGGAGGGTCCTGCCGGTTTTGCAGGAGCGGGTGTTAGGGTGGAGTCGATATTGCTCTTACTGCTGCCGCCGCTGCGTGCGATCCATTTGGGAGTGAGTGATTTGTCGGGGATTTTTCATCATTGGGGGATTGTTACGGCCAACACCAATACCAGTTATCGTCCGTGGGTTTTGCTGTTAATTTACGGGAATAGTCGTGATCTCATCGCTCCGTCTCCACGGTGGCCGTCCTCCTCCCACGGTATCCGCACGTCTAAATGTCCCGGGCAACCCGCAACTTCGTTTGCAGGCGCGAATCACGTTGGCACTAACACGTTGGCGCTAACACAGTCGGCACTAACACGTTGGCACTAACACAGTTGGCACTAACACAGTCGGCACTAACACGTTAGCACTAACACGTTGGCACTAACACAGTCGGCACTAACACAGTCGGCACTAACACGTTGGCACTAACACAGTCGGCACTAACACAGTCGGCACTAACACAGTCGGCACTAACACAGTCGGCACTAACACAGTCGGCACTAACACAGTCGGCACTAACACAGTCGGCACTAACACAGTCGGCACTAACACAGTCGGCACTAACACAGTCGGCACTAACACAGTCGGCACTAACACAGTCGGCACTAACACAGCCGGCGGCCTGCGATGAGAACACTCTGTCGAGTCACTGTCCCACTCCGCGTGCCGTGTCTCCGGAACCGCTCAGCCGCGCAGCTCAAGAAAGTAGTTCGTCATCGGCGACCGCTCAGAGACCACGTTATAGCGGCGGGCACGTGTTCCACGTTATAGCGGTGGGCACGTGTTCCACGTTATAGCGGTGGGCACGTGTTCCACGTTATAGCGGTGGGCACGTGTTCCACGTTATAGCGGTGGGCACGTGTTCCACGTTATAGCGGTGGGCACGTGTTCCACGTTATAGCGGTGGGCACGTGTTCCACGTTATAGCGGTGGGCACGTGTTCCACGTTATAGCGGTGGGCACGTGTTCCACGTTATAGCGGTGGGCACGTGTTCCACGTTATAGCGGTGGGCACGTGTTCCACGTTATAGCGGTGGGCACGTGTTCCACGTTATAGCGGTGGGCACGTGTTCCACGTTATAGCGGTGGGCGCGCGTTCGGGGTTGTAACGGTGGGCGCGCGTTCCGCTTTGGACTTACCGTGCACGATTTCACAATGTCCCGAGGCCTGTTTTGTGGAACCAGCCGGAAGGGCTCACGAGAGCGTGGCACGGAGCCTCGAGTGACCTCGGGGTGACCCGAAGTGACTTTCCGGAGGTCCCGCGGGGGAATCTTGAGACATCCAACTCCCTGGCGCGTTCCCTCCCGTTGGGCCGTCACCACCACACCTGTCAAGCCAGACGGTTCACCCCGGATCCTTGTGCGAGGGGAGTTCAGTGTTCAAGTGCACGCGGCGCTACAAGCCGTTTCGATACGGGCCAAAATCCCCGCCATAAAAGTTGTCTATTCGATTGTATTTCGCCCTTGTGATGGGACTTTGTAGGATGAATGTTGAGATTTATAAAGGGCACGGGGTGACCAACACGGTCTGAATTGCTCTGTAATGAGGTAGGGCACTGACAAGGGGTTGACAGGTAATCACCACTCAGTCATAATGACCGGCAATCACCACCACCACCACCGTCACAACCATCACTGTCACCGTCACCACCGTCACCACCACAACCACCGTCACCACCACCACCGTCACCACCACCGTCACCACCACAACCACCGTCACCACCACCGTCACCACCACCACCGTCACCACCGTCACCACCACCACCACCGTCACCACCACCACCGTCACCACCACCACCGTCACCACCACCACCGTCACCACCGTCACCACCGTCACCACCATCACCACCGTCACCACCACCGTCACCACCACCACCGTCACCACCACCACCACCGTCACCACCACCACCGTCACCACCATCACCACCGTCACCACCACCGTCACCACCATCCCCACCACCACCGTCACCACCACCACCGTCACCACCATCACCGCCACCACCACCACCACCGTCACCACCGTCACCACCATCACCACCACCGTTACCACCACTACCACCACCGTCACCACCACCACCGTCACCACCATCACCACCACCATCACCACCACCGTCACCACCACCACCGTCACCACCACCACCGTCACCACCACCACCGTCACCACCACCACCGTCACCACCACTACCGTCACCACCACCACCATCACCACCACCGTCACCACCACCACCGCCACCACCACTACCGTCACCACCACCACCATCACCACCACCGTCACCACCACCACCATCACCACCACCACCATCACCACCACCACCACCGTCACCACCACCACCATCACCACCATCACCACCGTCACCACCACCACCACCATCCCCACTCATGCGGGCTCCGAGGAGTCTCTCATTCCCGTGACCCCCCGCGCATCCCCCACGTGACCCCCCGTGCATCCCCCACGTGGCTAGGGGCCATCCATTTAGCGCGTACGCATGGAGGGGGGGGGGGGAGGTCGATCCCAATGCGCACGCTTGCGTATGGGGGGCGGGGGGGGGTGGTAATCAGCTAATGAGTATGTGTCTCCCCTAAGTGTGAAGTATGTTAAGGCCACACGGGAGGATCTTTGTCTTGGGTAGCGTAGCGGGTAGTGTAACGTGTAGCGTAGCGGGTAGTGTAGCGGGTAGCGTACAGGTAGCGTAGCGGGTAGTGTAGCGGGTAGTGTAGCGGGTAGTGTAACGTGTAGCGTAGCGGGTAGCGTAGCGGGTAGTGTAGCGGGTCCTGTGGGTCGACTCAGCCGCAAGACGAGTCACGTGGCACTCAAGGGCAGCGACTTGCCCCACCCCCCAGCAGCAGTCCGTTCGAGGCGATACGGCGGGAATCTTTGTCTTTGGGGCCGTCCATAAATGACGTCACGCACCTGCGGGGGGGGGGGAGGGGTTAGACATTTGTGACGCCGTGTGACGAGGGTTGGGGGTGGGGGGGGGTAAAAATGCGTCCAAAATCGCGTGACGTCATTTATGGACGGCCCCGTTGGACCGGCCTGTCTACGAGCTGCAAACTCGTGCTCCGATAGGCGATCTACGCCACCCACCCACCTACTTGCTACGCCACCTACCTACTTGCTACGCTACCTACTTGCTACGCTACCTACCTACTTGCTACGCCACCTACCTACTTGCTACGCTACCTACCTACTTGCTACGCCACCCACCCACCTACTTGCTACGCTACCTACTTGCTACGCTGCCTACCTACTTGCTACGCCACCCACCCACCTACTTGCTACGCCACCTACCTACTTGCTACGCTACCTACTTGCTACGCTACCTACCTACTTGCTACGCTACCTACCTACTTGCTACGCCACCTACCTACTTGCTACGCTACCTACTTGCTACGCCACCCACCTACTTGCTACGCTACCTACCTACTTGCTACGCTACCTACCTACTTGCTACGCCACCCACCCACCTACTTGCTACGCCACCCACCTACTTGCTACGCTACCTACTTGCTACGCTACCTACCTACTTGCTACGCTACCTACCTACTTGCTACGCCACCC
>NC_046111.1:11040636-11093136 GCF_010993605.1 Petromyzon marinus
GTGTAGTGTGTGTGTGTAGTGTGTGTGTAGTGTGTGTGTGTGTGCAGAGTGTGCGTGTGTGCAGAGTGTGCAGAGTGTGTGTGTGCGTGTGTGCAGAGTGTGCGTGTGTGTGCAGAGTGTGTGTGTGCAGTGTGTGTGTGCAGTGTGTGTGTGCAGTGTGTGTGTGTAGTGTGTGAGTGTGCAGAGTGTGTGACTTTATAATAAATGTTTTCTCCTACAACATCAGAGTGCAGCGCCACATTAAATACGCACTACAATGACAATAGTTTAAAGCGAATTGAAGCGTGTTTTATTATGATTTGGGGGGGGGGGGGGGCAGAGCTTTGTGACGTCATGTTGGGGGGGGGTCTGACTTTTTGTGACGCCGTGTGATGATGGGGGGGGGGGGGGGTCAAAAATCGTCCAAAATCGCGTGACGTCATTTATGGACGGCCCCTTAGCGCGTCACGGGGGGTGTGTTTAACAATCATCGGGTGCGTGCAGCGTGTAACGATTTAATTTGTATTCCATATCTCCGTGTATCCTCATATGTCAAGTCCCAGTGTCCCCGTGTCCTCCACCTATCCCGAGTCCCCGCGTGTCCCCGCGTCCTCTGTGACAGGCGCAAAGTGACTCGTTCAATCCCTGCACCCCACGTGCTGCCAATCAATTATCTTACAATTATCTCTTAATTGGTGACTCTCTTTGTCCCCCCCCCCGGCCTCTTTACCCCCCCCCCCCCCCAACTGGCCGGTCCCACCCCGTGTCCCCGTGTTTGCCATCTCGTTTGTAATATTTCTTGAATTTCTCCCGCGTCTTTTTCCGTTTTGCCCACTAAATGTGTTCATCTTCGTTGGTTCTTTCGGTAAAGTCACGTAGAATGAGAATAAAATAATAAATTGATAAAATAAAAATAACACGATAATATTCTCACGACGTTTCGGCCACAACACAAGCGGCCTTCATCAGGTGAAGGGGACGAGACTGTCTGGAGGACAGCGCTGGAGTGAGAAAGCCACGCTGAGATCGCGACCTTTAAGCTAAAAGCGCTGTCCTCCAGACAGTCTCGTCCCCTTCACCTGATGAAGGCCGCTTGTATTGTGGCCGAAACGTCGTGAGAATATTATTGTGTTATTTTATTTTATCAATTTATTATTTTGTTTTCATTCTACGTGACTTTACCGAAAGAACCAAAGAAGATGAATCATTGCAGTCACGAAAGCTTTAAATCGAAATGTGTTCATGATGCAGCGAACGAGGCCGGTGTCAAAGTAAGCCACGCGCGACGGTTTCTATCCAATCACAGACAGGTTGAAATCGTAAATAAGTCGCACGTGACAGATTATATCCAATCACAGGCAGGTTTAAATTGTAAATAGGTCACACGTGACAGATTATATCCAATCACAGGCAGGTTTAAATTGTAAATAGGTTACACGTGATAGATTATATCCAATCACAGGCAGGTTTAAATTGTAAATAGGTCACACGTGATAGATTATATCCAATCACAGGCAGGTTTAAATTGTAAATAGGTCACACGTGACAGATTATATCCAATCACAGGCAGGTTTAAATTGTGACTAGGTCACACGTGTCGGATTATATCCAATCACAGAGAGGATTTAATTGTTCATATGTCACACGTGGCAGTTTTCATCCATTCTAGGTTTGAAGCTTTCGTGACTGCAAGGATTCATACTCTTTGTGTTTTTTCGTAAAGTCACGTAGGTAAAAAAATCAATGAAGTGAATGAAAACTAAATTAAATCACGACGTTTCGGGCGCAAAACAAGCGTCCGTCCCCACCTGATGACGGACGCTTGTGTTTGCCCCGAAACGTCGTGATTTAATTTAGTTGTTTTCATTTATTTTATAGATTTTTTTTTTACCTACGTGACTTTACCGAAAAAACCAAAGAGTATAGTTTTCATCCAATCACGGACAGGTTTAAATTGTAAATAAACCACACGTGATGGATTCTGTCCAATCACTGACAGTTATATTCAGGATTCATCATCGGTAGTGTAAAATTGTGTTGTACAACCCTCATCCAACCAGGTGAAGCCCACTTAGCTATGTAGCTTTTTTCGACGCGACCTGACCACAAATGATAGCTCAACGAAGTGGCTCATCATCATCATGTGGAAATTTACAGCAGCCAAAATACTCTAAACACATGACGTTGATTCTAAATGTGGATGGAAAAACATCAGAGGACCCGGAGACAAATCTACACGACCACGAGGAGAGAGAGGGGGTGACACGCAAACTCCAAATATACAGGCGTCAGGGTCGGGATCGAACCCACGATCTCCTGCATGACCAGGATAGGGAGTTAACGTCTGGCCACTGCAGTGAGATGTGTCACTTGAATTACGCGTGCAACATTATTGTAGCTTCAGAAGCAGGACCACTAGTGTTGTTGTTGGAGGGCGATCTCACGTTTCGCTGGAGATGACACCCCAGCGTAATCAGGCTATTGTATGTACAGCACGTTAAAATTATTTCGCACAGTACTTAGCCAAGCGTGCTAATTGGAGGTGCAGTGTTGAGTCTATGGGGAGCGTTAGTCTATGGGGTGTTATGTATTTATGTTGAACTCCTTTCGCACCGTATGTAGCCAACCGTGCTAATCGCTAAATACAATCACGTAAATACGTTGATTTGTAACTCGTTTCCATGCATAGCTCAGTGCATAACTCTCGGCTCGGTTGAAGTTAAATTCGTTTTTTTCTCTAAATTTCCATTGACCGAGTCTAGTACGAGTACTTAGCATTCATCTGGATGTGTTTCAAGTCGCGTGCTGTGCTATCGTTGCCACCCTCCTTGCCTTCCCATTGTAACATTCCCCCCCCCCCCCGGGTGCCTACGTAGTAGGTGCCGTGACGTCACATGGCACGGGGGAAGCACGTGGTCGAGTTTAATCCGTTAGTTTGATTTGCCGATTGATTGAGATGAGCAAGTTGGGGTTGGTTGTAATGAGGTGAGTGTATTTAGCGATTGGTGAATCTGGGCCTTATCTTTAATTACGTGAATATTCCATTCATTGTCAATAATAGAGGGGGGGGGGGGGTATATCGCGTGAATGTGTTGTGAAACTCGCCACCACCTGACACAGCCAATTAGTTTAGGTGGCTAATTAGTTACCCGTTGAGCACTAACTGCTTGTGCGTTGGAGATTTAAACCCACAACGTCTACATTTCAGTACCATGACGCTTCACCGGTAATTACAAACGGCATCATCAGGCGGCAACTAGATTTCATTGTGTCCGTAATGGGAGCTGGGCTTTTCATGCTCACGGATGAGGCCTTTGAGACGCAACAAGGTTGAGTGATGGGTATCTGAATGAGTCGCGTTCTTACAGCATATAATATAATTACGGCCGTTGGGAAAGAGTTTGGTGCGGCAGTACGTCATGTTTTATGAAGCGTTAAAATGAACACACATGCATTCTGATACGCGCCCCCTTCTCTGACCTCTAAATCACCAACATCACCACCGCCATAATCACCACCATCATCATCATCACCACCACCATCACCATCAGCACTGCCACCATCAGTACCACCATCACTACCACCACCACCACCATCATCACCACCAATACCCGCAATTCGCCACTAAGTGATGGTGACATCACCACGGCGTCGGTGCCAGGCTAGGTGCACTTTGAGGCCACGTGAATTGTCGGAGGCTCGCTGACAGGAGGTCTCGAGACAGACCCAGGTGCCATGGGTTGGGCTGACTGAAATGACTGGTAGATGCACCCAGCTGTACCCCCTACTGTGCCAACTCGCTGCATTATAGCCGCTCGTTGTTGTGAGCGTCGTTCATCTGCCCTCCGTTGTTGCTGGAGGGCGACTGCCTCCAATGTCCCAGGAGCAGCGTCCTTCATGAGCCTCCTTTATAGAGGCCTCTGGTACCAGTCGTCGGCAAGTCCACTCAGCTCCACATCCTCCCGAACCGCATCAGTTCCATCTCTTCTCCAGCCCATGTCGTGCCCATTTATCCCCCTTTATGCAGCCAAACAGAAGCTGCTTGGGCATGCAGTGGCTGGGCATGCGGGCTATATAACCCAACCAATGCAGCCTTGCCTACCGGAGGAGGACAGCACTCCAGCGCTGTCCTCCAGACAGTCTCGTCCCTTCACCTGATGAAGGCCGCTTGTGTTGTGGCCGAAACGTAGTGAGAATTTTATTGTGCTATTTCATTTTATCAATTTATTATTTTATTCTCATTCTATGTGACTCTACCGAAAGAACCAAAGAAGATGAATCCTTGCAGTCACGAAAGCTTTAAATCGAAACAATAGCATGGTTGACCAATTGGGAGCCATCCCTTGACTGCACCCGGGCATCGATCAGCCTCCCACTGTATCTGTATAAGATGGAAATTCCTCTGGTACAGCCATCAAAGGCTTCACCAACCGCGTGGTCAAAACATATGTTAAATAAAGTGGGAGCCAGAGGACATCTCTGTCACACCCAAAGGTGAACAGGGAAATGCTCCGACTCAGAGAGTCAGGGACCCCGAAAGCATGAAGAACAACCCAGAGCCCAGGGCTACTGATGGTATCATAGGCCTTGACCATCACCGCTACCACCACCATCATCATCGCCGCCCCTTCTAACCGTGACTGTGTCCTGCCCGCAGCCCGCTGCGCGTCTCGTAGCTGCAGGTCACCCACGCCCTCTGCCCACCAAGCCCATTTGCCCTTCCTTGACACTTTGAATGACATCGTTGGAAACCTGCATGCCTGCGTTCTCTAATTCCACGTGTCGTTCATATTCCTCCTGTCAGGTCGATTTAATTACATGGAGGGATGGAGACGCTTTGAGGGTAGCTTGGGGGTGACCTTCATCCAGCAGCGGAATTGACCATGGCAGCTGCTGCTGTTGCTGCTGATGATTATGATGATAAAGTCGAGCGATCTGTCCCAACTTTTTCGACGTAACCCCAGGGATGGATGTGTTGTGCCCCGCAGGATTCATTCCGAGGCCGTTCCTCGGCGCAGAGCCTCTAGACCCCAGGGGCGACACGCAGAGTAAGCAGACGCCGCGTGGCGAGGAGGAGAAGGAGGTGAAGGAAGAGGAGGTGGAGGCCGAAGAGGAGAGAGGATGTGGGTCTGCACCTCACCATCCGTTTGCTTTTGAATCTCCACCACCACCGCCGTCGTCACCACCACCCATTCGCCCTGGTCCACCGCTCTCTTCGCATGGCCCCCCGAAAGGGGCTCCCCGCGTTCCTAGAGCACCGCAACCAGGCGGAGAGGTCCCGGGGACCATGATGGCCTTCCCTGGGGCGTCGCCGAGGCGAAGGCTTGGAGGGCCCTCTGCGGGCCTCCACCACCTGCTGCCTGGACTTGTGGCCGAGGGGGCCGCGCTCAAGGGCTGCAGGCCGGCCTTCGCCTACCCGGGCCTTCACCTCGAGGTGGGGCCTTCGCAGGGACCCTACGGAGGGGCTCTCCCCGCCGCTGCCGCCGCCACCGCTGCTGTTGTTGCTCCGAACGCGGGGGGGCTCTTACTGCCACCGTCGCAACTACATCAGCACCACCACCATCATCGCGCCTACCATCACCACCATCATCTGCACCATCATGGGAATGGGCATCAGCAGCAGCATCTGCATCATCTGCAACAGCAGCAACAGCAGCAGCAAGGGAAGTTGACCCCGGCCTTGCCCCTCGCAATGCCCCTGCCGCTGGTGCTGCCCAAGGCCCGTGAAGGTCCGTGTCGCCCAATGCCTTTCCTCCCAATAGGGGGAGAGCCCTCCATCTCTCCGTCCCGTCCCCACCAACATCACCAACATCAACAACAGCATCAACAACAACACGGTCAGAACAATCGACAAAACAATCAGCATCATCAACAGCAAACTCAGAACCAGACTCAAGCTCAGCAACAACGTCAACACCACCACCATCACCGGCAACAACAACAGCAGCAGCAACACCATCAACCACATCATCATCATCATCAACCACAACATCACGTGCAACAAAGGTTCTATTTCTCTGAAGCGGAGCTGCACGCGGTGCTGTACGGGAGGTTGGGCCCGCGAGGAGGGGTCACGGGGCACGCCATCTCGGGCCTTCACCTGGGCCTTCCTGCAGGTGAGAGGACACCACACGTGGGGAGGACACACGGGGAGGACACGCAGAGACATACGGGGGTTGCGGCAAGGCCACGGCGGGGGGCGGGGGGGGGGGGTCGGAATCGCGTGGAGATTGAGGACAGAATATGCGGAGATGCAAGGAGACTAGGGTGGGTCATGTGATGGATACGGGGAGATCATGTGGTGATAGTGGAGATACAGGGAGACTAGGGTGGGTCACGTGGAGACACGGAGAGATGCAGAGAGAGAGAGAGATGCTGGACATTTTTGGAGACAGAGGCAGGAACTCAGAACCACGACGAGACACCAGGAGTCCGGGGACCACTGAGAGACAGAGGAGACACCTGGGACCAAGTGAGACGCAGGCCACCTCGAGATGTGGACGGTGGAGATGTAATACTCGACTCATCTTCATGTAGGCACATCGCTGGTGGTGACTTTCATAATTACGCGGAGGTGTTTATAACCCTGGGCGTTGTTCCCACGCCGTTCGCCAGCGGCGCTTCTTCCCGATCTGGGGGTCGTGGTGAGACTCTAGGATGGAAGCAGCAGCCGCAGCAGCAAAGCGTGGTCCCAGAAGCGAGGTGATCACTGGGACCCGATTCGGCGGCCAGGAGGAGGTGACCTAATTGAGGTCTTGGTCGAGATGATGGTTGCAGCGTAGCGGTGGTCATCGTTGTCGTCGCTGGCGACAACCGCGTGCCAAAAATACTCCCCGTGCGGTCCGCGCGACGCCTCTGCGGAGATTTGTCGGGGTGGGGATGCTCCCCAAGAGTCGGCAGCCCAGGGGGCGCCCCCGTGTCGTTCTCAGAGCGTCCGTCACGGTGCCGCATTGCTGGCGTTGCTTCGCCCCGCAACCTTGGCAGTGTCGTTGATGAGCTGCCGCGCCAGGCTGAAAGCGCAGTGACCCTGCCACCGAGCGGACCAGAGATGGGGGGGGGGTGGTTGAGTTCAGAGGATGTCAGAATATTTATTCGTACTCGAGGAATCCTGTTAGCTGCAGAGCTCTTTTTGCGCACACATATCCGGTAGTTCGCGGCTGCTTATCAGCTGGTGCATGACAGACAGGTCAGCCCTGCAAGTTTCTGTAGCAGGGGGGAGGGAACTTGACTTGGTCTTTTTGCGAATCTATTTCATGTGGGGGCTTTGGAAGGGGACAGCCTTCTGTCCACGATAACCCTGCGATATTTGGCACGAGAGCGCATCAATGATGCTGCAGTTTGAACGCTGTCAGTACTATGCACACACTCCTGGCGGGCAGAGGTGAAGCTTACAGCCCTGCGATGTCTTGCTCGCTCCACGATGGGCAAAGTCACATTTACTGTGATGGTGACCCGAGACAAGAGGAACCTCCCCAGACGGTTTCGTAGCAGTAATGCTCAAATGGTGTGTTGTTGTTTGGTGGTGATGGTGGTGGTGTTGAGGATGACCATGAGTCGTAGAAAATCACCGAGCGAAGTGATGACTGTTACTGCCCAGTGGAGGTTGCTCTACATCTGTAGGGTCTGGCGGTGGTGGCGGTGGCAGTGGCGGTGGTGGTGGTGGTGGTGGCAGTGGTGGTGGTGGTGGTGGCGGTGGCAATTGTGACGGTGGTTGCGCTGGTGGTGGCGGTGGTGGGTGGTGGCGATGGTGACGGTGGTGGCGGTGGTGCTAACGGTGGTGGTGGCGGCAGTGGTGGTGGCAGTGGTGGTGGTGGCAGTGGCGGTGGTGGTGGCAGTGGTGGCGGTGGTGGGTGGTGGCGATGGTGGCGTTGGTGGTGGCGGTGGTGGGTGGTGGTGGCAGTGGTGGCGGTGGTGGCAGTGGTGGCGGTGGTGGGTGGTGGGTAGTGGTGGCGTTGGTGGCGGTGGTGGGTGGTGGTGGTGGTGGCGGTGGTTGTTACGCTGCTGTTGCTGCACGTAGCTACTGTGATCCAGCACTGCGGAGACAGCAGCGACGGTTGGTGGATCACCCCACGGATGTTGCCGAAATTCTCTCCCTTACCGTGGGTGGGCGTTGCCAGGTGAAGCGGTACAGCAAAGTGTGTGGACTAACCTCCATCTGTTCCACGCTCTCTCGCCCGTGGGTGTTAAGAAAGTGCCGTACCCCGAGCTCAGCCAGGAAAAACCAGGACAGCGAAGTGCGGATGAATATCTGAACTGTTCTAGCTGCACAAGCGTTGCCCCCTCGCTCATACGCATTCGTTTTCCACCAGGCATTCCGGTTTCCTGCCACGTACACATGCCCCTTGTGCGAGTGAGCGAATACTGTGCGCGGTGCCTTCCAAGTTGACATTATTATAACTTACAATGCCACCGACAACAGTATTGGTATGGTATATTGACCGTGATGACATATTGATCTTATCTTGGAATTAATTTTTCCTCGTGTCTTAACTAAAACTGTTTTTGCCCATTGAATTGTATACAGGGAGTCCTCGACTTATAAACACCCGACTTATGAACGCCCAACTTACGAACACCCGCACTTACGAACCGACTTCCATGAAATATATATATATATTTTTAACATCGACTTAAAACCCGAACTCGCACTCGCAATATGAACCACGGAACTATTTTGTTCAGCGGAGCGATCCTCCGCGAGATGTAATTAGTCGGCCTCGCGTTGGGAGTGTATGTGCGCACGAACATTTCCCCTGTGTGTGTGTGTGCGGGGAGCGTTAGTGCATGGTTCGCACGCTGTGCTACTAACCCGGTGACCCGAGTTCGATTCCCGCTCATGGCCACCAACACCGGTGACGATTATCTGAACCGGTCCTGGGCCTCCGCTAGGTTGACTCAGCCTCAAATGAGTACGTGGCACGGTGTGTAAACATCGCCACTAGGGAGTCAAAGGTGGCCGGGCGCGGTGCTGGTCACCCACCCCCTCGTGTGCTGTTGCCGGCCTTCATAGACGCTGTTCACTAACAGCACTTGCCCCAACAGTATCAGAGACCATGCATGAATATTTGCCGTTAAGTTTGGTGCGAGTGTAAGAGTGCGTGGGGCACGTGTGTGCGAGTGTGTGCAGGTGTAAACATCGCCACGAGGGAGACAAAGGCGGCCGGTCGTGGTGGTGCTAGCCACCCACTCTCGTGTGCCATGCCGATCTTCATAGGTGCAGATCGCTAACAGAACGCCACCAATAGTCCGTTAAGGCTATACGGGGGGGATCGTTGTCTTTGTGTGCAGGTGTATTGTGTGCAGGTGTATTGTGTGCAGGTGTATTGTGTGCAGGTATATTGTGTGCAGGTGTATTGTGTGCGTGCGAGGGTGTGTATGTGTATGTGTGTATGAGTGTGTGGGAATCTGTGCGTGTGTATGTGTAATGACGACTTGACACACCTCTCTTGAGATGGAACTTTATTGAAGACACGTTCACTTGACATCAGGCGGAGGAGACCCCCACCACAACAGCCCCGAGTCTCCCGAGCATCTCCCCCTTTTATACCTACAGTGAGGGAAAAACAGTATTTGATCCCCTGCTGATTTTGTACGTTTGCCCACTGACAAAGAAATGATCAGTCTATAATTTTAATGGTAGGTTTATATGAACAGTGAGAGACAGAACAACAACAAAAATCTAGAAAACGCATGTCAAAAATGTTATAAATTGATTTGCATTTTAGTGAGGTAAGTAAGTATTTGACCCCTCTGCAAAACATGACTTAGTACTTGGTGGCAAAACCCTTGTTGGCAATCACAGAGGTCAGACGTTTCTTGTAGTTGGCCACCAGGTTTGCACACATCTCAGGAGGGATTTTGTCCCACTCCTCTTTGCAGATCTTCTCCAAGTCATTAATGTTTCAAGGCTGACATTTGGCAACTCGAACCTTCAGCTCCCTCCACATATTTTCTATGGGATTAAGGTCTGGAGACTGGCTAGGCCACTCCAGGACCTTAATGTGCTTCTTCTTGAGCCACTCCTTTGTTGCCTTGGCCGTGTGTTTTGGGTCATTGTCATGCTGGAAAACCCATCCACCACCCATTTTCATTGCCCTGGCTGAGGTAAGGAGGTTCTCACCAAAGATTTGACGGTACATGGCCCCATCCATCGTCCCTTTGATGTGGTGAAGTTGTCCTGTCCCCTTAGCAGAAAAACACCCCCAAAGCATAATGTTTCCACCTCCATGTTTGACGGTGGGGATGGTGTTCTTGGGGTCATAGGCAGCATTCCTCCTCCTCCAAACACGGCGAGTTGAGTTGATGCCAAAAAGCTCCATTTTGGTCTGATCTGACCACAACACTTTCACCCAGTTGTCCTCTGAATCATTCAGATGTTCATTGGCAAACTTCAGACGGGCATGTATATGTGCTTTCTTGAGCAGGGGGACCTTGCGGGCGCTGCAGGATTTCAGTCCTTCACGGCGTAGTGTGTTACCAATTGTTTTCTTGGTGACTATGGTCCCAGCTGCCTTGAGATCATTGACAAGATCCTCCCGTGTAGTTCTAGGCTGATTCCTCACCGTTCTCATGATCATTGCAACTCCACGAGGTGAGATCTTGCATGGAGCCCCAGGCCGAGAGAGATTGCCAGTTCTTTTGTGTTTATTCCATTTGCGAATAATCGCACCAACTGTTGTCACCTTCTCACCAAGCTGCTTGGCAATGGTCTTGTAGCCCATTCCAGCCTTGTGTAGGTCTACAATATTGTCCCTGACATCCTTGGAGAGCTCTTTGGTCTTGGCCATGGTGGAGAGTTTGGAATCTGATTGATTGCTTCTGTGGACAGGTGTCTTTTGTACAGGTAACAAGCTGAGATTAGGAGCACTCCCTTTAAGAGTGTGCTCCTGATCTCAGCTCGTTACCTGTATAAAAGACACCTGGGAGCCAGAAATATTTCTGATTGAGAGGGGGTCAAATATTTATTTCCCTAATTAAAATGCAAATCAATTTATAACATTTTTGACATGCGTTTTTCTGGATTTTGTTGTTGTTATTCTGTCTCTCACTGTTCAAATAAACCCACCATTAAAATTATAGACTGATAATTTATTCGTCAGTGGGTAAACGTACAAAATCAGCAGGGGGTCAAATACTTTTTCCCTCACTGTACACGAGGCCACGGCCCCCTTCTCGATCATTCTCGCTGACTGAACGCTCGTTCCACCGGCAGACTCCACCGTCCTCTTCCGTCACCCTACCACGCTCCCTTCTCGATCATTCTCGTAACCACCAGTCCCTTCACACCCACAACTGATACCCCGGTCATCACCTTCCGTGGCCACCAGTCCCTTCGCACTCACAACTGATACCCCTGTCATCACTTCCCGTGGCGACTAGTCAACTCACACCGTATGCAGGCTCTATTGAAATTACATATGTACGTGTTGTGTGTGTGCATCCTTGAAGAGGAGGAAAGAAGCGATGGGGAGAGAGTGGGGAGAGACAAATGGAGAGAGATCCCAACGGGGGAGAGAGAGCCCCCGGCCCCCACCTCCCACCTGCCCCCCGGCTCCTCCCTATACCTCCTCTCACACGTCCGCGGTGTGCCTCCCTCACCTGTTCGTCTTTGCCTCTCCCAGGTGTGAGGCCTCAGACTGTGCCACTGGATCGCGAGTCTCTCAACCTCCCCGAAGGTGCGTTGGGTGAGACGGTAGTCCCACGTGTCTCTTACGTGCACCCCTTGTCTCTCACGCTCACGCGAGACGGCAGTCCCACCCGCGCCCCGTATCACGCGCATGCACGCGAGACGGTAGTCCCGCGTGTCTCTCACGCGCGCGCCCCGCGTCTCTCACGTGCACGCGCGAGACAGGCCTGAGCATCCTGCACACGTGGCTGGGCGCCGAGGCGCACTACGGGGTGTTCTGCACGCGGGGCCTCGTGGCGCGGGGCACGCGCTTCGGGCCCTACGCGGGCCGCGTCGTCTCGCCCAGCGAGATCAAGACCCACGACGACAACTCACACATGTGGGAGGTGAGGGTCCATCTCGCTCGCTCGCTCGCTCGCTCATTCGCTCGCATGCACGCCGGCGCACGTGTGTGTGTGGGCGACCCACGAGTCGCGAGCTCGAAATTCTCGACGGCAGTGACCACGGTCGCACCGCAACTGCCGTCACCCCCTACGGACGACAACCCCACCACAATCACCACCACCACTATCTCATCCCTTCATTATCCATGACGTCGCCCTCTAGTTCCACCATCACCTCCTCCACTGTCACGTCCTCCTTACCCCTACCTCTACCAGCCCGCCACCTATCCACTTCCTCCAAAAGCTCATGCCACTCATCCCCCAAATACCCCCCAAACCGCCCAAATCGGAAGCTTATCCTTGTTTTCCTGCCCTGGTCTCCCCCTCCACCACAACAAACCCTCCATTCAACACTCCCCCCCCCCCACCGCCCCCCACGATCCCCCCACCACTCTCCACCACACCCCCACCACCCCACCCCACCCCACAGATTTTCGAGGGGGGGCCGCTTGAGCCACTTTATCGACGGGCGCGGCGCGGCGGGCAACTGGATGTCGCTGGTGAACTGTGCGCGGAGCTCCTCCGAGCAGAACCTCGTGGCGCTGCAGAGCGGCCGATCCATCGTGTACGAGGCGAGTCGCGACGTTCCCTCGGGCCGCGAGCTCCTCGTGTGGTACGGCGAATCCGCCTACCTGCAGTTCCTGGGCATCCCCGTGGGACTCAGGCTCCCGACGGCCGCGGCCTCGAGTCCCGGAGCGGGCCCGGGACGCGGGCCGGGAGCCGGGCCGGGCGGCGGAGACGCGGCGAGCCCCGCGCGGAGCGCGGCGGAGGACGTGGAGGCCGCGGCGGCCGGGGGGGGCGCCGGCGGCAGCGGCGGGAGTCTGACGATGGTGATGGCTGCCGCGGCGGCGGTAAAAACGACGGTGATGGCGATGGCGGTGGGCGATGGGAGGATGGCAGGAGGAGGAGACGTGGAGGGATATGGAGAGGCGGTGACGGCTGATGGTACGATGGTGGTGGTGGTGGTTGGTGTCGATCACAAATCGCTCTTGAATTGCATCAAAAAAGTAACTCGCAGTGCCCCACCTATTCCCCATGTTTCAGGGAACGAAAGGTGATCCGATCTGCGACCCCCAGGAATGGGTCGAGCAGGTTTACTGAGCATTTCTGAGGTCTTGGGGGAGGTAAAACTCCCTCGGCTGAAACAACATCATGGGGAAAGGTGGGCTTGACCCTGCTGGGGCTGTGGTGCCTCAAACATTGGAAGAAGTTGTCACCCCCTGTGAGTGGTTGGATGATGTGCCATCTGTTGAGGAAGTGCGAAGGACAATCCAGAGCATGAGACCGGGTAAATCGCACATCCGATTAGCACGGTTGGCTACGTACGGTGCGAAGGAAGTTCAACGTGCATACAAAGCAGCAGGTAGAGATGACCTCTCAAACTCACTGCTGAGAGAGGGTGGCGTGCAAACCCCTCTATGCGACATCATTACAATGGGGCTGGTCCACACGACGAGCTCCGCAGGATTCCAAGGATGCACTGGTGGTCCCCCATTTTTTTTTTTTTTAATCGGGACTGCTCTGATTGCAACAACTTTTGGGCCATCTCCCTCCTCAGTGCTGGGAAAGGCCCTGGAAATAATAATTCAACATCGCCTTGCCAGGCACGCTGAGGAGAGGCTCGCGAAGCCCCAATGTGCACGGACCCCATTTGTTTTGTTAGTCTCCTCCAGCAGAGGTGTAGATAATATCAACGGGACCTACATCTCTGCTTTGTTTGGCCTGGTCAAGGCCTCTGATACTATCAATAGACCAGGGCTTTGGGTTGTTCTGCGTGCTTTCAGAGTCCCTGACTCTGCTCCCAATCATTTGAGGACCTTCATGATGGTGGGCAGGTCTGGCTGAAGCTACATGGATGGGAGTCTGAGACATTTCCTGTTCACCTTGGGGCTCCACAGGGATTTCTTCTGGCCCTTACACTATTTAACATCTTCTTTGACCACGCAGTTCAAGACTTTCCCTGACTGTACCGGAGGGTCCTTAATCTGATACAGGTAAAATTGGAGGCTGATTGATGCCCGGGTGCGGTCGAGGGATGGCTCCCTGTTGTTCAACCATAGTGTATGTTGATGATCTGGTAAGTGGAGACACCACTGCTGAACCTGTGGCATGCCTCTAACAGACGGGGCCTCACCATCAGCCCCACCACTACGGAACCCGATGGCCCGAGTTAGATTGCCACTCACGGCCAACACCGCTGACGATCATCTGAACCGTTGCTGGGCCTCCTCTAGGTCTACTCAGCCTCAAATGAGTACCTGGTGCGGTGTGTAAACATCGCCAGCACTGGGGGAGACGAAGGCGGCACGGCGTGGCGTTTTGCCACCCGACCCCCTCGTTCGCCGTGCCCCGGCGGCCTGTTAAGTCTACACGGGGGGGGGGGGGGGGGGGGGGGGGGGGGGGGGGGGGGGGGGCGGGCGGGGGGGGGGGGGGGGGGGGGGGGGGGGCCTATGTCTCATCCCTTGCCGTGTGGCGTGCACGCAGAGAGCGGCGAAGGCTACCGCTGCGAGCGCTGCGGCAAGGTGTTCGCGTACCGCTACTACCGCGACAAGCACCTCAAGTACACGCGCTGCGTGGACCTCGGCGACCGCAAGTACCCGTGCAACCTGTGCACCCGCTCCTTCGAGAAGCGCGACCGCCTGCGCGTGCACATCCTGCACGTGCACGAGAAGCACCGGCCGCACAAGGTACGCGGGCGCGTACGCGCGGGAGTACGTGCGTACGCGCGGGAGTACGTGCGTACGCGCGGGAGTACGTACGTACGCGCGGGAGTACGTACGTACGTACGCGCGGGAGTACGTGCGTACGCGCGGGAGTACGTACGTACGCGCGGGAGTACGTACGTACGCGCGGGAGTACGTACGTACGTACGCGCGGGAGTACGTGCGTACGCGCGGGAGTACGTGCGTACGCGCGGGAGTACGTGCGTACGCGCGGGAGTACGTACGTACGCGCGGGAGTACGTACGTAAGCGCGGGCTCGAGTTCCGTTTTTTTTTTGTCCCCACCACATTTAGCAAGGTGCACCTGAGGTTATTTAGATTCTTTTTGGTGCTACAAATGTCCAAATGGTGGGCCGCTTTGTTGAGCTTTATCATTTGTGGCGAGGTCGCTTCTGAAAAATGAGTTAATACCTCCGTGGGCTTTGTCTGGTAGGATGAAGATGGTTTAGTTGTATTTGTTTGGGTGATTTGTTTTTGTAATGTTTGTTGTTGTAATGTTATTACCTGCTTAATAGCTCGTCGGACTCCTCCTGCAGTGTAAATAAATATTCGGATTCTGATATGTGTGCGAATATACACGCACACGTGTACACGCGTGCACGTGACTATTAGCAACAAGCGGTGTACGTATCAATCTTGATTTGAAGCTTTCGTGACTGCAGGAATCCATACTCTTTGGTTCTTTCGATAAAGTCAAGTAGGTAGAAAAATAAAATAAAAATTAAACGAGATAAAAAAATAACATATCACGACGTTTCGATCGCGACACAGGCGGAAAAAAATAATTAGGCAGTGGAAACTGCTGAACCAGCGAGAGAGCTGTTACAACAAGGTTACATATGTGGCGATGAGCAAGCTTTTGCTTGCTCAGCGCTTGCTTGCGATCGAAACGTCGTGATATATTATTTTTTATTTTGTTATATTTTCCTACCTACGTGACTTTACCGAAAGAACCAAGGAGCACGGTGTACGTATGTGAACATATACAGTCGTCCCTCGGTTGACGTTCCACGAAAACTACCATTAACCAAAATAACTGTTCAGCGAATTCACTCGCAAGTTGAAAAACGAGTTCAAATCACTGAGTCTGCGCTGGAGAGTCCGTTTCGACTGCCAACACAGAGAACGTAACGTAAACAATGCCAGCCGAGGTCTAAACGATCGTAAATGGCCGTCGCTGATTGGCTGAGGGCATGGCTCAGCCCCACTTACGAGCAGTTCGGATTGGCCGAAGCGGGCGCCACCGCGTGCATAACGTAAACACGTGACCGTGAGTCAAAAAATTGTGAACGTTCAGTCGAAACCACGGGGTCCCATGGGAGGTGAAACGTGAACCGAAAAAAAAACCCGTTAGCCGATGTCGAGGGGCTGCTGTACATATGTGTGTGTATGTGCAAGGATCATGTAATGAGACCGTCAGTTAATCGATTCATTAAGTAACAGTTGTTGGGAAGCGGAACGCGATTGGCCGGGAGGTTCAATCGGGATAGAACGGAGGGAAGACGGGGACGAGGATAGAGGACTGTTAGGCGTGGAGAAGGATGAAAATGTTATTGGTGGAGAAGACGAGGAGGAGGAAGAGGGGCATAGATAGGGAAGACTGTGAACGATTCAGGAAGGAAGGAGGGGTGGGCACGTGGTCTTTTGACAGTGAAGCTTCCTCCGAGTGGGTGTGTTTGCCGTTAATGGAGCAACTGAGTTGCCTTTCACATTGCGTACACGCACCTCATCCTCGTGCTGTGAAAGGCTCTACGGGGGAACGCGCTCCAAACCCGGCGACCCGAGTTCGATTCCAGCTCACGGCCAACACCAGTGACGACTATCTGAGCCGGTCCTGGGCCTCCGCCAGGTCGGCTCAGCCTCGAATGAGTACCTGGTGCGGTGTCTAGTAAACATCGCCACTGGGGTGACAAAGGCGGCCGGGGGTTGTGTTGGCCACCCACCCCCTCGTGTGCCGTGGCGGCCTTTATAGGTGCTCGCTGACAGCACTTGCACCAACAGTTCATGTTCCCAGTCTATACGGGGGATCTTTGTCTTGTATAATACGCTACGAACCCGGCTAACTGATTTGCCGTCATCCTTGTCAACACAGTGCACTGTGTGCGGCAAAAGCTTCTCGCAGTCGTCCAGCCTTAACAAGCACATGCGCGTCCACTCCGGGGAGAGGCCCTACAAGTGCGTCTACTGCAGCAAGGTCAGGAACTCGCGGACTGCAGGTCCATCCGCTGCTGGATGAGCGCGCATCGTCCCGTCTCTCGCTAAAACTAAACGACTGTTTACTTATTATTTTGTCACCACCGGGTGAGGCCCGCTCAGCCTATACGTGGCTCTTTTTCAGAAGCGACTCTGGCTATCGCAAATGATGGGCCAAGCAAGGTGGCGTATCGTCATCGTCGCGTGTAACTTTTTAGCAGCAGCCAGAATGCTCTAAAGCGCGTGGTGTTGATTCTCAATGTGGAGGGGGAAAACCTGGAGAAGCAAAAAAAGGTCCAAGCGACCACGAGGAACAAGACACAGAGACTCCAAATATACAGCAGCAGGCGTCAGGGTCGGGATCGAACCCAGGCTCTTCTGCATACCAGGCGAGGGAGTTGACATCTCGACACCGTGATGGTGATCAGAGAGAGAGAGACACGCAATCTCCAGGGTCGGGATCGAACCCACGACCTCCTGCATACCAGGCGAGGGAGTTAACATCTCCGAGGGAGTTGACATCTCCCGCTCGCTCCTGCCGCACTCAGCCGATTGTGGAGTTCCGTCTCTCTCTCTCTCTCTCCGTGAAGATGTCGATGGACAGCCCCGTCGATGGAGGGTGTTTGCCCTCCTTTAGGCTGTCGCTCCAGTCGGTTGTCTCGACGGTGAGGGCTAAGAATCACCGTACCGTTGGCATCGCATTCAGAGGATTTTGCCTGCTGCTGTAGATTTTTTTTTTTTGCCACGTGATGAAGCCACTTCGTGTTGAGCCGTCATTTGTGAAGAAATAAAACCTACGTAGCTGGGTGGGCCTTACCTTATTGTCTCCCTTCTACGTGACTTTACCGAAAGAACCAAGAATATACAAAAAAAATCGTTTAGTTTTATAGATTAGTTGACAACTAATGAACTGCATCATTATTGATGCACAGCTTTAAATGTCTCGGAATATTTCCCTGTGTCCCCACCATCTCCTGGACCGTGGCGGTCCCCCACTCACCCAACTGCCCCCCATCAACAGTCCCCTCCCCCCCTAACTGCTCACCCTGACTGCCCCCCCCCCCAGCTGCCCCTCGCCAACTGCACCTCCCCCAACTGTCCCCCCTCCAACTGCCCCCCCAACTGCCCCGTCCCCAACTGCCCCCACCTCCCCAACTGCCCTCACCTCCAAACTCCCCGTCCCCACTGCCCCGCCCCCCATATTATGGATGATATTGGTTGCGAAAGCCTACGTGTTAAACTGACTGTATGGGTCTCTGTGTAACTCTATGGGTCTCTGTGCAACTCTATGGGTCTCTGTGTAACTCTATGGGTCTCTGTGTAACTCTATGGGTCTCTGTGTAACTCTATGGGTCTCTGTGTAACTCGATGGGTCTCTGTGTAACTCCATGGGTCTCTGTGTAACTCCATGGGTCTCTGTGTAACTCCATGGGTCTCTGTGTAACTCCATGGGTCTCTGTGTAACTCCATGGGTCTCTGTGTAACTCCATGGGTCTCTGTGTAACTCTATGGGTCTCTGTGTAACTCTATGGGTCTCTGTGTAACTCCATGGGTCTCTGTGTAACTCCATGGGTCTCTGTGTAACTCTATGGGTCTCTGTGTAACTCTATGGGTCTCTGTGTAACTCTATGGGTCTCTGTGTAACTCTATGGGTCTCTGTGTAACTCCATGGGTCTCCAGTATGCAAGATATATATTTATTTATGGACTTGTTTCCTGGTTCCTTTCGTAAGGCCGTAGTCCGCTTTAGAGTTTCACCCCCACCACCACCCCTACCACGATGGTATGTCCCGGCTCATTGCCACTGCAGTCCACCCACACAATTGATGATTGGTTCAGACCTTGCGAGGGAAATGTGTGTCGGAAACCTTCCTCCACCCCACCAAAAAATGAATTCTGTATTCTGAATCATAATATCGGTCGTGTTAAATTTACCCATTTGTGTTTGTTGTGTCCACCACCACTACACACACCACCACACACACATACACACACCCCACATGCACCACATACACACACCACACAAACCACCACCACACACACCGCTATCACACACATACACCACACACACACGCCACACCCATACACCACACACACCACCACACACACACGCCACACCCATACACCACACACACCACCACACACACACGCCACACCCATACACCACACACACCACCACACACACATACACCACACACACATACATCACACACCACACACACACACGCCACACTCATACACCACACACACCACCACACACACGCACGCCACACATACCACACACACACATACGCCACACCCATACATCACACACACCACCACACACACGCCACACACGCACGCCACACCCATACACCACACACACCACCACACACACGCACGCCACACACCACACACACACACGCCACACCCATACACCACACACACCACCACACACACGCACGCCACACACACCACCACACACACGCACGCCACACACACCACCACACACACGCACGCCACACATACCACACACACACACGCACGCCACACACACCACACACACACGCACGCCACACACACCACACACACACGCACGCCACACACACCACCACACACACGCACGCCACACACACACACCACACGCCACACCCATACCACACACACACATACCACACACACACATACACCACACACACATACACCACACACACGCACGCCACACATACCACACACACGCACGCCACACACACCACACATACCACACACACACGCACGCCACACACACCACCACACACACGCACGCCACACATACCACACACACACACACCCATACACCACACACACGCACGCACGCGCGCCAGGCGTTCACCGCGTCGTCCATCCTGCGCACACACATCCGCCAGCACTCGGGCGAGAAGCCCTTCAAGTGCCGTCACTGCGGCAAGGCGTTCGCGTCGCACGCGGCGCACGACAGCCACGTGCGGCGGACGCACGCCAAGGAGAAGGCCAGCCTGGCGTGCGGCGCCTGCGGCAAGGCCTTCGCGCAGCCCTACGAGCTCAAGTTCCACCTCAAGATACACGCCGGAGGAGGAGGAGGAGGTAACGAACGGTCTCTCCTACCTAGAACGCCGCGCGTTGGTTGTTTTCATAGAGCGGAATTTTGATATAACGCCATGACGAATGTCCTTTTGGGAACGCGTTTTAAAAAAAATATATATGTATGTATAAACGCGGATATGAATTGGATGTAATACGGTCGGGCGAGCGGAGGTGCGTCGCAGTGGGCGGGTGGTAAGCGGCCGTACGGATGCCTTGGCGTAGCCGTCGCACAAGACATCGGGATGCTGCTGGATCGGTGGGATGCTGCTGGATCGGTGGGATGCTGCTGGATCGGTGGCATACTGCTGGATCGGTGGGATGCTGTTAGATCGGTGGGATGCTGCTGGATCAGCGGGATGCTGTTAGATCGGCGGGATGCTGCTGGATCGGTGGGATGCTGCTGGATCGGTGGGATGCTGCTGGATCGGCGGGATGCTGCTGGATCGGCGGGATGCTGCTGGATGCTTCTTGGATGCGGCCCATGCGCCTCGGTCTTTGCTCGGCCTGCGTTTACGCGTCTCACGCCTTGTCGCCGACTACTATGCTTTGGCCCGATGTTATTTCGTAGTTTTGTTTTAACGATATTTTTCGATAACGTGGTGTTCTCCAGGAACGCAAAACTACTACCGCCACGTCATAGGAGAACACACTGTACCTGGCTTCACAAGACAGAAGGTCCCGTCCGTAGAGCATTCGCAGACTTGTTTTGGGCAAGTGCTGTTGGCGAGTGGCACCAGGTGCACTTCTGGGGCCGTCTGGAATGCTCTCTCCCTTCCGATATTAGGAATTCCACTGGAGCTATGCACGTTTAAATGATCTAGACCAGGGGCTTGGCCAACCTGCGGCTCTTCAAGGACTGCTTTAGTGATGGGGTTTTTTTTATTATTAAGGACCCTCCGCCGTCTCGTATTCACATGCCATTGCGGCTCTTAAAATATTGAGTTTTCTTCACCAATTCGAGAAAAATGAAAGCCATCAAGCATTTTATGAATTGCGACTATTTAATGATAATGATGTAAACGATACAATAATTGATGTCCTCCCAGTGCATTCGGTTGGAGCGTACAAAAGATGAACCGCTGTCTGCACACATCCCACGGGAAACTATACAAACAAATGGGATCAATCGATCCACGGATCGCCTTTTGAATCGATGTGGTGATTAGCCCTCGATGAATCGATACTCTAACGTGGCTACATTTTGATTCAAAGCTTTCGTGACTGCGGTGATTCATATTCTTGGTTCTTTCGGTAAAGTCACGTTGAAGGGAAAACAATCAAATAATAATGACGTCAAATATATATATATTTTTAATATATATTTTATTATTTAATTGTTTCCCTTCAACGTGACATTACCGAAAGAACCAAGAATATGAATATCTAACGTGGCTGTCGGTTTCGACCGTGAGCAGAATCGACGCAGCAGGCACTTTCGATTCAGGCTCCACAAGGCCACGTACGGGCAAGGACACGGCCCTCCGAGTAAACGCCCCACCCACCTTCTCCCATACCATTGGCCATAATTTCCCCTCCGGAACAAAGGAGGGCGTTGTAACGAAACGGCGTTAAAAGAGGCAGCGCTCTCAGAGGCTACACCCCGTTGCCATCACCGAGCACCGGCAGAGCTTGGGCCAATTCCCGGTAACCGTCTCACCGCGTGGCCTCCTCCCCGACAGGGTTCCCGAGGGCGCGTTTCCAAATTTTTTTTTTTATTTTACCGTCGAAATCAGCACGACGCCATTGGCCATGGCGCGATGTGCGATGTCGCCCGGGCACGTCGCTGAACCTGACGATTGCCGTCGCCGTCGTCGTCGTTGTTGTTCCGTTCCGGTGCAGGCGAATCGGCCAGCGGCGCCATCCTAGAGCAGCCGAGTCCGTCTCCAGACACCGAGGACTCGCTGGCTGGCGAGGGCGGCGCGGCCATCCGCGGCGACGGTGCCGCCCGCGCGGCCTACAGGCCCTACCCGCCCGTGCCTCCCTCATCCCGCGGCAGCAGCGACGGCAGCGTGCAGGGCACAGAGCCCTACTGAGGGCGGCGGCGCCGGCGGCGGCGGCGGCGGCAGCTGCGGGTCCCGCGAGCCGACGACCCTGCCCGTCCCGTCCTGGTCGTCGTTCGTCTGGAGCGTCGTGGGGGGGGGTGGGGACCTGGGCGAAGTTGTGCAGCTGCACTCGGGAGATGCGAGGCCTCGCTCTCCAGAGAACTAGGTGACATTGCACAAAGGGGGCACCTGGAAAGGTTTTGATCGTGGGCCACCCGCTACTTTGCCAAGAGAGAGCTGGGTATTTACACGGAGATCAGGATGGTTTGGGTCATCCGGGAGGATCTGCCATATCGGCCGAGGGACTTCAAACCAGATACATGGGCATCTGGGCGGCTTGTGGCCAGAGGATGTGTCACGTCGCCAGAGAGACTTTGGGCCACCGATTCTGGAGTCTTTACGAGGAGGTCATAGGACCTTGTAGTGAGCACCTTGAGATGCACATAAAGCCGCGCCCCTGGGCAATGTCCTACTCGCCAAGAAGTTCGGGGCGTTACCCTGGGGATCGGTGAAGTTCTCAAACCTGCGTCTTTTCTCGAAGAGATTTGAGAGAATTGTTGACCGGAGCCGGGTACTTTCTCCGATGGGAGCTTGGCCCTCGCGCCAGGGACTGGCCTGGGAGGTGACACTGCCTCGGCAAAGGGGCCGTGGGAATGTTTTCAGAGGCACGGGTGCTTTGCTCTTGAGAACAGAGAAACTCGTGGAGTCCCACGATCATCGACACTGACACCTGCAGGCACATTCAATTCCAAATCCCCCGAGCAAGAAGGTCGAGAAGGGCACACCATCTGTGAGACCTCACCTCAACACGACCGACAATTCGATGCACAGATAATGGTCCAGGTGTGCGACAGATAGATGGATCGTCATCATCATCACCAGTTATCGTGTAAAATGTATCCCGCGCACACCTCACCATGCGGTACCTTTCGAGGTATCAGAGACACCCTCAATAGCCTCCCGGGATCGATAAAAGTTGGTTCGTGGTGGTCCAATCGAGGGGAAACGCAAGAACGTGAATTAAACGATCTTCGCTCACCGGGACTCCGCGAAATGGATCGACTGAGGGCGAGTTGGTTCCTGGGTTGCCGAGGTTTCGTTCCCGCCAGGCCAAGACACGCCCACCAGTCTCCACACCCCAGCACAAAGAGACAATTGTTTTGACGTCACAATCAGCGGACTGACATCGCTAGTTTTGTTCATTTTCTGTTGTCGTGTCTAAGATTATTTTGTTTGCAATTTTTTTTTCCCACAAAAATGTAAAGTCGTGAACAATGATGTTTTTTTATTTTTGCGTGTAAAATGCGGGGGGGGGAGGGAGGGAGGGAGGGGTGGCAGAAGGGGTGGGGGTGCTTCTGGGGTAGGAGAGCGATTTGGAATGGAACGTCTGGAACGATTCAACGCCGGCTCCACCACCTTAGCGATCGCCGGCTTGCGTCAAGCCGCGTCTCCGTCGTCGAGTAATCGTGCAGCGGTACGCTTGGCCCTGGGGCTGCTTTGAGTTTCACACCTGAGCGAGCAAGCAGTTGTGCACAGCGATGAGTTAGAGAGAGAGAAAGCAACCAACAAATGAACCCCGCGTGTTTGGGGAATCGCGACGACCATTCGCAGTTGCGCAAATGTCGTCGCACGTGGTGACGGAGCGCAATGGCTGCCACACCGCCGAGCATATCGACGCTTGAAAGTAGACATCTGAAAATTATACGAGTAATTATTATAAGTATAAGTATAGTTGGGTGATGCTGCTGCTGCTGCTGTTGCAGATTGGTACAAGCACACGAAAAAAAACCCCACCATATTCGTCAAGTAAAATGTGCCCTGAAGAAGGGCCATTACCTGAAACGTCACCTGCTATATACCATTATTTTTAAGGCCATAGTATGACTGACGAAAATGTGGAGTTTTCAGTTGTGCCACTGCTTGCAACTGGTTGCAGCGCCGGTGATGAGTTGTGCAACCCGAATCTCTCTCAATCCCTCAGCTTTATTGCCTGCTTATAATGCGTGGACATATCTGCGACAGGATACGTCTGCGCATCGTAAGCAGGCAATTACGTTGCACGCAGTCAAGTTGCGCAACTTGTCGCTCTGGTGTGGACCCAGCTTCATAATCTCGAGGATGGGGGAGTGTGGGTGGGTAGGTGAGTGGGTGGGTGGGTTGTCGGGTGTGTTGTTGGGTAGGTGGGTAGGTGAGTGTGTGGGTGGGTTGTTGGGTTTGTTGTTGGGTAGGTGAGTAGGTATGTGGATAGGTGGGTGGGTGAGTTGATGGGTAGGTGGGTTGTTGGGTAGGTGGGTTGTTGGGTAAGTGGGTGGGTGTGTTGTTGGATAGGTAGGTGGGTAAGTGGATAGGTTGTTGGGTAGGTGGGTAGGTGAGTGGGTTGTTGGGTGTTGTTGAGTAGGTGGGTAGGTAGGCGGGTAAGTGGGTGGGTTGTTGGGGGTGTTGTCGAGTAGGTGGGTGGGTTTTTGGGTAGGTGGGTGAATAGGTGGGTAGGTGAGTGGGCGGGTAGATCAGTAAAGATGTTTTCGTACGATAAGGGAAGGGTCAAGGGTCAACCCAGAGTGACGTGCACGTTGTTTTATGGCGACACGCCGCGGTGTGGAACTCCGTTACTGTGAAAAGTGCACTTTTGCGAAAAATCCCAACGTGTGAGCGGCGGGGGCATCTCGAACGTTTGTGACGTCGTTGAGGTGCGACCAGGTCGCGCGGCGGTGCCTAGGCAATGAGCGAACCTCATCAAAGGCTTCGGGGCTCCAAGCAGAGCAGGCAACAACAACAAAAATGAGAATGCATCGAATGTCACTCGTAACAAGAGGTCTTTTTTTTGCTGGGTTAGATCGCCTAAGTGTCAAGCCGCCACCGCCCGACACAGCCAACCGGTAAGGTTTGTCACGTGAAATAAAAGGTGCCAATTAGTTACTGATAATTGTTTTTTTTTTACCCTTTTATCTGGCAACAAAACTGACACCTTTTTTTTTACAAAGAGTCATGTTTGCATTGACCACAATACCTGCGGTTGGAATGCAAACAAAAAAAACATAATGTATGCACTGTCCTTGAAATTGATTGGTCCACACCCGAGACAGCTTTCCTTAAGAGCCTCGTCTCACGTGGTGTTGGACCAGATGACGCCAAAAGGCGCAATCAATTTCAAGGACAGTGCCAATACATTATCAGAGTTATGTTTTTTTGTTTGCATTCCGACCGCAGGTATTGTGGTCGATGCAAACATGACTCCTGGTAAAAAAAGGCGTCAGTTTTGTTGCCAGATAAAAAAAAACAATAATCATATTTAGCCACTGGCAAAGGAGGTTCCAATGGTGTAAATTAGTTACTGCTTCAGCCCACTGGTGTGTTGGAGAGTTTAAATCTACAACATTTACAATTCGAGTAGCGTGATGTTTCGCCGGAAATTACGTCAAGCATCATCGGGTGATTTTGTCAAAATTGTAGTAACTAATTGGCACGTTTCGTTTACGTGACAAACCTCACCAAGTTGGCTGTGTCGAGTGGTGTCAAGTTAACGACACATTTATATTTACGCGATCGTAACCAAACAAAAAAACGTTATTATGAATAATATTGGCCGCCAAAGCCTAACGTGTCAATTCAAATGTCGCGTCGGAATTCAAATGCCTCTAAGCACAGAAAGGTGAATTGACATAATCGAATGTCTCTCTCGTCCCCTTTATTCTCTGCCGGTTCACAGACAATTATAGTCTGCAATGGTGGATATCATAGAGCTACCTCTGAGATTCCTTCAAGTGACCTCTGTTCCACCCCGAATCTATGAAACTGAAAGCGTTCTAACCAAAAAAAAGGTGAATTTTAAGTAATGTGTTCTCACACGCCCAGTTCGTATTGATGTCCCAAGTAATGTTTCCCGTCTTATACATACAAAAAAAATCGATTGCGTCTGCCTTATTAGCATGAAAGGGTAGAGTTGTAGCAACTTTGTAAAGAAAACAAACAAAAAATTACTGGGGGGGGGGGGTTTGGGGGGGGGGAATTCCCCCCCTTAAAACGAAAGCACGCGGCGATGTTTGCGGTGAGTTCGACAGAGAGCACGTGGTCAAGGAAGGCGGGGCATGACGTCACAGCGGCACCCAACCAACCACGCGCGCGCCACGTGACTCGCGGAGAGAGACTGTGATGCAATGGGAATGCGCGCGCGCGCACACGCGACAAAGACCCCCCCCCCCCCCCGCGTAGCCTGAACAGACTGTTGGGGGCAAGTGCTGCACCTATAAAGGCCATCACCAGGTACTCGTTTGAGGTTGAGTCGCACACACACACACGTAGGTGCACACACACCACACACAGTACACACACACAAATAGGTTCGTACACACACCATACACAGGCACACGCACACAGGTTGCAACACACGCTAAGACTACTCGCCCTATGCAACGTCTAGATGCGCCGGACAAAAAGATTGCTCGCTGTGAAGGTTAAGAAGGGCTACGCGCCAAAGACGGTCGATTGAAGCCAAAGACTGCTCACTCAGAAATACAGCGCGATCCGCACCAAGAACTGATCACGTTTTGCGAAGTCTACGTGCACGCAAAATACTCTTCACTTCCGAAAACTAGATGCACGACCAAATACGTACTTGAGAAGCGTAGATGCACACCAAAGACTCTTCACTTCTGAAACGGAGGTGCACACCAAAGACCCTCAGTAAAACTAAATGCACACCAAAGACTCAGACATCTAGATGCGCACCAAAGACTTTATTCAGGAAACTAGATGCACAACCAAAGACTGTTCGTTTCTAAAACTAGATGCACACCAAAGACCCTCAGTAAAACTAGATGCACACCAAAGACTCAGACATCTAGATGCATACCAAAGACTGTTCACTTGTAAGCTCGCGCTGCGCATGATATCCCTGTTTGAATGGTTGTAGCTGCGTGTCGTGTGTGATGGCATCGCAACGATGGTACAGTGAGGGAAAAAAGTATTTGATCCCCTGCTGATTTTGTACGTTTGTCCACTGACAAAGAAATGATCAGTCTATAATTTTAATGGTAGGTTTATTTGAACAGTGAGAGACAGAATAACAACAAAACAATCCAGAAAAACGCATGTCAAAAATGTTATAAATTTGCATTTTAATGAGGGAAATAAGTATTTGACCCCCTCTCAATCAGAAAGATTTCTGGCTCCCAGGTGTCTTTTATACGGGTAACGAGCTGAGATTAGGAGCACACTCTTAAAGGGAGTGCTCCTAATCTCAGCTTGTTACCTGTATAAAAGGCACCTGTCCACAGAAGCAATCAATCAATCAGATTCCAAACTCTCCACCATGGCCAAGACCAAAGAGCTCTCCAAGGATGTCAGGGACAAGATTGTAGACCTACACAATGCTGGAATGGGCTACAAGACCATTGCCAAGCATCTTGGTGAGAAGGTGACAACAGTTGGTGCAAATGGAAGAAACACAAAAGAACTGTCAATCTCCCTCGGCCTGGGGCTCCATGCAAGATCTCACCTCGTGGAGTTGCAATGATCATGAGAACGGTGAGGAATCAGCCCAGAACTACACGGGAGGATCTTGTCAATGATCTCAAGGCAGCTGGGACCATAGTCACCAAGAAAACAATTGGTAACACACTACGCCGTGAAGGACTGAAATCCTGCAGCGCCCGCAAGGTCCCCCTGCTCAAGAAAGCACATATACATGCCCGTCTGAAGTTTGCCAATGAACATCTGAATGATTCAGAGGACAACTGGGTGAAAGTGTTGTGGTCAGATGAGACCAAAATGGAGCTCTTTGGCATCAACTCAACTCGCCGTGTTTGGAGGAGGAGGAATGCTGCCTATGACCCCAAGAACACCATCCCCACCGTCAAACATGGAGGTGGAAACATTATGCTTTGGGGGTCTTTTTTCTGCTAAGGGGACAGGACAACTTCACCGCATCAAAGGGACGATGGACGGGGCCATGTACCGTCAAATCTTGGGTGAGAACCTCCTTCCCTCAGCCAGGGCATTGAAAATGGGTCGTGGATGGGTATTCCAGCATGACAATGACCCAAAACACACGGCCAAGGCAACAAAGGAGTGGCTCAAGAAGAAGCACATTAAGGTCCTGGAGTGGCCTAGTCAGTCTCCAGACCTTAATCCCAGAGAAAATCTGTGGAGGGAACTGAAGGTTCGAGTTGCCAAACGTCAGCCTCGAAACCTTAATGACTTGGAGAAGATCTGCAAAGAGGAGTGGGACAAAATCCCTCCTGAGATGTGTGCAAACCTGGTGGCCAACTACAAGAAACGTCTGACCTCGGTGATTCCCAACAAGGGTTTTGCCACCAAGTACTAAGTCATGTTTTGCAGAGGGGTCAAATACTTATTTCCCTCATTAAAATGCAAATCATTTTTGACATGCGTTTTTCTGGATTGTTTTGTTGTTATTCTGTCTCTCACTGTTCAAATAAACCTACCATTAAAATTATAGACTGATCATTTCTTTGTCAGTGGGCAAACGTACAAAATCAGCAGGGGGTCAAATACTTTTTTTCCCTCACTGTACGTGCGGTGGTGTCATCACAGTTACACGGTGCGTGTGATGTCTGTGATGGGTGAAACGAGATTGTCATGATCGTTGTTATGATCAGTAGGAGAACCGTGAGCAGCAGTAGCAGCAGATGGATGATCAGGACCATGATCAGTGGCATCAGCAGCAGAATTTGTATCAGCAGTAGCTGAAGTTTTATCATGAGCACCATCGATGTAATCCTCAATGCCAGTCGAGGATTCACCTTCGTATTCACTCTTAGTAGCAGCGGAGTCATCGTGTTCATCAGCAGTTGAAACAGCATCGGAAGCTTCGCAACCACCATCGCCAGTAGCAGTGCTCATCAGCAACTTCAGCAGCATAAATATAATAGGGAGACTCATGGGCAGACTCGTCAAGATCACTCATCACGGGCAGCCTGACAACCGTCATCCACATCGTCTTCACCAACATCGTCACCAGCACCACGATCAATGTCAACCTCTTACTCTCTTGAGCTGTACCAATATCACGATCATCATTACTGTCAGCACTAAATCAGCAGCAGCAACAGCAGCATCACCACCCTCATCGTTATTTAGCCTCTCCAGCTCCATCGTCATCATCATCAATCCCATCAACATTGCATCATTATTACCCCCTTAATCAGTACATCATTATCACCTTAAACGCTATATAATCACCACCACCACTACCACCTCATCACTTTCACTCTCTCCAGCGTCATCATCACCAGCAGCAGCAGCAGCATCAGCGTCATCATCTGTCAAGACGTCATCGTCACTGGTATCGCCACAATCATCATCACGCCACGAATCTTCGTCGCATTCCTGTGAGTAGCGTGCGGCTTTCCGCTCCTTGGCTTGCCGCCGCCGCTGCTGCTGCTGCTATTGTGGTCGTCGCTGTGATTTAGTGGTGGTGGTGGTGGTGGCGGTTGTTGTTGTTGTTGTTGGATCTGCTACCGCCAGCAGCAGCACTACCACCACGCTGCGTGAGTGCGTGCTCGATGAGGCTCACGGTGACACCGGCGTCGTCTTGTCACCACCACCGTCGTCGTCGTTGTCGTCATCGTCCACGTCGTCGTCGTCATCATCATCGTCGTCGTCATCGTCGTCATCATCCACGTCGTCGTCATCATCTTCGTCATCATCCACGTCGTCATCATCCACGTCGTCGTCGTCATCCACGTCGTCGTCGTCATCCACGTCGTCGTCGTCGTCATCCACGTCGTCGTCATCATCCACGTCGTCGTCGTCATCGTCCACGTCGTCGTCATCATCGTCCACGTCGTCGTCGTCGTCATCCACGTCGTCGTCGTCATCATCCACGTCGTCGTCGTCATCTTCGTCATCATCCACGTCGTCATCATCCACGTCGTCGTTGTCATCTTCGTCATCATCCTCGTCATCATCCTCGTCGTCATCATCCACGTCGTCGTCGTCATCATCGCCATCATCCTCGTCATCATCCACGTCGTCGTCATCATCGACGTGCAAGGACCGAGTCGATTCGAGTGTGCGAGAGAATCGATTCGCATTCTTTGTGACCTCACAGCCGCGACGTCGCATCATCATCATCGTCATCATCGTCATCATCATCATCATCGTCATCATCATCGTCTTCATCGTCATCATCATCGTCGCCATCGTCGTTTGTTGATAATGTCGATGTTGTTATTCTCAGGAAGACAATTTCTATACCGCACACGTAAGACGATTTACACTCTCCCTCCCGCAACACCAAAACGCAGGTTAATTAAAAATAATAATAAAAAAATGATGGAAAAAAAATATTACAAATGCTATGAGAAAGTTGTCCGAGTTCTGTTGTCCTCTCTGTGTCTGTCTGTCTCCCGACGCACGTGCTCAGATCCGGTGACAATGCATGCCCGTATCAAAATCGGCATCAGTTGATCAATGAACTCGCTACTTGAAAGCGATTAACATTTTGAATGGACGCCTTATTATTTATATATATTTGTGTAGGTAAAAAAACGCCCGTGTCCCTAAACTCTCGATTCGCCTGCTCCGTGTGAACAAGTTACGGAAGTCATCAATAAATTCAAGTAAGCGTTGATGTGGGAGCTGGCGTCTCACCATTGACGTACTTCTCCACCGTGAGTTAAACGAAGTTGTTAATAAAACCGTTGTTTAAACAAAACAAAAGCACTTTTTTTAAGGAGTTTATTTGACCATTTAAGGCCTCGCTGAGCTGCTGAACGGCTCTTTTCCAGAAGCGACCTGTCCGTCACGAACGACAGCTCAGCGAAGTGGGCTTATCATTATCGCGTGGGCATTTACAGCAGCCGAATGCCTCTGAACGCGTGACGTTGATTTTCATGAATGTGGAGGGGGGGGAGAAGCCGGAAGAGCCAGATAAATAATCCACGCGACCACGGAGAAGACGAAGATTCAAACTCCAAATATCCAGCAGCAGGCGTCAGTGGTCGAGATCGAACCCACGACCCCCTGTAGACCACGCGAGGTAGTTAACATCTCATAGCCACCGTGATGATGATGAGAGAAAGAGAGACGCGCAGACTCCAAATATACAGCAGCAGACGTCAGAGGTCGGGATCGAAACCACGTGCTCCTGCAGACCTGGCGAGGCAGTTAACATCTCCTTGCCACCAGATGACGTCGCGCGTCACGTGATCGTGGGAGGCCTGGGGGGTGGTGGCTGCTGATTCGACCTTGCTGCTCTCGACAACTCTCTCTGGTTGTTAGCACGTGGCAGGCTTCCGCGACCAATGTCATCTACAATAGAAGGGGTTTTATATAAATGCGTCGTTAAAACCCTGCCACCACCACCCGACGCAGCCATTGAGTAAGGTTTGTCACGTGAACAAAACGTGGCCAATTCGTTATTAGTACAGCAACAGCAACACCGGTTGTGTTGGAGAGTAAAGCCAGAACATTTACAATCTGAGTACGACGTTTCGCCAGTAATTACAACTAGCTTCAACTAGTATACTACACTATACACTACACTATACACTACACACCGGTGTGCTGTACTCGTAACGAATTGGCATGTTCTGTTTACGTGACAACCCTTACTAATTGGCAGTGTCGGGTGGTGGTGGGTTTAACGACACAAATGTTTATATTCACGTGATGTAACCCCAAAAAAAGAACCTGTTTTATGAACAACTCTTTTGCGCAATGCAGTGTGCCTGCTGCAGCATTTAAAAAAAATAATTTTTAACTATTAACATGAGCGAATGTATTAAATACTTGTTTTGTGTGATAATAATTATTGAAGGGGGCTTATCCTGGATCATTCTATGGTGCTATTAGTGTCACTGTTCACGTGCCGTTATCTTTTTTTTTATCTGGGGCATCCGAAAACTGTTCAAATTTAATTATCAGCAGCAGTATTTTATAATTTTACTTTAAATATAAGGCGATTTTTTTTCTTTAATGGTAAATATTTTTCTTTCGGGATTACTGAACGGAGTTGCCTGGTTAGCCAATAAATACTATTCTTTTCTAGATTTAAAGCTTTCGTGACTGCTAGGATCCATACTCTTTGGTTCTATTGGGTAAAGTCACGTAGGTGTTACTTTAATTTCACCTACGTGACTTTACCCAATAGAACCAAAGAGTATAAATACTATTCTTGTCACTATTCACTATTTAACGTGCCCATTCTTTCTAAACTAAGTCACCAAACTCTGCTCCACTATCCACGTCTTCTGGCCTCTTCAGTTATGTGCCACGAAGAAGGGCCATTGCCCGAATCGTCGCTTAATAAACTATATATTTTTTAAGGTTACACGCGGTGTTATTTCTCAAATGTGTTGAGTTTTTTTGTGTATTAGCACTGGGCGATATGTTGAACTTCTTTCGCACCGTACGTAGCGAACCCTGCTAATCAGAGGTGCAGTGTTGGGTCTATGGGTAGTGTTAGTCTATGGGTAGTGTTAGTTTATGGGCAGTGTTAGTCGATGGGTAGTGTTGGGTCTATGGGCAGTGTTAGTCTATGGGTAGTGTTAGTCTATGGGTAGTGTTAAGTCTATGGGTAGTGTTGAGTCTATGGGTAGTGTTAGTCTATGGGCAGTGTTAGTCGATGGGTAGTGTTGGGTCTATGGGCAGTGTTGAGTCTATGGGCAGTGTTGAGTCTGTGGGCAGTGTTGAGTCTATGGGTAGTGTTGAGTCTATGGGCAGTGTTGAGTCTATGGGTAGTGTTGAGTCTATGGGCAGTGTTGAGTCTATGGGCAGTGTTGAGTCTATGGGCAGTGTTGAGTCTATGGGTAGTGTTAGTCTACGGGCAGTGTTGAGTCTATGGGTAGTGTTGAGTCTATGGGTAGTGTTGAGTATATGGGCAGTGTTGAGTCTATGGGTAGTGTTAGTCTATGGGTAGTGTTGAGTCTATGGGCAGTGTTGAGTCTATGGGCAGTGTTGAGTCTATGGGCAGTGTTAGTCTATGGGTAGTGTTGAGTCTGTGGGCAGTGTTGAGTCTATGGGCAGTGTTGAGTATGGGTAGTGTTGAGTCTATGGGTAGTGTTGAGTCTATGGGCAGTGTTGAGTCTATGGGCAGTATGATAGTTCGTTGAACTTCTTTCGCACCGTACAGAGTCAACCGTGCTAACCGGAGGTGTGTGTGTGTGTGTGGGAGAGGGGACAAGGTGTCTCCTCTCTTCTCAAAGCTTGAAGTCCCGAAGGGTCACGCAACTTCGCCGGACACATCCGTTTTGTGTCCATATCGAACTGAACGTGACGAGGCCTGGTCAACGGGACGGAGCTGTTGACGCATTTGATCACCCTCACGACTGAACGCATTTTGTCAAGAATAACGCTGCGTGATTAGCGGCCTTAAAAATATATATTTAACAAGAAAACAAAAGTACCGAACAATCGACGACGTTTCGGGCAATGGTCCCTTCTTCGTGGCACGTAAATGGAGACGCCCAGCGACGGTAAGTCGAGTGGGCAATCAGAGTTGGAGACTGACTGCACTTTATACACCATTTGGCATAATGGTAATTAAATAATACATACGACTAACACTAATAATTATTGATAACAATTGTTATTAATAGTTCTTAATGATAACAATAATTGTAATCATACTAATCATAAAAAGGAATTATAAAATGATTACGGCATAAAATATGAATGTTTTCAGATTCAATTTTGACTTAAAACTCTCGTGACTGCAGGAATTCATATTCTTGGTTCTTTCGGTGAAGTCACGTCGATAGAAAATACAAATTAAAATAATAAATTACCATTTTAAGGCAATAAAGCCAAAATAAATCACGATGTTTCGATCGCAACACAAGCGCCTGATGAAGACCGCTTCTGTTGCAATCGAAACGTCTTGGGGTTTTTTTGCGTTTATGAATTTTTAATTTTTTAAAATGCATTTTATTTTCTACCTACGTGACTTTACCGAAAGAACCAAAGGACATGTCTTCAGGCTTCGCATCAACGTTTGACGGGGGTTAAACCACGGACCTGTCGTCCGTTTCTTTAAACAAAATGTACTTAACAAAAATTTTTGCTTTGTTTTGTTACGACAAAATCTACGCACAGGAATAATAAAATAACACGTGGCGTGTCCGCTGACGAAAATCTGAAAACGGCCACCGAATCACGCCAACCGCGTGCTGGCGAGCGACTCGCAAAGCACAGACGCGTACCACGCGGTGGCCCTCCAAGCACCGCGCGCCCGACCGCCTTTGTCTCCCTCTAATCGCCCGGCGATGTTTCACGATGTACGTGGGTTCCCCGTTTTAGGCCGAGTCAACCTAGGTGCCGCCCAAGCACACACCACAACCCCACCCGCCCACTCCCAACCCATCCACCCACCCTCCCCTTCCACGTTAAACAAAAAACCATCAACCCCCCCTCCCCCCCCCCACGTGCGGAGATTGACGCGTCGTGACTCTGAGTGCTTAATTAATTAAGGAAGCACGTGACCGGTGGGGGTAAATTGGGGGGGGGGGGGGGGTCAAGTTGGGGGGTCGGGTGGGGGGTTGATGGAAGTGAAGAGTGCGTTTGTGGCGTAAAGTGCGTGCGTGTGTGTAGAGCTGACGGGCGTTCTCATGCCCTCCTTCCTCTGCAGCTTGCGAAAAGTGGAGCCCTCTAATGGAACATCTGCGCCGGTTTGAAACATTCAGGCTGGCCCTGCCTACGTTCATCCTGGGTTTAACTAGACTGGACACGGCTAGACTGAGCTCAGAGACCCTTGAAAGATCCGGGACACAGTCTCATCGGTGAGCTGCGTCGGCTGGGTCATGTGAGCCCGCATGCCCAGCCACCGCATGCCCAAACAGCTTCTGTTTGGCCAGATAGAGGGGGGCTAAACGGGCGCGGAACGAGCTGGAGAAGAGATGGAGCTGATGCGGTACAGAAGGACGTGGAGCTGAGTGGACTTTCCGATGAGCGGTACCAGCGGTGTGAAGATCGGCCTCTGTGAAGGAGGAGGCTCGTGAAGGACGCTGCCGCTGGGCAGTTGGGTTGGATGCAGTCGCCCTCAAGCAACAGCGGAGGGCAGAGGAGCGACGCTCACAACAACGAGCGGAGCGCCACGCGGATAAAACGAAGCAAGTTGGCACAGTGGGCGGAGCACAGGTGGTGCATCTCACAGTGATCTCAGTCAGTCGACCCGTGGCACCTGCTGGGTCTGTCCCGTGACCTCCTGCCAGCGGGCGTTCGACACTTCACGTGGCCTCAGCGTGCACCTAGCCTGGCACAAGCGCCGTGGTTACGTCACCGCCACAAAGTGGCGAATGGCGGTTGTTGTTGTTGGTGTGTGGTTTAAACATCGGCACAGGGAAGACAAAGGCGGCCGGGCGTGGTGTTGTCGCCAACCACCCCCCTCGTGTGCCGTGCCGGCCTTCATAGGTGCAGTTCGCTAACAGCACTTGCCCCAACATTCTGTAAAAGGCTAAACGGGGGATCTTTGTCTTTGTAACCGTCCAGATATGTAAATCTATCGATGTGTGTGTTCGTGTAAGTTTGGGGAGCGGTGGCGCAGTGGTTAGCGCACCGAGCAACGAACCTGGTGATCTGACTTCGATTCCCGCTCACCACCAAGCGCAGTGAGCGAATTTTTGAACCGGTCCTGGGCCTCGGCTAGGTCGACTCAGCCTCAAATGAGTACCTGGGGCGTTGCGTAAACATCGCCACTGGGGATACAAAGGCGGTCGGGCGTGGTTGCTGGCCACCCACCCCCTCGTGTGCCGTTCCGGCCTTCATAGGTGCTCGCTAACAGCATTTGCCCGCACAGTCTGTTAAGGCTACACGGGGGATCTTTTGATTTGCCTTTGTATATATTACGGTTGTTAAACGATAACCAACAACCGGTTTTCACAATCGGTTACCGGTTCTGTTAACGCACGTTGGTATCTGTTAAAAAATAAAACAAATACAAAGAGCTTTATAGCTCATCGAATTCATCCGCTATATAAATATAATACTCCTGATTCCGAAACCGCCCATCGCTTCCTGCGGAATGTTTCACCGTAAGAGCCCCCGCGCGGTTTAACCCCCTCGCGATCCTTGATTCGTTGAGAGCCGCGGGCCGCTCGCTGTCGGGGAGGCCGGCGGGGCCAGGGCGCGAGGAGGGGTTGGCGGGTCGCAGCGACATCGTGGACTCAGCCCCGTCTCGGACTCGGACGACTCGCGGGGCCGCGCCGACGCTCTCATTAATAATGCATTCACCTTTCGCCATTACCGCGTCAATGACGGCCCTTATGCTGCCCATCCTTTGGGGGGTCCCTACGCAGCTCCAGAGTAGCCCCCCACCCCACCCTCCCCACTTTTGTTTTATTCCAGGTACCCCCCCCCACCCCACCCACCCAATTATTCCACCCCCCCCCACCACCACCGCACCCCAACCACCCCACGCCCCCTCCCCAACTTCCACCCCCCCACCACCACCACCCACCGCGGGCACAATGGCATAGGGTGAGCCCAGGTAGATTTAAAGATAAAGGCGCAGGCCCTGCAATGTCTCGCTGACTCCACCGCTGGTGGAATGGGGCGCCGAACCACTAGAGAGCAAGTGTGGGGTTAGGGGGGGGCTCTGTGTAGAGAAGAAGTGTGGGGTTAGGGGGGGCTCTGTGTAGACAGCAAGTGTGGGTTAGGGGGGGCTCTGTGTAGAGAACAAGTGTGGGGTTAGGGGGGGCTCTGTGTAGACAGCAAGTGTGGGTTAGGGGGGGCTCTGTGTAGAGAACAAGTGTGGGGTTAGGGGGGGCTCTGTGTAGAGAACAAGTGTGGGGTTAGGGGGGCTCTGTGTAGAGAACAAGTGTGGGGTTAGGGGGGGCTCTGTGTAGAGAACAAGTGTGGGGTTAGGGGGGGCTCTGTGTAGACAGCAAGTGTGGGGTTAGGGGGGGCTCTGTGTAGAGAACAAGTGTGGGGTTAGGGGGGGCTCTGTGTAGACAGCAAGTGTGGGGTTAGGGGGGGCTCTGTGTAGAGAACAGGTGTGGGGTTAGGGGGGGCTCTGTGTAGACAGCAAATGTGGGGTTAGGGGGGCTCTGTGTAGAGAACAAGTGTGGGGTTAGGGGGGGCTCTATGTAGAGAACAAGTGTGGGGTTAGGGGGGGCTCTGTGTAGAGAACAAGTGTGGGGTTAGGGGGGGCTCTGTGTAGAGAACAAGTGTGGGGTTAGGGGGGTCTCTATGTAGAGAACAAGTTTGGGGTTAGGGGGGGCTCTGTGTAGAGAACAAGTGTGGGGTTAGGGGGGGCTCTGTGTAGAGAACAAGTGTGGGGTTAGGGGGGGCTCTATGTAGAGAACAAGTGTGGGGTTAGGGGGGGCTCTGTGTAGACAGCAAGTGTGGGGTTAGGGGGGGCTCTGAGTAGAAAACAAGTGTGGGGTTAGGGGGGGCTCTGTGTAGAGAACAAGTGTGGGGTTAGGGGGGGCTCTGTGTAGAGAACAAGTGTGGGGTTAGGGGGGGGGCTCTATGTAGAGAACAAGTGTGGGATTAGGGGGGGCTCTGTGTAGAGAACAAGTGTGGGGTTAGGGGGGGCTCTGTGTAGAGAACAAGTGTGGGGTTAGGGGGGGCTCTGTGTAGAGAACAAGTGTGGGGTTAGGGGGGGCTCTATGTAGAGAACAGGTGTGGGGTTAGGGGGGGCTCTGTGTAGACAGCAAATGTGGGGTTAGGGGGGCTCTGTGTAGAGAACAGGTGTGGGGTTAGGGGGGGCTCTGTGTAGACAGCAAATGTGGGGTTAGGGGGGCTCTGTCTAGAGAACAAGTGTGGGGTTAGGGGGGGCTTTATGTAGAGAACAAGTGTGGGGTTAGGGGGGGCTCTGTGTAGAGAACAAGTGTGGGGTTAGGGGGGGCTCTGTGTAGAGAACAAGTGTGGGGTTAGGGGGGTCTCTATGTAGAGATCAAGTTTGGGGTTAGGGGGGGCTCTGTGTAGAGAACAAGTGTGGGGTTAGGGGGGGCTCTGTGTAGAGAACAAGTGTGGGGTTAGGGGGGGCTCTATGTAGAGAACAAGTGTGGGGTTAGGGGGGGCTCTGTGTAGACAGCAAGTGTGGGGTTAGGGGGGCTCTGTGTAGAGAACAAGTGTGGGGTTAGGGGGGGCTCTATGTAGAGAACAAGTGTGGGGTTAGGGGGGGCTCTGTGTAGAGAACAAGTGTGGTGTTAGGGGGGGCTCTATGTAGAGAACAAGCGTGGTGTTAGGGGGGGCTCTGTGTAGAGAACAAGTGTGGGGTTAGGGGGGGCTCTGTGTAGAGAACAAGTGTGGGGTTAGGGGGGGCTCTGTGTAGAGAACAAGTGTGGGGTTAGGGGGGCTCTGTGTAGAGAACAAGTGTGGGGTTAGGGGGGGCTCTGTGTAGAGAACAAGTGTGGGGTTAGGGGGGGCTCTGTGTAGACAGCACGTGTGGGGTTAGGGGGGGCTCTGTGTAGAGAACAAGTGTGGGGTTAGGGGGGGCTCTGTGTAGACAGCAAGTGTGGGGTTAGGGGGGGCTCTGTGTAGAGAACAAGTGTGGGGTTAGGGGGGGCTCTGTGTAGAGAACAAGTGTGGGGTTAGGGGGGCTCTGTGTAGACAGCAAATGTGGGGTTAGGGGGGCTCTGTGTAGAGAACAAGTGTGGGGTTAGGGGGGGCTCTATGTAGAGAACAAGTGTGGGGTTAGGGGGGGCTCTGTGTAGAGAACAAGTGTGGGGTTAGGGGGGGCTCTGTGTAGAGAACAAGTGTGGGGTTAGGGGGGGCTCTGTGTAGAGAACAAGTGTGGGGTTAGGGGGGGCTCTGTGTAGAGAACAAGTGTGGGGTTAGGGGGGTCTCTATGTAGAGAACAAGTTTGGGGTTAGGGGGGGCTCTGTGTAGAGAACAAGTGTGGGGTTAGGGGGGGCTCTGTGTAGACAGCAAGTGTGGGGTTAGGGGGGGCTCTATGTAGAGAACAAGTGTGGGGTTAGGTGGGGCTCTGTGTAGACAGCAAGTGTGGGGTTAGGGGGGGGCTCTGAGTAGAGAACAAGTGTGGGGTTAGGGGGGGCTCTGTGTAGAGAACAAGTGTGGGGTTAGGGGGGGCTCTATGTAGAGAACAAGTGTGGGATTAGGGGGGCTCTGTGTAGAGAACAAGTGTGGGGTTAGGGGGGGCTCTGTGTAGAGAACTGGTGTGGGGTTAGGGGGGGCTCTGTGTAGACAGCAAATGTGGGGTTAGGGGGGCTCTGTGTAGAGAACAAGTGTGGGGTTAGGGGGGGCTCTATGTAGAGAACAAGTGTGGGGTTAGGGGGGGCTCTGTGTAGAGAACAAGTGTGGGGTTAGGGGGGCTCTGTGTAGAGAACAAGTGTGGGGTTAGGGGGGCTCTGTGTAGAGAACAAGTGTGGGGTTAGGGGGGGCTCTGTGTAGAGAACAAGTGTGGGGTTAGGGGGGGCTCTATGTAGAGAACAAGTGTGGGGTTAGGGGGGGCTCTGTGTAGAGAACAAGTGTATGGTTAGGGGGGGCTCTGTGTAGAGAACAAGTGTGGGGTTAGGGGGGGCTCTGTGTAGAGAACAAGTGTAGGGTTAGGGGGGGCTCTGTGCAGAGAACAAGGGTGGGGTTAGGGGGGGCTCTGTGCAGAGAACAAGTGTGGGGTTAGGGGGGCTCTGTGTAGAGAACAAGTGTGAGGTTAGGGGGGGGCTCTATGTAGAGAACAAGTGTGGGGTTAGGGGGGGCTCTATGTAGAGAACAAGTGTGGGGTTAGGGGGGGCTCTGTGTAGAGAACAAGTGTGGGGTTAGGGGGGGCTCTATGTAGAGAACAAGTGTGGGATTAGGGGGGGCTCTGTGTAGAGAACAAGTGTGGGGTTAGGGGGGGCTCTGTGTAGAGAACTGGTGTGGGGTTAGGGGGGGCTCTGTGTAGACAGCAAATGTGGGGTTAGGGGGGCTCTGTGTAGAGAACAAGTGTGGGGTTAGGGGGGGCTCTATGTAGAGAACAAGTGTGGGGTTAGGGGGGGCTCTGTGTAGAGAACAAGTGTGGGGTTAGGGGGGCTCTGTGTAGAGAACAAGTGTGGGGTTAGGGGGGCTCTGTGTAGAGAACAAGTGTGGGGTTAGGGGGGGCTCTGTGTAGAGAACAAGTGTGGGGTTAGGGGGGGCTCTATGTAGAGAACAAGTGTGGGGTTAGGGGGGGCTCTGTGTAGAGAACAAGTGTATGGTTAGGGGGGGCTCTGTGTAGAGAACAAGTGTGGGGTTAGGGGGGGCTCTGTGTAGAGAACAAGTGTAGGGTTAGGGGGGGCTCTGTGTAGAGAACAAGTGTGGGGTTAGGGGGGGCTCTGTGTAGAGAACAAGTGTGGGGTTAGGGGGGCTCTGTGTAGAGAACAAGTGTGAGGTTAGGGGGGGGCTCTATGTAGAGAACAAGTGTGGGGTTGGGGGGGGGTGAGCGGTGAGCGCACTGTGCTACCAACCCGGCTATGACCCGAGTTCGATTCCCACTCACGGCCACCAATACGGCAATCTCAACCCGTCCTAAGCCTCTCCCCTAGGTCGACTCAGTCTCAAATGAGTACCGAGTGCGGTGTGCAGTAAACATCGCCGCGAGGGAGACAAAGGCGGCCGGGCGTGGTGCTGGCCACCCCCTCGTGTACCACAGGTGCTGCTCTTGCCCCAACAGTCTGTTAATACTACACGGGGGATCTTTGTCTTCGTGTGAAGTCTGTAAATTATCTCCTCCCTATCCCGCAATGGGTTTTTTCCTCCGGGTGCTCCCGTTTCCCTGCCATAGCTAAACCCCCACACACCGTGGAACTGCTTACGGGGCCAGACAACATCGCCACTGCTGACAAATGCGCTGCAAATCGCAAGGTTGGGATCACGCGGCGCCAGCAGTCACACCGGGCAGGACCCTCCTGGACACCGAGTCTCGAGACTCAGCGAGGCTTTCCTCTGTTAAACAAGCGCGACCTCCTGTATATCGGGCGAGATGTTAACTACCTCGCCAGGTATACAGGAGGTCGTGGGCTCGATCCCGGCCCTGACGCGCCCTGCTACGTGTTTGGAGTTTGCGTGTCTCTCTCTCTCTCTCCTCTCTCTCTCTCAAGCGGAATAAATACATCAAATTTGTCGGAGTTTTATTCTTTCAATGTATTCACTCAATATAGGGTACAGTAGCATATGTTTAGTATTGTTACTGATAGCCGTATAACTTGGTGCTCTAGTGGTAGTGCCTTACGCCGATAGTGTCTGTTGCACGCACAGCCCCTGGGATATATCGAAGTGGGGAATGTCGGCGTCGAGTCCACGTGGAGGCTTGACGCTTTGTCAACACAAAGACGGGAGGGGGTCACAAAGACACAAAGAAGACGACACAGACGCGATCGCACTAATCCTGGAACAAAGGGAGCAGTTGCAGCACTGACTTCACGCGCGCGTGTCTGTGTGTCGGTGTGTGTGTGTCGGTGTGTGTGTGTCGGTGTGTGTGTGTGTGTCGGTGTGTGTGTGTCTGTGTGTGTGTCTGTGTGTCTGTGTGTGTGTGTGTCTGTGTGTCTGTGTGTGTGTGTCTGTGTGTGTGTCTGTGTGTCAGTGTGTGTGTGTCTGTGTGTGTGTCTGTGTGTGTGTCTGTGTGTGTGTCGGTGTGTCAGTGTGTGTGTGTCTGTGTGTGTGTCTGTGTGTGTGTGTCTGTGTGTGTGTGTGTCGGTGTGTCAGTGTGTGTGTGTGTCAGTGTGTGTGTGTCGGTGGGTCAGTGTGTGTGTCGGTGTGTGTGTGTCGGTGTGTCGGTGTGTGTGTGTGTCTGTGTGTGTGTCGGTGTGTCGGTGTGTGTGTGTCTGTGTGTGTGTCTGTGTGTGTGTCTGTGTGTGTGTCTGTGTGTGTGTCGGTGTGTCAGTGTGTGTGTCTGTGTGTGTGTGTCGGTGTGTCAGTGTGTGTGTCTGTGTGTGTGTGTCGGTGTGTGTGTGTGTGTCTGTGTGTGTCGGTGTGTCGGTGTGTGTGTGTGTCGGTGTGTGTGTCGGTGTGTGTGTGTGTCGGTGTGTCAGTGTGTGTGTGTCTGTGTGTGTGTCGGTGTGTGTGTGTGTCGGTGTGTCAGTGTGTGTGTGTCTGTCGGTGTGTCGGTGTGTGTGTGTGTGTCTGTGTGTCTGTGTGTGTGTGTCTGTGTGTGTGTGTGTCTGTGTGTGTGTCTGTGTGTGTGTGTCGGTGTGTGTGTCTGTGTGTGTGTAGCGGTGTGTGTGTGTCTGTGTGTGTGTCTGTGTGTGTGTCGGTGTGTGTGTCTGTGTGTGTGTCGGTGTGTGTGTGTCGGTGTGTGTGTGTCGGTGTGTGTGTCTGTGTGTGTAGCGGTTAGCGCTACACTGCGCTATGAACCTGGCGAACCGGGTTCGATTCCCGCTCACGGCCAACACCAGTGACGATTATCTGAACCGGTCCCGGGCCTCCCCTAGGTCGACTCAGCCTCAAATGAGTACCTGGTGCGGTGTGTAAACATTGCCACTAGGGAGACAAAGGCGGTCGGGCGTGGTGCTGGCCACCCACCCCCTCGTGTACCGATCCGGCCTTCATAGGTGCTCGCTAACAGCACTTGCCCCTACAGTCTGTTAAGGCTATACGGGGGATCTTTGTCTTTGTGTGTGTCTGTGTGTGTGCGTGTGTGTCTGTGTGTGTGTGTCTGTGTGTGTGTATGTGTGTCTGTGTGTGTGCGTGTGTGTCTGTGTGTGTGTCTGTGTGTGGAGGAGGCTCGTGAAGGACGCTGCTGCCGCTGCTGCTGCTGGGCAATTGGGAGGCAGTCGCCCTCCAGCACCAACGGAGGGCGGAGGAGCGACGCTCAGAACAACGAGCGGAGCGCCGGGCGGTATAAGATGCAGCAAGTTGGCACAGCAAGGGGTCACAGCTGGTGGTGGTGGTGGTGCATCTACCGGTGGTCATCTCAGTTGGTCAACCCCATGGCACCTGCTGGTTCTGTCCCGAGAACTCCTCCTGCCAGCGGCGAGGCCTTCGACACTTCACGTGGCAGCCTCAAAGTGGTGCACCTAGCCTGGCACAGGCGTCACTTAGTGGCGAATGGCGGCTGTATTGGGATTGGTGTGTGTGTGTGTCCCTCTATGTGTGGGGAGCGGTAGTGTCGTGGTTAGCGAGCTGCGCGACGAACCCGACGATCCGAGTTCGATTCATTATCTGAACCGGTCCTGGGCCTCCCCTAGGTCCACCCAACCTCAAATGTGTACCTGGTGCGGTGTGTAAACATCGCCACTCGGGAGACAAAGGCGGCCGGGCGTGGTGCCGGCAACCCCCCACCCCCCCGTGTGCCATTCCAACCTTCATAGGTGTTGGTGTGTTACTGTGTTACTGTGTTAGCGTGTTAACACACCGAGTTCGATTCCCGCTCACGGCCACCAACACCACCGACGATCATGGTCCTGGACCTCCCCTAGGTCGACTCAGCCTCAAATGAGTACCTGGCCTTAATGGGTGATCGCTAACAGCGCTTGCCCCAAAAAGTCTGCTAAGGCGATCTGTGTCTTCATTGTAAGCAATGCGCACGAGGGGGTGGTGTGACCCGAACCACCACGCCCGGCCGCCTCTTCTCTGTCGGCCTTGGGGGAGACAAAGGCGGCCGGGCGTGGCGTGTCGTTATCCATCATCGGTGCCCGCTAAGAGCACTTGCCCCAAGAGCCCGTGTAGGCTTATCGGGGGACCTTTGTCTGTGTGTCTGTCTGTGTGTGCGCGGGTGAGGCGTGATCCCCGTGATTAGGATCGGGAAGTGAGAGTTAAGGGGGAGAGATAAGGGAGATGGTGACTCGGGAAGTGAGAGCTAAGGAGGAGGAGGAGGAGAGATAAGGAGAGGGTGACGCGGACAGACAGAAGGAGAGACACCTGCTCGCGTGCGCGGGGCCTGGTGAGCAGGCCCCGCGCATCGATGGGGCAGGGTTCGAGTCAGGGCGTAGGGTCAGGGGGTAGAGTCAGGGGGTAGGGTCAGGGGGTAGGGTCAGGGGGTAGGGTCAGGGGGTAGAGTTAGGGGATAGAGTTAGGGGATAGAGTTAGGGGGTAGGGTCAGGGGGTAGGGTCAGGGGGTAGGGTCAGGGGGTAGGGTCAGGGGGTAGAGTCTGGGGGTAGAGTTAGGGGATAGAGTTAGGGGATAGAGTTAGGGGGTAGGGTCAGGGGGTAGGGTCAGGGGGTAGGGTCAGGGGGTAGGGTCAGGGGGTAGGGTCAGGGGGTAGAGTCAGGGGGTAGGGTCAGGGGGTAGAGTTAGGGGGTAGGGTCAGGGGGTAGGGTCAGGGGGTAGGGTTAGGGGGTAGAGTCAGGGGGTAGGGTCAGGGGGTAGAGTTAGGGGTTAGGTTGTGGCTCGGGCAGGGTTAGAGATTGATCCTGAGTGAGGGTCTGGGGTGCGTGTTACTGTGTTAGTGTGTTACTGTGTTAGTGTGTTACTGTGTTAGTGTGTTAATGTGTTAGTGTGTTAGTGTGTTACTGTGTTATTGTGTTACTGTGTTAGTTTGTTACTGTGTTAGTGTGTTATTGTGTTACTGTGTTAGTGTGTTACTGTGTTAGTGTGTTACTGTGTTAGTGTGTTACTGTGTTATTGTGTTAGTGTGTTCCTGTGTTAGTGTGTTACTGTGTCACTGTGTTGGTGTGTTACTGTGTTGGTGTGTTATTGTGTTGGTGTGTTACTGTGTTAGTGTGTGACTGTGTTAGTGTGTTGATGTGTTACTGTGTTACTGTGTTGGTGTGTTAGTGTGTTACTGTGTTACTGTGTTAGTGTGTTACTGTGTTAGTGTGTTATTGTGTTAGCGTGTTACTGTGTTAACGTGTTAGTGTGTTATGTTGTTAGTGTGTTACTGTGTTAGTGTGTGACTGTGTTAGTGTGTTACTGTGTTAGTGTGTTACTGTGTTAGTGTGTTATTGTGTTAGTGTGTTACTGTGTTACTGTGTTAGTGTGTTACTGTGTTACTGTGTTAGTGTGTTACTGTGTTAGTATGTTACTGTGTTAGGGTGTTAATGTGTTAGTGTGTTATTGTGTTTGTGTGTTAACGTGTTAGTGTGTTACTGTGTTACTGTGTTAGTGTGTCAGTGTGTTAGTGTGTTAATGTGTTAGTGTGTTATTGTGTTGGTGTGTTACTGTGTTACTGTGTTGGTGTGTTACTGTGTTAGTGTGTCAGTGTGTTGCTGTGTTAGTGTGTTAGTGTGTTAATGTGTTAGTGTGTTATTGTGTTAATGTGTTTGTGTGTTAACGTGTTAGTGTGTTACTGTGTTACTGTGTTAGTGTGTTAGTGTGTTACTGTGTTAGTGTGTTATTGTGTTGGTGTGTTACTGCGTTACTGTGTTGGTGTATTACTGTGTTAGTGTGTTACTGTGTTGGTGTGTTACTGTGTTAGTGTGTTATTGTGTTAGTGTGTTATTGTGTTACTGTGTTAGTGTGTTACTGTGTTAGTGTGTTACTGTGTTAGTGTGTTATTGTGTTACTGTGTTAGTGTGTTAGTGTGTTACTGTATTACTGTGTTAGTGTGTTACTGTGTTAGTGTGTTACTGTGTTAGTGTGTTACTGTGTTAGTGTGTTATTGTGTTGGTGTGTTACTGTGTTACTGTGTTACTGTGTTAGTGTGTTACTGTGTTAGTGTGTTACTGTGTTAGTGTGTTGCTGTGTTAGTGTGTTACTGTATTACTGTGTTAGTGTGTTAGTGTGTTACTGTGTTACTGTGTTGGTGTGTTACTGTGTTGGTGTGTTAGTGTGTTAATGTGTTAGTGTGTTACTGTGTTACTGTGTTAGTGTGTTTCTGTGTTAGTGTGTTACTGTGTTAGTGTGTTACTGTGTTGGTGTGTTACTGTGTTACTGTGTTGGCGTGTTACTGTGTTAGTGTGTTACTGTGTTAGTGTGTTACTGTGTTAGTGTGTTATTGTGTTAGTGTGTTATTGTGTTACTGTGTTGGTGTGTTACTGTGTTACTGTGTTAGTGTGTTACTGTGATAGTGTGTTACTGTGTTAGTGTGTTACTGTGTTAGTGTGTTATTGTGTTACTGTGTTAGTGTGTTACTGTGTTACTGTGTTAGTGTGTTATTGTGTTACTGTGTTACTGTGTTGTTGTGTTACTGAGTTACTGTGTTAGTTTGTTACTGTGTTAGTGTGTTAGTGTGTTATTGTGTTACTGTGTTAGTGTGTTACTGTGTTACTGTTTTAGTGTGTTAGTGTGTTATTGTGTTAGTGTGTTACTGTGTAACTGTGTTGGTGTGCTACTGTGTTAGTGTGTTATTGTTTTACTGTGTTACTGTGTTAGTGTGTTACTGTGTTGGTGTGTTACTGTGTTAGTGTGTTAGTGTGTTACTGTGTTAGTGTGTTACTGTGTTAGTGTGTTACTGTGTTACTGTGTTAGCGTGTTATTGTGTTACTGTGTTAGTGTGTTACTGTGTTACTGTGTTAGTGTGTTACTGTGTTACTGTGTTAGTGTGTTACTGTGTTACTGTGTTAGTGTGTTGCTGTGTTAGTGTGTTAGTGTGTTAATGTGTTAGTGTGTCAGTGTGTTAGTGTGTTACTGTGTTACTGTGTTAGTGTGTTACTGTGTTACTGTGTTAGTGTGTTACTGCGTTACTGTGTTCGTGTGTTAGTGTCTTACTGTGTTAGTGTGTTACTGTGTTAGTGTGTTAACGTGTTAGTGTGTTACTGTGTTACTGTGTTAGTGTGTTACTGTGTTAGTGTGTTACTGTGTTAGTGTGTTACAGTGTTACTGTGTTAGTGTGTTAGTGTGTTACTGTGTTAGTGTGTTACTGTGTTACTGTGTTAGTATGTTACTGTGTTAGTGTGTTACTGTGCTACTGTGTTAGTGTGTTACTGTGTTAGTGTGTTATTGTGTTGGTGTGTTACTGTGTTAGTGTGTCACTGTGTTAGTGTGTTAGTGTGTTACTGTGTTAGTGTGTTATTGTGTTACTGTGTTACTGTGTTGTTGTGTTACTGAGTTACTGTGTTAGTTTGTTACTGTGTTAGTGTGTTAGTGTGTTATTGTGTTACTGTCTTAGTGTGTTACTGTGTTACTGTTTTAGTGTGTTAGTGTGTTATTGTGTTAGTGTGTTACTGTGTAACTGTGTTGGTGTGCTACTGTGTTAGTGTGTTATTGTTTTACTGTGTTACTGTGTTAGTGTGTTACTGTGTTGGTGTGTTACTGTGTTAGTGTGTTAGTGTGTTACTGTGTTAGTGCGTTAGTGTGTTACTGTGTTAGTATGTTACTGTGTTAGCGTGTTATTGTGTTACTGTGTTAGTGTGTTACTGTGTTACTGTGTTAGTGTGTTACTGTGTTAGTGTGTCAGTGTGTTGCTGTATTAGTGTGTTAGTGTGTTAATGTGTTAGTGTGTTATTGTGTTAATGTGTTAGTGTGTTAACGTGTTAGTGTGTTATGTTGTGAGTGTGTTACTGTGTTAGTGTGTTACTGTGTTAGTGTGTTAATGTGTTAGTGTGTTACTGTGTTAGTGTGTTACTGTGTTATTGTGTTACTGTGTTACTGTGTTAGTGTGTTAATGTGTTAGTGTGTTACTGTGTTAGTGTTTTAACGTGTTAGTGTGTAATTGTGTTAATGTGTTAGTGTGTTAGTGTGTTATTGTGTTACTGTGTTATTGTGTTATTGTGTTACTGTGTTACTGTGTTAGTGTTAATGTGTTAGTGTGTTACTGTGTTAGTGTGTTAACGTGTTAGTGTGTTATTGTGTTAATGTGTTAGTGTGTTAACGTGTTAGTGTGTTACTGTGTTAGTATTAGTGTGTTGATGTGTTAGTGTGTTATTGTATTAGTGTGTTAGTGTGGTTCGGGGTTTTCAGTGAGGGGCACAGATAAGGGCGAGACTCGGAGGAGCGGTGGCGCTGCGGTTAGCGGCGACACTGCGCTCTCAGCCCGACGGTTCGCGCTATGGACCAGGCACAGCGTTTGACTCGGAGGAGCGGTGGCGCAGTGGTTAGCGGTGACACTGCGCTCTCAGCAGTGCTGTCCGACTTGCGGACGCAGCTCACAACTTCAGTGACCAGCCCGAGGGGACGTTTCGTCAAAAGACAATCGCTACAACCGACACAGCCGACGAAGGCCTTCATCCTGCCCAGCAGTGGATTAAGCCCGATTGAGACGATGCCAATGGCATTACTTATAATTCGCCCGCGCATCCTCACTGAGTCTCGAGGCGACTGCTCAGGAGGGTCCTGCCGCTCCGACACGTTTCACAAATTCCATGTGAATGGGGAGTTTCGACTTTGCGTGAGCAGGGGGGAATGGAACCTCCCTCCTTACGGGAGTCGCGACCGGGAGTCGAACTTGGGTTCGCGACGTGCAACGAGCCAACCGTGGGTTGTTAGCGCAGCGTGCCAACTACTGCACCACCTCCGATTAGTAACGGTTGTCTGCGTACGGCGCGAAAGAAGTTCAACATACATACATACTGCCCGTAGACTAACACTACCCATAGACTAACACTGCCCGTAGACTAACACTACCCATAGACTAACACTACCCATAGACTAACACTACCCATAGACTAACACCACCCATAGTCTAACACTACACATAGACTCAACACAACACATAGACTAACACTACCCATAGACTAACACTACCCATAGACTCAACACTACCCATAGACTAACACTACCCATAGACTAACACTACCCATAGACTAACACTACCCATAGACTCAACACTACCCATAGACTAACACTACCCATAGACTAACACTACCCATAGACTAACACTGCCCATAGACTAACACTACCCATAGACTAACACTACCCATAGACTAACACTACCCATAGACTAACACTACCCATAGACTAACACTACCCATAGACTAACACTGCCCATAGATTAACACTACCCATAGACTAACACTACCCATAGACTAACACTGCCCATAGACTAACACTACCCATAGACTAACACTGCCCATAGACTAACACTACCCATAGACTAACACTACCGATAGACTCAACACTAACCATAGACTAACACTGCCCATAGAATAACACTACCCATAGACTAACACTACCCATAGACTAACACTACCCATAGACTCAACACTACCCATAGACTAAAACTACCCATAGAATAACACTACCCATAGACTAACACTACCCACAGACTAACACTACCCATAGACTCAACACTACCCATAGACGAACACTGCCCATATAATAACACTACCCATAGACTAACACTACCCATAGAGTTTAACACGTAGGCTTTCGCGACCAATATTATTCATAATAAAGGTTTTTGGGTTAGATCGCGTTATTTATAAATGTGTCGTAACCCTCCACCACCCGACACGGCCAATCAGCAAAAAAGTGTCATGTTGACAAAAGACAATTAGTTCACTACTTTCGCTCACCGGTGTGTTGAAGAGTGAATCCACAACATTTACAGTTTGAATACGACGTTTCGCTGGTAATTTCATCCAGCATCATCACTACCCATAGACTCAACACTACCCATAGACTAACATTGCCCATAGAATAACACTACCCATAGACTAACACTTCCCATAGACTCAACACTGCCAATAGACTAACACTACCCATAGACTAACACTACCCATAGACTAACACTACCCATAGACTAACACTACCCATAGATTAACACTACCCATAAACTAACACTACCCATAGACTAACACTACCCATAGACTAACACTACCCATAGACTAACACTACCCATAGACTAACACTACCCATAGACTAACACTACCCATAAACTAACACTACCATAGACTAACACTACCCATAGACTAACACTCCCCATAGACTAACACTACCCATAGACTAACACTACCCATAGACTAACACTACCCATAGACTAACACTACCCATAAACTAACACTACCCATAGACTAACACTACCCATAGACTAACACTACCCAGAGACTAACACTACCCAGAGACTAACACTACCCATAGACTAACACTACCCATAGACTAACACTGCCCATAGACTCAACACTACCCATAGACTAACACTACCCATAGACTAACACTACCCATAGACTAACACTACCCATAGACTAACACTACCCATAGACTAACACTGCCCATAGACTAACACTACCCATAGACTCAACACTACCCATAGACTAACACTACCATAGACTAACACTACCCATAGACTAACACTACCGATAGACTCAACACTAACCATAGACTAACACTGCCCATAGAATAACACTACCCATAGACTAACACTACCCATAGACTAACACTACCCATAGACTCAACACTACCCATAGACTAAAACTACCCATAGAATAACACTACCCATAGACTAACACTACCCACAGACTAACACTACCCATAGACTCAACACTACCCATAGACGAACACTGCCCATATAATAACACTACCCATAGACTAACACTACCCATAGAGTTTAACACGTAGGCTTTCGCGACCAATATTATTCATAATAAAGGTTTTTGGGTTAGATCGCGTTATTTATAAATGTGTCGTAACCCTCCACCACCCGACACGGCCAATCAGCAAAAAAGTGTCATGTTGACAAAAGACAATTAGTTCACTACTTTCGCTCACCGGTGTGTTGAAGAGTGAATCCACAACATTTACAGTTTGAATACGACGTTTCGCTGGTAATTTCATCCAGCATCATCACTACCCATAGACTCAACACTACCCATAGACTAACATTGCCCATAGAATAACACTACCCATAGACTAACACTTCCCATAGACTCAACACTGCCAATAGACTAACACTACCCATAGACTAACACTACCCATAGACTAACACTACCCATAGATTAACACTACCCATAAACTAACACTACCCATAGACTAACACTACCCATAGACTAACACTACCCATAGACTAACACTACCCATAGACTAACACTACCCATAGACTAACACTACCCATAAACTAACACTACCATAGACTAACACTACCCATAGACTAACACTCCCCATAGACTAACACTACCCATAGACTAACACTACCCATAGACTAACACTACCCATAGACTAACACTACCCATAGACTAACACTACCCATAGACTAACACTACCCAGAGACTAACACTACCCAGAGACTAACACTACCCATAGACTAACACTACCCATAGACTAACACTGCCCATAGACTCAACACTACCCATAGACTAACACTACCCATAGACTAACACTACCCATAGACTAACACTGCCCATAGACTAACACTACCCATAGACTCAACACTACCCATAGACTAACACTACCCATAGACTAACACTACCCATAGACTAACACTACCCATAGACTCAACACTACCCATAGACTAACACTACCCATAGACTAACACTACCCATAGACTAACACTACCCATAGACTAACACTACCCATAGACTAACACTACCCATAGACTAACACTACCCATAGACTAACACTACCCATAGACTAACACTACCCATAGACTAACACTACCCATAGACTAACACTACCCATAGACTAACACTACCATAGACTAACACTACCATAGACTAACACTACCATAGACTAACACTACCCATAGACTCAACACTACCCATAGACTAACACTACCCATAGACTAACACTACCCATAGACTAACACTACCCATAGACTAACACTACCCATAGACTAACACTACCCATAGACTAACACTACCCATAGACTAACACTACCCATAGACTAACACTACCCATAGACTAACACTACCCATAGACTAACACTACCCATAGACTAACACTACCCATAGACTAACACTACCCATAGACTAACACTACCCATAGACTAACACTACCATAGACTAACACTACCCATAGACTAACACTACCCATAGACTAACACTACCCATAGACTAACACTACCCATAGACTAACACTACCCATAGACTAACACTACCCATAGACTAACACTACCCATAGACTAACACTACCCATAGACTAACACTACCCATAGACTAACACTACCCATAGACTAACACTGCCCATAGACTAACACTACCCATAGACTCAACACTACCCATAGACTAACACTACCCATAGACTAACACTACCCATAGACTAACACTACCCATAGACTAACACTACCCATAGACTAACACTACCCATAGACTAACACTACCCATAGACTAACACTACCATAGACTAACACTACCCATAGACTAACACTACCCATAGACTAACACTACCCATAGACTAACACTACCCATAGACTAACACTACCATAGACTAACACTACCCATAGACTAACACTACCCATAGACTAACACTACCCATAGACTAACACTACCCATAGACTAACACTACCCATAGACTAACACTACCCATAGACTAACACTACCATAGACTAACACTACCCATAGACTAACACTACCCATAGACTAACACTACCCATAGACTAACACTACCCATAGACTAACACTACCCATAGACTAACACTACCCATAGACTCAACACTACCAATAGACTAACACTACCCATAGACTAACACTACCCATAGACTAACACTACCATAGACTAACACTACCCATAGACTAACACTACCCATAGACTAACACTACCCATAGACTAACACTACCCATAGACTAA